>JAKTTM010000040.1:0-59714 GCA_030581435.1 Saturnispora quitensis
TAATCATAAATTACACTCTATTTATATAATCAATATTTTACTATAAAAGGAACTACGATTTCCTTTCTATTTAATTATCTTTATATTATTTAAATAACTAAGATATAGGTTTTTACAATTGCGACCTCTGGTTTGTTGTCACCTTTCTGCATTAATATTATTTGTAACTGAAAGCGGTAGTATAGCTATTTAAAAAGCATCATTGGGTACTTCCAATGCGTCTTATATTGTGATGTTGACATGGTAATAAAATGTTTTGTCGTTACAAAGTTATAAACAAATATATAATTTATTAGCATCAAAAGATGCTGCTTTTTGCACAAATTTGGCGTTTGGTTTGTTGGAAAGTTAGTTTAAAAAGAGTTAAAATATTATATTACTAACATTGTCATGTCAAAGATAACAAATTATACATTACCGTATTTCGGATATGATGAATTGACATCAATTAAAGTTGTATTTGTCAAAATAAGTGATAATCAAGTATTGTTCAGTTATTAATTAAGATGTTTAATGTTGAAGTATAAACTACAACATACATATTGCTAACGTATGATCACTGATATGCAGTACATACTAAGTTAACTATGTAACACTTATAACACGTTAATGTACATAACAATGAAGAGTTACATGTAAGGTTGAATATATTAATACAATACATGCATCCTGCATTAATAAGTCTGAGCAACAGTATGCTTGAATCCATTCCGTTGCTATCATGTCTATTGGAGTAATTATCACTAATGGGTATTCCACCAATAGAATACAAGCTATTCCTTATTTACACTTTATTTATATAATCAATATTTTACTATAAAAGAACTACTGTTTCCTCTTTATTTAATTATCTTTATATTATTTAGAAAAACTAAGATATAGGTTTTTACAGTATTTAGGAAGCTAGTTAATAAGCTTCAATATGCTAAAATACAATATTGAGAAGATTTGTTGTAAATGAGCATAAGACATTAATGCAAACATTATTTGCAAATGAACCATAATGCGTTGGTGATGTAAACAAGTGCCGGAGTCAATCATGTCCTCAGTCTTACTTATCAAAAAACAAATTTCTTGATCTAAAACATTATAAATAGTTGTCATACTTGACTTTATATTTACTTTACACTAAATTTATAATTATCAGCTAGTTTTATACTTTGGATTTGGTATGCGATGCTCAATATAATCTTATCCATTGATTAAAGCAGAAGCATAGTAAATTTGGTACATGTTGTTCTACCGTGTTTATACACCTATTTTATGAAGAGATACTCGGCCTTATTACTGAACTCTGGCGCTGCTAACGTACTTGTACTTGAAGTCCAAAAATAAATTAAATGGTCTCTATAATGGTCATGAGCATTCAACTTTTATTTTCTTATTGTTACATGTTTGTGTTCTTAAAGACGTCTGAAATGGCAATGGTCATAGCTATTTCCCCTACCGTGAAAAAAGTAAAGTCAGGACAAGAATGAACTAACTTTGATGCGGCTTTGTTAACATATATTACTTTCAAAAAGGGGTTTGACATATACATTAATTATGCGTTCTTGAACGAAAACAGCCGAGCTAGCTTCGGTATTGAATAGTCAAAAAGTTTTTATCTTTTTCAACTACTTATTTGTACCTTCTTGCAAGAACTGGTACTTATTTCTGATTATGGGAAACTCATTCTGTTAGACAGCTGAAATATGAAAACCAAAAGCAGCCTCATAAATTAGGAGTGCACATGGTGCTAGAGTGTAACAGGCTAAGTGACTCCAACCCCCCCTCTTTTTGACTTATATAGACAAACCCCGAAAGATTACAAACAACATCTTCTATTCTGACTGAATTATTACAACTCAAGTTTTCTTTGAGTAAACATATAAATTATCCTATCTTTAAAAGAAAAAAGCAACGTTTGGATCAATTTGATGACTACTGCTCAATTGGGGTTTCTGGGTGTATTTTGTAGCCATCATTGATCTGATAGCTTGTAACAATGAAAGATATGTGAGTCCTCTGCCACCAGTTTGACCCATCACTTGAAGAAACGCCCAACTCAATGCACCGGTAAAGGTACCGGCCTCATTAGCATCTGCAGAAGTTTGATCATCCTTACAACCCGAGAACATAATAACATCAGCAGGGGACATTTTGGCTTGTTTGATTTGCTCAATTTTACTATTACTAGTGTAATTTGTCACCTTACCAAAAATGCTCTTAGCACTTGAAAACATCATCGAAGTGTTGTTCATCATATAACCCTTTAAAATATTCAACCCATCTCCGGCACTATCTTTCCAGATATTGTACTCTTTCAATCCACCATCAGTGGCCCTGTAAGTGAAAGGCAGATCCAGGGCAGTTCCAGAGTGACACGAATCAAAAATTGCTGTCAATCTGCATCCTGCTGGTAAAGGTCTAACCATTATATCGTGCATAATGTCGTCGATAATGGACCCTGTTTGTTGGAAGTCAACCGGATAAATACATTCATCACTACCACCAACTTCATCACCATCAAGATCCTTCTCTTGGCCACCATGGCCTGAATAGTGAAAAAATAGAGAATCACCAGGCGAAGCACCAGCAACTAGCCACTGCATGGCTCTAATCATATTTTGTCTTGTCGGAATTGACATTGGATTGGCCTGATCGTCTGTCAAAATAACAATATCACCTGGATTATAACCTCCAGCACCTACTAAAAATCTGTTCATTGCTTGGACATCGTTAATACAACCTCTAAGCGCATTATTTGATCCAATATAGTTGATACCGATCAAAAGCGCTTTCTTGCGTCCGGTACAGTTTGAAAGCGCAAATTGATGGCTTTGGTTAGATCCTTGAATTGGCTCAGAGTGCATTGCGTACTGGCCCTGACCCTGTTGGGTGCCAGATGGTGGGCCTGCTGGTCTGTTATAACCTTGGCCATTTTGTGTTGGTGGAGGTCCTGCTGGTCGAGCAGCTGATTGCCTATTGTAGCTCTGAGATGGCGGAGGTCCTGATGGTGGTCTACTGTATGATTGGCTGCTTTGTGTAGGCGGAGCCCCTGCTGGTGGTCTGTACATTATTGAATTTGTAAAGAAGAAGAGTGCATACTGATGGAAAGGATATTTTTTCATAATCATAATCACTGTAGTAAATTTAATGTTAGCAGATACCGGAGTTACTTTTGCATAGAGCAGGTGCTAATCCCTTATTGAAGCTTGTGTATAAACAAGTAATATAAAAAGTACAAAGCTAAGAAACATAATGTTGAATAGACAAGTACAATACTTATTCACCACGAGCCATTTTATCAACAATTGAATCTCATCATTACATGCGATTTGATGGTATCAAATGTATTAAAGTTAATGATATACCCCAATGCACAACCGCACACATATCAATCAACTAGATAGTATGTTTGAACTGCAATACATACAAGGTTTTGAGTTTTGCAAAGTTTTCATTTTGGAAGAGTGAAGTTCAAGAGAAAGATTGTATCAAGAAGAAAACCAGCAAACTTTAAAGGCTATCGCAGTGCCATTTTATTTCCAAAGCATAAACTAGTTCTTTTCTGCCTTCAATATTTGAAAAAGATCAAAAAAGCTCAAAAAATTGGCAAAGCCATCTTTTAATGTGAAACGTTCACCAAGTCTAATTTTTCTTCCCCACAACAATAAACAATCAGTAGGTGCAACTTTTAGGAATTGAATGAAAGTCAAACGATGATTCGACTTACACCAAGACACTTGTACTTTTATTTGGTAGTTTCGTTGACTTTAACCATCTTTGTTATCGGGTTCAGACAGTTAACTAACGTTGATTCTGGTGCATTAAGTTATGTTGATGATATTCCTGAAAGTTACAACGATCAATCAGAAAAAAAGGAAATGAAATTACCAGATGCATCGCTGAAGAAGGACCAGCATGATGCAGAGTCCGATATAGCTAATTACCTAAACACCAATGATGATGATAGGTTAGATGACATTTCAGGATTAACAGACGAAGAAATAAGGGAGCAGTTGGAGCAAATCAAGAAGAAGCAGAGCTTAGAGGGATCCGGGAATACCGGTAACGAGGCTACTAGGAATTCGGACTTGGTATCCGGTACGTTGCTAGACAACACCAAAAGAACTCGAGGAGATGCTCCACCCGATGGACAGAAATGGGCTTCGTATGAACTTGATAGAAAGATACCAGAGGACGGAGTGAATAATTATCCAAGACTCAATGCCACCTTGTTTACTCTATGCAGAAATAAGGAGTTGTATGATATCTTGGATTCAATTCAACAAATGGAAAACAGGTTCAACTCAAAACACAATTATGACTGGGTTTTCGTTAACGATGAGCCGTTCACTGACGAGTTCATCGAATTAACGTCTAATATGGTTTCAGGTAGAGCGAGATACGGGTTGATTCCTTATGAGCATTGGTCGTATCCAGATCATGTTGACCAAGAAAAGGCAAAATCAGTCAGAGAATCCAAGAAATGGTCAGCAGTCACTTATGGGGCAAGTGAATCTTACAGACATATGTGCAGATATAATTCCCTCTTTTTCCACAAACACCCAATAATGGAAGAGTATCAATACTTTTGGCGTGTGGAGCCACAAGTTTCATATGGATGTGATATTCTCGAAGACCCATTTAAGACCCTTGCTAATGAAAAAAAGATGTATGGATTTACAATTACAATGCAAGAGCTACCAAATACAATTGAAACACTTTGGTCCACTAGCAAATTGTATTTTGATCAAGCTGTTGTTAAGAAACAATTGCCAGAAGATAATCTAATCAAATTTGTATCGGACGATGATGGAGAGACATACAATTTATGTCACTATTGGTCGAACTTCGAAGTTGTAAATTTAGATTTTTATAGATCCGACCTGTACGAAGGATATGTCAATCATTTAGACCAAGCAGGAGGATTCTTTTATGAAAGATGGGGTGACGCACCTATTCATTCAATTGCGGCATCGCTGATGTTGAAGAAGGACGAGATTCATATTTATCAAAACATAAGTTATTCACATACAGTTGCAACGACATGTCCGTTGAACGATTATTATCTCAAGGAGGCCAGATGTACATGCGATCCCAAAAATGACTGGACAATGACGCTGGGATCGAGCTGCAACATCAAGTACTTTGAAACTAGTGGACAAGAGACAAACGCGGAATTTGATAAGTACTTCACAGCAATGAAGAGGAAGATCATAGAAGATGAGGAAATAAAGAAAAAGCAGAGACAACTGAGACTCGAGACAGCTAGAAGGCAGGCGGCTTCCAGGAAGGCAAAAGCTCAGGAGAGGAAGAACGCTCGGGAAGCGCAGAGAAAAGAAAGAGAAAGACAACGTCAGGAAAAGGAAGGAGCATAATAGGTTGATGAACTTATTATGACTTTGTCTTTTTTCATTAAATTTTGTGTAAATACGATTAATGAAGTAAAATTACGTTAGTGAAAGAGAGGCAATACAGTTGCGATGTTGTTTTCACGTAAACGCAGGTAATTATTAGGCGTCTCCGGCCAATCAACGTGAAAAGCGTTATTTAGGGGATCTGGTCCGAGTTGAAAAGTTTAACTATTTAAAGTAGATAATGATAAAAATAATAATAATGATAACCAAATGATTGAAAAACCAAAATAACGAACCTGTAGTTTTTAATTAGATCAACTAGTAATAACTAACTAATAATTTTGCTGTTTGTTTTAGAGTATAAATAATCTATATTTTGCAGGTCGAAATTAGATCAACATGGCAACGACACCGGCAATAGCGACACCAACGATACCGTCGGCTTGGTTAGCAATGGCGTTGTTGAAGGAGCTAACGGTTGGCTCTGGAACAACGGAGGAAGAGGTGGATGGTTGTGGGGTGACCGTGGAGGTTTGAATGGTTGATGAAGGAGCTTCAGTGGTGGATGATTCCTCGGTAGTGGAAGGAGCTGCAGAAGAGGAAGGTGCTTCAGTGGAGGATGGGGCCTCGGTGGAAGAAGGAGCCTGGGAGGAGGACTCTTCGGTGGAGGATGGGGCTTGAGTAGACGATTCCTTAGTAGAGGAGGAGGTGACAGAGGAGGAGACTGAAGAGGAGGCAGAGGAGGTGGCAGAGGAGGATGGTGCTGCAGAAGAGGACTTGACGTTGGATCCGACGTCCTTGCACACGGACTCAAAGCTGCTTTGTGCGGTTGACGCAAGGTCGCCTGGACACTTGCTTTCAAGACACTTCTGGATCGTGTCTGCTTCGTTGTCACACATGCATGCGATGTCCTTGAGCTGCGAGCACTGGGATGATGACTTGGCCGTTTCCTGGGCGCACAACAGCAAGCATGCTGGTGGGGTGGCGACTGCTTGACCAACGAGCGCAGAGACGGCAACAGCGAGTGACACTAGTGAAAGTTGCATTGTATATATTGTGTTCTATTAGATCTGACCCAAGGTTCTTACAAAGAAGAGGATGTTGGTTTCCAATGGCTATAAAAAATTTCCTGATGGATTATTGTTCACCTCATGTTTGTTTATGTTTTTATTTTTGGAACAAGTTTGTTTCTTTTTTTTGAGATCTGAAAAAAAAAACGGGACAAAAAAAAGAAACGAGGCGCGCTCCCAGTCATATTACTAAAAATAGACTGGGTGTCCCAAAGAAGATGCTAATGAGCAAAATACCGCATTGGGAATAAAATGCTCAGCGAAAAGGGCAACAAAATATGCTCAGCACAAAAGCCTCAAAAATAGGACAACATTTTGTGCTCAGCACATGTATTGTGAAACCCAACCTAAATGTGTAGAGGTGGATATAACAGGATGTCTTTCTGAGTCTCTTGCTTCTTTTCCCCGTTTACTTCTCTCGGGTCTACTCGGATAGCTAGTTGTGCAAGTTGTGCCAGCTGCTCACGTGCCAGCCATTGCACTCAAAGGCACCTGCAGGGATTGTTAAGCACTGCCTACCAACAGTGTGCAATGTGGTAGGCCTCCAGTAAACTTTATTGTATTATTTTATAAAAAGTGTTATGTATTACTGGCGGCACTAGTCGGCAAACTGCTTCCAGTTGGATGGCTTCTTGAGCCCCATGCTGTCAAAGTACTGCTTACCACAAGAGTAGCCGTCAAAAGTGAAGTCGTTCTTCTTGTCGCAGAGACAGCGGTACTTCTCGAAGACAGAGTCCTCGATCGGACACATCGTGTAAGGGCCGTGGGTATAGCCGATCTCCTTGAAGAAGTGGATCTGGTCCCTGTCAGCAAATAGCGCCACGGCAATGGAGTGGACCGGAGCATCCCCCCATCTCTCGTAGAAGAAGCCGCCGGTCTTGTCCAAGTGCTGGAAGTACTTGGTGTATGCCTCGCCTCTCCAGAAGTCCATGTCCGCGATCTCGAAGTTGGACCAGAAGTGGCACAAGTTGTAGGTTTCTCCGCCGTCCTCTGAGACAAAGTTCATCAAGTTGTTTTTGTGGAGCAGCTCCTTGTTCTCCTTCACAAAAGACTTGGTGGTGTCCCACAACGTTTCTATGGTTCTCAAAAACTCGTGGATGGAGATCGTGAACCCGTAGATCTTGTTCTGGTCCACCATCGTCTTAAACGGATCAAAAGTAACGTCACACCAGAACTCGATGTGTGGCTCCACACGCCAGTAGTACTTGTACTCCTGTAGCAGCGGGTGGTGAAAGAAGAACCCTGAGTTAAACCTGCACATGTGTCTGTACGATTCTGATCCTCCGTAAATCACTCCGTCGTTTTGCATACGTTCTCTTTCCTTCTTGGCAAAATCTTGATCCACGAAATCCGGGTACGACCAGTGCTCCTTTGGGATCACGTCAAACTTCGCCGTACCACTCACCAGACTGCCGACCCTCTTCTCAAACTCCTTGGTGAATGGCTCGTCGTTTAAGAACACCCAGTCGTAGTGGTAGTTTCTGTTGAAGCGGTCCTCAACCTTACGCACCGTCTGAATCGTGTCCTCCAAGTCCACATTTCTGCACAACGTCAACAGCGTAGCGTTCTGTCTTTGGTAGCCCTCTGCCACCTTTATGCTTGCCTCATATCCATCGAATCCATTTTCGATCACTATCTCATTCTTGGCTTTCTTATTATCAGCATTAACAATGGCGTCTGCCTGGCTGCCCTTGCCAGTAGCACCGCTGTTCAACGCTGGCTTTGTCATATCCTTCAAATTTCCTGTTGATGTGAACGCCTTGGCATTGATTGCTGTCAAAGAGTGGGAATTTGTGTATAGAATAAACCCAACCACACAAACAACCGTTAGCATTAAAAGCCTCGTTGCTGATAGTCTTGGAGTTATCATATTTTTGTTTATATTATATATAGATATATGTTCCTGTACTTATACAATTGCTGCTAGTACACTACCCAAGCAGATCCCCCTATCTTATTTATTCTTGTCAATAAAACAAGGTTTTACCTAAGGGATGTTTTTTTCTATGGTCTAGATCCCAGTTTTTCCACGAAGAGGAAAATGAAAAATGGAAAAACGTTTCTGCCAATTTGGGTGCTTACATAATCTTTGAATAGTTCTAGCGGGAGTGTTACCTGTGTCTGTGGGCAGCAGAGGAAGACGGAGCTGAGGACTGCGTATCAAAGACTACTATTCACTCTTTTATCGACTCCAAATAGGAATTTGGATCGACTTTTTGTCGGAGCGCTTGAAACGTCGGTTAACAATAGTATTGTTAAATAAATGTAAGTACGGTTATAAGAAACAAAAGTTTCTTTCGATGCAACGGGCTCTATTAAGGCTATTCAGCACTGCAACTGGAATAAGAACCGTCATCCTAGCCGCTGCAGCATGCATATAGAGAGCCCTGCTAATTTGCCAGCATTGAAACCAAAAAGTACTTCGACTCTAACACTTTCAAAAACTTTTGACGGCCAACACCGCACTCAGTTGGTGTATTTCCAGTCAAACTCACCGTTACCATCAACATTTGCGTGAACTTTGCTTCTGCAGCCCCTGAATGGTACCTAGTACTACATTTCCGCCGTACATAAGCGTATATTACGTAATACCATTAAATACACGCAATGTATATATCTATATATGTTTATTTAGATATAATCATAGCTCTTTTTCCTTCTTTTCCTTATTTTGTTCTTTCCATTCCTTATAGAGTCTCATCACTCCCATCAAAAGAATGACAGCAAATGGCCCCAGCAATGGTGAGTAGACTGCCGTTTTGTGTTCGTCTGGAAAATGCGCCTGCTGGACCATGTCTTTTTGAAAAAAGGCCTTGTCCGATAACTGGAACGCGGTACCGGACAGCGGAGTGGACTTAACCCACCAGTTATCGACAGCTCCGATGTTGTCTAGGGAGCTTTTCAAGTGTTCAATGGCATTGAAAATTTCCTCAACAGTTTCGTTAGGAATAGGGATGCTCTGTAGCTGCTGAGTGAGTTTGTCTAAACTCTTGATGTTGTCAATGCTCTTCAAAGAATTGTCAATAAACTGTAATCTGACAAGCTCGTCGATTCTGTAGTAGATAGACCTACCGAAACTGGTCGAGCCACCAAGCAACTGGAACAGCTGACTCGAAAAGATATCCAATATCTCACTCATTCTTTCCTCACTGATCCAACCATCAGAGTTCACATTGTTTTCAACCAAAAGCCCTCCCCACTGCGGAACTATGAACGAATTGGAACCCGAGTTTTCAATTATTAGCTCTTCACCTGCCTTTGGTACGTAAATCACCAAATTGATAACAGGCTCGATACCAACGTTTTGGTCAAGACTCCAGCCTGAATAGTCAATGAATGTTGATGTGTCTTTGATTATTAGCTGACCCGCTTCATTGTAGTATTCGTTTGGCGTGGAAACCTTCTTTTCATACCAATCTTCCTGTACTTCGATTTCAAAGCTGGCAAATCCATTTAGCTCAAGTAGTCTGACAAACAGCTGAAATTTTTTGAACGGACTAGATTCAAGGTCCCAAGTCAAGTCAGACCCATCTGCTCTCAATAAGTTTAAGCTGATTTTGATTTTTGGATGGTAGTTGATCGTGATTATCTCTTGCTCTTCACTTTTTCCTTCTATGTTTTGAATGCGATGTTGTAATTTCTCAATCTCTTCCTTAAAAACATGTTCAACCAATACCCTGGCAACAAATTCCGGCACTTTATCATTACTAATTATATTTTCGGTGACATAAATTTTGATCAGCCTATCAGGACCGGAACTAACAGCAAATCTTTCCTCTCCTGTCTCCGTCAGTATTAATTGAGCTTTGTACCTGACATCAGAGTCATTGATATCTAAATCAGTGGTTTGTGCATCTAGCTTCAAAGTCAAGTTGAATTGGATATCTTCGTTAGCAAACTTGGGACTCAACTCTTGAATTTTGACATTGGTTTCCCTCACAAGTCCATAAAGAGGCTCTGGCACGTCTATTAAGTATACGGGTATGTAGTAGTTAACACCACCTAGCGACTCCAGGGTGACGTTTGGTAACTGTGATCTTTCAATTGAAGTGGCGTACATCCAATATGGGACACCAAATAATGCACCAACAAGTGCAACGGATAACCAGCATAGTATCCTGACGTTCAAAGATACTCCATCCCTTCCCTTCATTTTTGTTGATAGCCAAGTATAAAGAACATTATTGTTTATTATACAAATTTCAATCATTGAGAAGTTTTTTCTTCACCATGAAAGTACCTTGGTTTCATTAAATAAGTTCGTGTTTTATTTACAGTGGAAATATATATGTATTTATGTAGAGAGGCGTCTTAAACCTTTACTAAAAGTTGACAACAATACCAGGACCGTGAGTTGATGACAAAACAGTGTGGCCAAGAAGAATTGGCTTCTTAGATTTAGTTGATTTGACAGAGTCGTGGATGGCCTTTGAGGTAGCTTGAATGTTCTTGATTACATCTGCATCTGAAAACTCGCATCTTGCAACGGTAAGTGAAACGTTGGAATTCTTCTCCTTAAATGGCTGAGTACCCAAGGTGTTTGAAACAACACCAACAATATCTTCTGTAACGGTACCCTTCTTGGCATTAGGCATGAGACCTCTTGGACCCAAAATTCTAGCCACCTTTTTGAGCAATGGCTCAACGTCTGGGGTAGCTAGGATTCTGTCAAAGTCGAGGTTCAGTTTCCCCTGTAGAATGTCATCAATGATTGACGAATCACCCACATGTGCTGCACCTGCGCTGAGGGATTCTACACGCTTAGCTTCGTCGTTGGAAATACAAAGAATACGTGTTTCCTTAAGTGCTCTAGGCAGTCTAACAGACCCTTGCAATGGCGCAACACCTCTATCTGACAAAACTCTAGTTTGGACCGTGATTGCGGCCTCGTCACTTGGTCTGCCCACTTCTGAAGCACGGAGGTAACGTAGCGCCTCAGGAATCGTCATAAACAGCTCGCTGGACGACGCTGGCTTCTTGGCTTCGATCTTTCTTTGTGCAATTCGACGTTCGATTCTTCTGTCAGCGGCCTTTTTGGCTTCGAGTTCCTTTTTGTTTTTTGGTGCATTCAATTTCACAGACGTGCTGAAAGGTCTGAAGCTCGCCTTCGCTAGATAACTCCTTGTCAACATCTTGTACCGGACAGCTGAGTTGTCTTCTTACTTTACAAAAATTTCAATATTGGACAAAAAGCTAAAATTTTTTTCCATTTCACCTTCAACACAAAGTTTTGGCAGTTTAGTGAACAAACTTCATTTTACATACTCACACAATGTCCGGCTTCCAATTCCAATCTCCCCAAGACAACAAGGCCTCTGCCACTGGCGCATCCATCTGGTCCTCCCCTGCCGTCAAGATTGCCCTCAACGTTGCACTCTTCACCGCCGGTGTTGTCTTCGTCCAATCTCCTCTCATGGACATGTTGGTTCCTCAACTTGAATAGAGTCGCTCGAGTGTCCTGTAGCTGATTATTGCGTTATTTATGGTGGGTTTTACTGAGAAACTTGTATATAAGAAGAGTCAAACATTTAGAAAGAAGGTAGGTCAGCTTATATATATTGACATATATATGTATATGTATACATGTGCTACTAATGGGAGCCAAAGATAAAAGATCCTAAGAGCTTACAGTCAAGAAACTCTTAAGTGTATACACGCTTATATATATGTTATAGTCAATCAATCCTTTTCGTCTAGTTCGGGATGTTCAACAACCGTTGACACTACGTAGAACCCATGTAGGATTGCCGGTAGCCAAATGGCGCAGCAGAACCCGAGGTTAATATAGAACGCCTTGTCCTTCACGCCCTTTGTGAGTGCTACCCCCAGCGGAGGCATCAAGAACGTTATCACATACACTATATATTTATTGATCATTACACAAAACACGCACGCTCAGTGAAGTGCTATCTGCTACTGGTGAACAAACCAACCGTTCATGCATTCCCGTTTTATTTATTTTCCCTCTCTTTATCTCTGTGCACCGTCCGTTGTTCATTGGTCCCTGCTATCTTTGCGCTTACAGCCATGCCTTTTGGCTGAGGAAGTTTATCTACCCCGGCTACCAATAACCTGGCTTGCTGCCGGTGAGCCAGCACGCCTGCAAAACCCAGTGATAAGATGCGTGCACAGTCGTACTCATGCGCACGCTGTCACTTCCACAGCATCCGAGATTTCCTTATCAAGTGCCTGGTATCAGCTGTCTGATAGCCAGACGCTGGTCGCAGGTGATTACAGATAGCCAACGCGCTTATATCGATATGCAACACAGCTGACTAGTAGTGGTGGGGCCCCTGCGTCGTCTGAGACGCCAGACTACTAGCTGAGAGTATCAATGACCAGCACTTTTGCTCATGAACGGGAGAACCGTGCGACAGTGCACGCTTGCTGTGACGGCCACGGAGCAGATGTGGGTGCTATGTGGGTGCTCTTATGGCCGCCGATGAACACCGGCTGATTGCACACCGTATACAGACATCCTATCTTCCAGCATACAGTATGACATACAGTGACACACATGGACGACTGTAATATAAAAAGAGGTGTGCAATGACATAACGTGGCACTGTGACTTAGATTAGATTAGATAGAGCGTGGCAATTTTAATAGGGAGTTTTTCTGTTGTGGGGATGACCTTTATCAGTAAGATACTACGATTAGGACCATTATTGTCACCGTAACAATCACTGGCCCGAATCGCGTCCGCTGTTGTCAAGTGACTGTGGTTAGAGAGATGAATTTGGCACTTGGCTCCTCATCCAGCGCACTTCGCTGCACGCTGTTTTGGTATTGTGGCAATCCAAAAGGGAGCAAAGATGCATTGAACATCAAACACGTTTAGCACCACTTATTTGCAATTCGCTGCTCATCAAGGCGACCTCTGTATAGTCTTTATTGCGTGTTTGGTGCCTGCCTACATTTTTGCGGGCAAAACGTAGGCCACCGCTAGCACAGCTGCCAGTGCTTGAAGTGGCGGTGCTGCGCAACAAGATCTCATCACGTACGCAAGTCTATATAGTGCAGCATGCACTACCTCGTATGATGGGAGAGTTAAATGTTAAGCCTTGTGAGAAAATACGAACTTCAAGTTGAGATCGTTATGGTTGGAGCTAAACGTGGCTGGCCTTCTATTGTACCGTCAGAGCATTGAGTAACCTAATATCGCCACCGTGTTCTTTAGGCCCACCCCATCCTGCTTTGCCTTCGTCACTGCATTTAAAATTTAGCTCTGAAATTCATTAGTTTTAGCCTGTATGAAGGTAATTGATAGCTACATGCTAAAACAAAGCGCTCCAGTGCTAACGGTCTTACATGCTATATCTTAATGCTTGCAGTCGAAAACAATGCTACCAAGAAAGAACATCAGTGGTTGTTCCACCGTGGTTGGTCACACCCTCAGCGTTGCACTGCAAAAGAGCACAAAAAGGCTCTGACTTTCGTAACAGCTGATCTTGAGCTGATTGTGGCCACTGAAACGGCTCAACTATGTCAATGCTGTTACGCTTTAACACAAGGTTTGAACACCAAGTGCTCGCAAATCCAACAGCCGACACTATGTTGTAGGAAGTGAGCCTTGGCGACAGTCATGATACCTGTACTTCTGCTATTCTCTGCGAGCATCATGCTCCGTTCTCTTCATTAAATTTGCTTTGTGTTGAATATTGGCCTGAAACCTGAGCAAACTTATATCTTCACTCCAGCTCTTACGTCGTGGCAAGTTTCGAAACCGTGCAAGCACACTAAACAATGCTATAGTTCCTATTGCATGCACCAAAGAATGCACGTCATGTGTACGAACTCATTATCGTTGGAAACGATGGTCACCTCGTATTTTGCCTGTCTGCTTATGGACCGATTGAGCTTCAAAACTAAATTATTGTTAGCTACAAATCAAAATGAAGTACAATTGCAGTCACGTATCCACAATCGCAACAAAGCACCATATATTCTACTGTTAACCAAATTAGTGAATAAAAACACAACCAACAGTCTTATAGTGAAAATACCTCCGTGATATCTTTTTGGTAAATCAGCAAAATCGCAAACACGCCACTCTCTACTCTCAGCACTCTTCTAGTTTCCTCTCACTCCATTTTCAATGTTATTGAGTTTCAATATGTAAATATAAAAAAATACATCTGCAAAAAAAACACAGGAAATGATTTCGGTTTTCATCAAGTGTTGTTTATAGTTTGCAGCAAGATATGAGTGAAAGCAAGGTTACCAAGCCGGACACAGGCAACAATGGCTCTTCTAAGTCCTCTATTACCATGACCGCAGAAGACAAGGAGGTTCTGGTCAAGCTCCTGGGGCAATTACAGGCACAAGAAATCCAAGACACGCCAAAGTCCATTGTGAAAGTCAATGGCTATGAATGGACTATAACAAGAGTTGATGAGGGCAGAGGTATACTGTTTTCGATGGTCGGTGCCGGTCCTGACCCTGTTGAAGAGGAAGAAAGTGAAGAGGAAGAAAGTGAGGAGGAAGAGGAAGAGGAAAGTGATGAAGAGGGAGAGGAGGAAGAAGATGAGGAAGAGGAAGACGAGGAAGAAGATGAAGAAGAGAAGCAAGATGAAGAAAGTGAAGAGAAAGAGCCACAGAGAGAAGCAACAGAGGCATTAGCTTCTGTTAACCAATGAGGATGAAAATTCACCAAAGCTCATGGAAGAAGCTATAAAGTGCTCTAAATGACATATATGTGCCACTTTTTTTTTTCTTCTCCCCACAGACATTGTACTGTTATTGATATACACTATGTTGTTCTATATATTACTTGTATTTTTATTGTAAATCACCTTTTTTATCGCCATTATTTGACATTTTAACGTGTTGATGTTTTTTTGCCTTTTGTTTACGTTTTGTTCTTTTGGTGTTCTGAATTGGCTATTTAGATTACACACGATGCCATTGTTCGATTCTCTTAAGACCAAAGAGTATTTCAGCAACTACGAAGCCCTTCTGGACGGTCGTCCGCTACTTCACGGTAATCTTGCTGGTAAAACGCTGGATAAAGATGCCTATTTCAAAGACTTCTCCGATTATGAAGTGTTATTGAGAAACGACGTGCCTGAGAAGTACTGGAAATACTTCAGCGGTAGTAGCTTTAAGTCCAGAAAGGCCAGCGAGCTTGATGACAGCATTGAAATTGAAATTGGAAGAGGCCCTGTCAATTTATCGCCTCAAAGAAGATCTCTTTGGAGCAACGATGGTATCAAAGAAACCAAAACAGATGAACTTAACATCAACTTAGGAAACTTGAAACTAAATTCAAAAGATAAAAAAAATAATGTCAAGACTGCAGTTGCAGATGATTTCAGCGATACTAGCTTTAAGTTGGAGTTTGAAAGCGATGAATTATTCCAAAAACCCAGGAAAGTTGATTTCTTGCACGACATCAGATTAAATGACTATAAGAGGTTACCAAACAAGGCTAATCTTTCCGAAGCAGACAAGCGTCTGGAAGTGCTTACGAATGAACTGGTTAAAGAGAATTCCAACTTAAAATCAGAAAATGATTCTTTGAGAAAAAAGCTCAATGCTGCTAACGACATCATCAGCTATGAAGCAGACATATATGATGCAATCAGAAAGAAATTGAAAGGCTATGTTTCCAGATACAACAAAGCTGTGGATATTATAAAACAATTGGAAACGTCACACGAAAAGCGAACGTCCTCACTATCACCACCACCATCACCTTCGTCGCCACTTAAATCCACAGTAAAAAGGAAAGCTTCGCAAACGCACGAAAATAACGATGAAGTCGACTTTAGTGATATTATACCGGTAGTCAAAACAATCGATGAACAAATCTCAAAACTGAAACAACAAAGGAGTAAGATAATCTTTGATACCCAATCTCAGCTAAAGAAACAACTGAGATCCAAAAAGGCTGAATCAGCATCTTCAAGATCTACAGTCGTCAATATTAATATTCCTTCAGAGCTTGTCAACCTCTTAGCAGAAAAGGTGATGAATGTTGATCAGGGTGCCAAAACAGTTCAAAATCCTAACTGCACATCCAATTCTAGCGCTTCCGAACGTCCATCATCATCCAACGACCATGAGAAATTCCATCCAAATATTAAGGACTGTCCTTTTTGTGATTCAGATGCATCATCTTCTCCAAAGGACATAGATAGCATTTTGAAGAATTCAAATATCACAAAGGGTGAGTTAGATACATTACTAAAGTATTTAACAGATCTAGTAAGCGCCAATATTACATCATCAAGTCACTTATCCGCCAACGAACCTGAAATATGGTAAGCAATATGTATTATTAGTGTTTAATTTTCCTTTATAAATTTGTAAGTGGGTTTCATTTATAACCGTATTGTGTATAGTATACAAGTTTAATATTTGCTATGATCATGTCACAAAACTCGCACAAATCAATGCTTCTTACCCTTCTTCTTCTTTTTACCACCACCTTGCTTTTGTGGTTGCTGTTGTTGTGCTGGTACTTGCTTCTTGTCTTCAGCAGCTGGCGTTGTATTTGCTGTAACAGGTTCAACAGGAACTACCTCACTTTTTGTTGTATTCATTAGCAAAAGACTCAACCCGTCAATTTCTCCTTCTCCAACATTACAACCTCTTGGGCCTAACGCATTACAAAGCTTTGAGAACTCTTTTTGCTTACGAGTAGCGAATGTATAACAGAGACCATGTTTGGAATCGTAAGACTTGAATTTGATGATAGACTTTCCAGACTTGCTGTGAGTGTAAGACAAAGTGACCGTGGCACTTGGATTAGTGGTGAACAATTTCTTTGTTGTTATGATATACGCGTCAATATCCTTTATCAACGTCATGTTTGTTTAGTTTAGCTGGGCGTTCAACTGAGAGAGAGTAATTGAACTCAACATATTTCTCGTTTTTCAGATAATTTTTTCAAATTTTATATATATACATGAATTATATAGACAAAGAAGTGAATAAAAGTTTACAGTTTCTCAGGCGATTCTTCTGGCCAATGTTTCAGAAAACGAGTAACCATTGTCCACTAATGCTGACAAAATCTTTGGTAGCTGTTGGCCCAAAAATAAGTTTGGCAACTTCGCAATTTCATCAATGGTGAACTGAATAAATTCACGGTTATCTTCTCTAATACCTTGTGAAATCATAAAGTAATAAGTGTAAGCATTGGGTTGGTATCTTAGGTCACCACCCTTGGCTGCGCTAAGAATTTCATTCTCGTAAAATAACCTTGTTGCCTTGATATTTGGATATCTGTAATAACCTTTGAGAATAGAGTTATAAAGAAAAGCTCTTGGTGCAACACCTGCTTCAATGGCCTTGTGGTAATACGTGATTGCGTCACTAACAGATCCGTTATTAGAAAAAGTGGAAATTATAGCAGTGTAACCAGTTTCGTTCAACTTGACTTTATTGTTGCTCTCCATTTGTAATAGCATTTGGAACCCAGTTTCGGAAGTTTCAGGATTCTTCAACAAATTGGCCATAACAGTAATGATAGCAACATTGTTAACGTTGATTCCTGATTCCTTCATTGTGGAAATCACTTTCAATAAATGTTTCAAGATTTTGGACTCTGCCAATTCAGCTTCCTTGGAAAGCTTCAATAAGTAGTTAATAACAGAGGTCCAGGTAGCAATATCAGGTTGAACCTTTTTATCATGAGTCATCTGGTCTAATAAACTAGAAGCTTCGTCCATGTTATCTCTCTGGAGCAATTTACTAAATATCATGTTGTAAGTGGTGGCGTCTGCATTAAATCCGTCTTCTTTTGAATAGACTCTGAACAATGAGATAGCTTCATCGAACTTTTTGGATAAAATAAGAGTTTGAACCATATCACATTTTAATTCACTATTCCATAAATTAGAGTTTTTTGCCTTGATTGTGTTCAAAAGGGTCATGATTTCGGAATACTTACCTAATGACATTAATACCTTGATATAGATAGAGTAAGATTCGGAATTTGGAACAGACTCCTTGTTAAGAAGGGCCCAAACCGACTTCAAAGTGGTTTCCTTATTATCAGCTTTAAGATTCAATTGCGCTAACAGCAGTTGGTTCCAAAAGTCAATTTCAGGTTTGGCACCAATAACACCGTTCTTCTGACCCCAAGACCACAATTCCATTACCTTTGCTGAATGCTTTGCACCATTAAAGGCCTTCATGTAAGCAACTAATGTGGCAGGCTTGATGGCTTCAGGTCTTTGTCCGTATTTTTGCAGTGTAGAATCACAGACATTTTCTAATTTCAAAAGCAAGTTATTGTGACCTAAGGAAGAAACGTACCTCAAATGATTTTCACCATTGATATCGAATAGTTGTTCTGAGTAGTCTTCTAATTGCTTATTGATGAAATCGACATCTTCTTTTGGTAGGCGAATGAAGTTCAGGTATCTTTCAAAAGAATACTTTCTGATTGGTTGATTATCAGTGATTAGCTGAACAAAATCCTTGTCGACCTTATTAGCAGATTCTCTCAACGAAAGAAAGTATGAAGCCAAACCTAAAAACTGAAGGTCGCTCATCAAATCATAATTCTTTTCAACACCTTTAACCTTCTTGGTTGATTTCAAAGTCTCAGGGTGGTCTTTGAAGTACTGCAAGTTATCAACCCAAAAAGTCAAAGCTTTTGAGTATTTTTTGTCTCGCAACAAAGCAGCAAGGTATCTATTGAAGTGGCTAGCATTTATGACTTTGTTGCTTAGTAAAGTTTTGATCACTCTCTCGAATAAAATATGATCAGGAACATCGATGCTATTGGTGTTCTTGATTGCCAGGACCTTTGACAAGAGAATATTACCAATTGCTACAAAATGACTTGGTTTGACAAATTGCTTTTCCACATCAGATCTAACCTTAGCATCAAATTTGTCAAAGAGAGGGCTGAACTCAGTGTACTCTGCATTGATAATATCATATAGATCTTGAGTAGCTCTTCTACCAGATTTTCTGTTTCTCTTACCATCAGAAGCTTGAGTTTCGCTAGCAACGCTTGTGGCCATACCAGAAGTGGACTCATATCTGATAAATCCACGCTGAATAGCTCTCAAAGCGCCAGAAGTTCTAAGACTACTTCCAAGCATCCTATCTTTTCTTACAAAACCAGATCGTCCATTGCATTTGAAAAAAAAAATATGGTATTTTTCACCACCTTCAACACTATCCAAAAATTGCTTAGCTTCAGTTTCAAAAAAAGATCAAATAAATGTGTGTTGGGCTATATACATTATATATACATTTTCTTATTGACACAGACTGTTTTCTAGGCCAAATAAATTGCTTCTATTTCGTCGATGGACATTCCTAAACTTTGACCATAATCTAAAAAAAACTCGTCAATACGCATAGGCTTTGACTCCGAGTCGTGGTTTAATGTTAAAGAGCTCCATTCTTGCTTCTCTATCATGTTGACATGCCTTTGGGTATAATCTTTGGTCAAGCGAAACTCTTGTTGAATTTCAGACGATTGGCACAATTCACCGTCGTTGTCATCGCTCCATGGACACTCTGTCCACGGTGCCCAAAGTCTGATGAATTTCTTGTAATTATGTTTTGCAAAATAATCTTTGTCTGCATTCGGATAAAACCTTTCAATGATTTCATTATATTTTGCTGGAAACCAAGCTCTACTACCTTCAAAATATGATGGAATCATATCATAGAGTTCCTTTATATTATAGACATTGTCATTCTTGCAATGAATGAGTTTCTTGTCCATTTGTAAAAGGTTCAACTCTCGTTTTAATGAAAGTTCATACCTTTCAGGCCCTTCAGCTGCCAACATGTAATTTGTTTTATAATTCATATCAATTAGTTTTATAAGGGTTTCGGTCAATGCAGTTTGCGAAAGGTAGTTTTCAGTCCATGCAAGTGCTGTTATGTCCAAGTACATGCCTGTAGAGATATCAATCAGTCTACCATCAATGGCGTTGTAGCCATCACCTTTGACGCGCGAGTAATATGTGGGGTTGATATCAATGAAATATCCTGTCATACCAGCCTGCATGCTGTCCTTTCCAGTGTAATCAATAATCAAAGTTTGATTAAACTCTCTCGCAAGTATATGAAGAGAGTGCATGGTAACAACGGCGTCAATGTCAGAGTCCCATGGTAATGTGAGCCCATTTCTGACCCATCCAACCATTGAGCCAGAGGAGATAAACGTCTTTAAACCGTTTTGAAAACAAAACCTTAGCCAAGTGCGTGCTAGTCTATGAATAATAGACTTTCTGTAATCACTTAAAATCAAGCTACTTGAAAAGAAACGCCAGTCATAATGTGATCCCAGTGTTGTTTCATACAAGTTAGCTTCGTGTAAGTATTTTGGATGATGGCCAGTGTTTAATCTGATCTGTTCCATGTCAAAAACGTTTTTATATAACTCCACATCAAGTTCGTTTGACGGCTCAAATGACAATTCGTGCAATTTGTTAAGAAATTCATTTTCGTTCCACATCGTGTCATCTTGATCCCAGTGCTCTAGCTTCATGCCTTTTTTCACAGAATCTAGCTTCACAATCCTGCTTCTATCTTTCCTTAACCGTTGCGTGGCAGACTTTATTGTGATCTTTGCTCCTCTAGAAGCAATAAAGAACGCTGTTTTTTGACGAAGTTGTTTAAGTTCAAACCCTTCGATCCAGTTTTCGGTTATACCAACTTTAGAGTTCTTGCTATGCCATTCAATAAGTAATCTTATCATTTCAGGTGATCTTAGAAACTTATCGGTTTTGTGTGGGATTGCGTCAACTTTAAGTACAACATTGGTATCCTCAATACCGAGCAAAAATAATCTTTTTGGATTTGGCATCTTGTGATATAGGTAGGCACTTGAGATCATCGTACGACCAGGTTCCTTAATCCTCGTGTTCACTGGGCTTTCTAAAATAAAATCATAAGGATAGCCTTTTGTATGTGAAAAGCTTTTGCATGCTCTTTGGAACTTCAAACTCCCTTCGCAACCATACAATACACAGAAAGTGTTACAGTCAAGGCGTTTGAGACCTTCAATGTCATTTAAGAAAGCAGGCGAGTGATATTGCAGCCAATCAAGCAATTGCCTGTCGTCAAAGCGCAGTCTCGTGGAAAAATCGATCCAATCGTGCCAGCTAAAAGGAATACTCAAATCCATCGGTAAAGATCCAGTGTTGCTGGCAAGAAAGTATTGCAGGTACAGCAACAGCAGTGATGATCCGAGCCTGAAATCAAATATATCGATTTTGTTTGGTATCTTTTCAGCTTCCGGATATAGCGAGTTGTACGCTGGTAGAATAACTTTATGTAATGGTGAGGTGACATTTGTGCTCACAGTGAAAGACTCGTCTATCGGAGCGGGTCGTTCGTTTAAATTACCATAACGTCGATTCATCAAAGCACATAGTGCTAGCATTACTATAACCAGTATTGAAATTCGTCTAAGAAATGATTTTCGAATGTGTGCCTGGATCCATCGTATGAAACTCCGATAATAGAAGCTTAAATCGTCTTTCCACGTCTGCTCACGGTGCCCATAAAGGTCCTCTTCGTCGCTATTAACAAAGTTATCCAAGTTGACATCTATTGAATGCGAGAGCCGGTGCTGGTATTGCATATGTCGTTGGTGAGACATGAATCAATAATGCTTTTCGTTAGTAGCAACTGAAATTTCCCCCAGTGTGAAAAACTATTACTGAAATTTTCCAAGGATAACAGGGAAATATAATTAAGTGTATATACAATGTTAAGTAAGAAGTCACAATTTGGGTCAGACTGCACGACGGTAATTCAGGATCAAAAGCCGTAAATTTTTATTTCCTTTTCAGGCTTTTGCAACCCTTGCAATTCAAAATATTTGTGTGTACAAGATCCAGCAACAAAAGTTTTATCATTGAATGGGTTGCAGGTGCATTTGCCCTGCTCCCTGATCGACTCTCTGATTGGACAATTGTAGTATGGGTTGTGATAGTAACCGATGTCTTCGAAGAAATGGATCTCGCTTTTGTCCAAGAACAACGACGCCGCGATGGAGTGAACGGGAGCATCACCCCAACGCTCGTAGAAAAACCCACCATTTTTGTCCAAGTGATTGAAGTAGTCTTCGTAAGTTTTGGAACGGAAGAAGTTCAGGTCACCCACCTCAAAATTTGACCAGAAATGACAAGTGTTGAATGTTTGACCGTCGTCATTAGACACGAAACCCAGCAAGTTGTTTTTAGCAACGTGGCCTGGGTTCTCTTTAATAAATGCCTTGGTAGTGTCCCAAAGTGTAGGACAAGTTTCAATGTACTCACGCATACTTATCACAAACCCATACTTGAGCTTGTTCTTTTTGAAAAAGTCAAAAACATCGTAGTTGATGTCACAGAGAAACTTGACATCAGAGTCCACCCGCCAGTAGTAGTCATACTCCTCTAGCAGTGGATGCTGGTAAAAGAAACCGGAGTTGTATCTGCACATGTGTCTGTATGGTAGCGAATCACCGTAGATGATATCTTTCATGTCAATTCTGGCCTGTTCTGCCTTCTTCTCGTCAAGCCAACTTGGGAAGGACCAGTGCTCGCTGGGTATCACGCCGTACTTGGTCTTTCCGGAGGCAATTCTCGTTGTTTCTTTGATAAAGTTGCCAGAAAACGGCTCGTTGTTCAAAAACACCCAGTCGTAGTGATATTCGTGGTTGAATCGGTCTTCCATGTCCTTCATGGTTTCGAGCAGGTCCCACAAGTTGTGGTTCCTTGTAAGCGTGACAAAGACACCCTTAGGCTTGCTCTCTACCGTCGCAGTTCCACTAGTGTTATTATCATAGCTCGCCTTTTTGGCGTGCTTTTGACCTGAAAACGACGTGCTGAAAGACCACACGAGCAACAAAAGCGCCACTGATGCAACCAATACCTTCTTTAGCAACCCACGCTTATTCCATTCGTACAGCTTTCTTCTTGCCTTCAGTGTTGCAGACATAGCTTCAATCGCAAACAAACACCGTGTCATTGTTGAAATTTTATTTCAACTTGCTGAACGCGTTAAAGATAAAATAAGAGGTGGTAATAATAGAAGAGTTTATAATGATAAATATAAATAAATCAGTCGGCGTACTTCTCCCAACCTTCAGGCTTCTTAAGAGACTTCAACTTGTAGTACTTGTTGGTACAGAAGTAGCCCTTAAAGGTGACGTCGTCGTTAGGGTTACAAGAACACTTGTTGGCGATTCTGACTTCCTTGTCAACAGGACAGTTGTTGAATGGAACATGGTAGTATCCAATGTCGTCAAAGAAGTGAATCTTCTCCTTGTCGATAAAAAGTGATGCGGCGATGGAGTGCACTGGAGCGTCACCCCAACGTTCGTAGAAGAAACCACCGGCCTGATCAAGGTAGTTGAAGTAATCAAGGTAAGCTTGCGATCTCCAGAGGTCTAGTTTACCAACTTCGAAGTTCGACCAGAAATGGCACCCATTGTATGAGCTTCCACCGTCATCAGAGATGAAATCGATGAAGTTGTTGGCAGCAATGTGCTCAGGATATTCTCTCATGAACTTTCTGGTGGTGTCCCATAGCGTTGGGATGGTGGCCTGGTATTCTGGAAGCGCAATGGTGAAAGAGTATTCGTAGTCGTTGTCAGCCATAAACTTGAACAAATCGTAGTTGATGTCACAGTGGATCTTGATACCAGGTTCCACACGCCAGTAGTAGTCGAATTGGTCCATGAGAGGGTGTCTGAAGAAAAACCCTGATTCAAAACGGCACATGTGTCTGTAGGAGATCGAGTCACCGTAAATAATCTTATCCTCCTTCATCTTTCTTCTAGTTTCAGCGGCCTTGTCAACGTCGATCCAGTCTGGGAACGACCATTGAGAACGGTCAATGAACCCGTAGTGTGTGGTACCCGAGATCATTCTTGTGGTCTCTCTCTTGAACTCCTCATTAAACTCGTCGTCGTTAAGGAACACCCAGTCGTAGTGGAACTTGCTGTTGAACTTGTCTTCGACCTGTCTGATCGATTCCAATAATTCCCACAAGTCACTGTTTCTTGCCAAAGTGACGAAAGTAGCTTTAACCTTACCTGGCGTAGTTTCCTTGCTGACCGTTGTGCCCTTGGCAGCGGCGGCCGCTGGAGCCTTAGCTGCACCTGCGCTGGAGCCCTTGGAGCCAACCGTGTCCTTGTTGTTGGTGCTACCTGCACTTGCTGGTGCTTGCGGAATGGTGTAGGTGGCTGAACTACCCTTCGAGAGGATGTACGCGCACAAGATGAGGAGCGCTGCAAAGAAACCAAATCTCAGCAACCTAGCGTTGGAACGTGCCATTTCAACTGATCTCTGTGAAGAACAAAAGTACAATAACTGGATAAAAGGGGAGAGAATGAATAAAAAAACTAAATACCAAAGTTGATTACGTGTCAGGAAACAAAAACGCCATTTCTTCAATTTTCAATACTGGTATCGTTGGGACGGCAAAATGGTGATTAGTGGGGGTTTAGTTTCCTTTGACGCGTGTTGGCGCACTGGTTAAGCACACAGAGTAGCATTTAGCTATGGTGCGACTGCAGTGGGTTTTTGAGGTGTCCCCGCAGCTGCGAAACGACAAAATTTCTTAACCTTTAAAGTCTTCATCTTCCTTTCATGAGAAGAGAGCTATAGCACCCAATTGACATGGTATCGTCCTTCTCGATCTTGTTGGACAACCCCCGGTTTTTGAAACCGGCACTAGACAACCGCAAGTACCGTCTCATTCGCCTGAACAACAACTTGAAGGCGTTGCTCATTCATGATCCAGACACAGATAAGTCAGCAGCAGCTCTGGACGTGAACGTAGGGTCGTTTGCAGACCCAGAACAGCTGCCGGGACTAGCACACTTCTGTGAACACTTGCTCTTTCTGGGAACGCAGAAGTACCCAAAGGAGAACGAATACGGTGCTTACCTATCGCAGAACTCAGGGCATTCCAATGCCTACACGGCTCCGATGCACACAAATTACTATTTCGAAGTGAAGAACGACGCTCTGCACGGGGCCCTTGACAGGTTCTCGCAGTTCTTCATCAGCCCACTCTTTTCGCCATCAGGCAAGGACCGTGAGATCAACGCAGTGGACAGTGAAAACAAAAAGAACCTTCAGTCGGACAACTGGAGATTCTACCAGCTGGCTAGAAACAGTAC
Source organism: Saturnispora quitensis (assembly GCA_030581435.1). Classification (NCBI taxonomy): domain Eukaryota; kingdom Fungi; phylum Ascomycota; class Pichiomycetes; order Pichiales; family Pichiaceae; genus Saturnispora; species Saturnispora quitensis. Next base: position 25,518 of record JAKTTM010000040.1, read on the forward strand.
CAGCAAGCACCACCCGTACAATGGGTTTTCCACTGGTAACAAGACCACTTTGGGAGACAAGCCGCTGGAAATGGGACTCAATGTCCGAGATGAACTCATCAAGTTTCACTCCAACAACTATTCCGCCAACATCATGTCGCTTTGTATCCTATCCAACGAGCCATTGGATAAGTTGACTTCCTGGACGGTGGACATGTTCTCCGATATCGAAAACAAGGATCTAGAAAGACCCTACTACGAGCCTTCACCGTTTAACTCCTCCAAATATCTTAGCCAGCTGTACAAGATCAAGCCCATCAGAGACGCCAGGACGTTAGAACTCACCTTCCCTATTCCCTCAACCGCTGCATTTTGGGAGTCGTTGCCAACTAGATATCTTGCGCACTTGATTGGCCACGAATCCAAGGGGTCTCTTCTCTATAGTTTCAAGCGCAAAGGTTGGGCCAACGGCCTTTCATGTGGTGCCGGCTCCATCTCTCCTGGTTTTAGTGAGTTCAACATTGAAGTGGAACTTACCAGCACGGGTTTGACACACTACAAAGAGATTGTCCAGGACATCTTCAAGTATTTCAAAATGTTGAAAAAAGAAGGGCCTAAAGAATGGATTTATGATGAAATCCATGCCGCTTCTTCCAATGCTTTCAGATTCAAGCAGAAAACAGACGCATCTGGTACCGTTTCAAGACTGGCAGGCACTGTTCACTCTCTATCGTTCTACGACATTCCTATCAAAAACCCATTGGAAACCAACCCTGTTTCGTCCACCATTGAAACTAAAGAAATACCACCTGAAAATTTATTGAGTTTGTCTGTTGTTAGAAACTTTGAGCCTGAAATCATCAGTGAAGCACTGTCGTACCTCAATCCCGATAATTTTAGAACTTTCTTGGTCTCGAAGGACCTTTTCAATGAGTCAAACAAAGCAAACGTCGTAAAAGAGGAATGGTATAAAACTGAGTACACCACTGAGCGTTATCCACTAGAAACCCTTGAAAACTTAGAGCTGGATCCTGAATATACGTTACCTGAACATAACTTGTATATTCCAACAGACTTCACCCTTACAACAGACGAATCCACTCAATATCCTCAGTTAGTTGAAATGGATGAGTTCTTAAAAATTTGGTATAAAGCTCATCCAGAACTCTCTGGACCACGGTCTGCTGTCATCATCAAATTTAACCTCCCAGGTGCCACTTCAACTCCACTAAACTCGCTTTATTTATCCTTTTTCGTGGAATTGCTTGAAGATGAATTAAATTCTGTTTCTTATTTGGCTACCCTTGGTGGCCTACAATATTTCTGGAATTTGGCAAGAGAGGGTATCAGTTTAGAGATTATGGGTTATTCACATAAATTGGAAATTCTTCTTAAGAAATTACTAGAAACATTGAGTGACTTCACCAACGAAGACAAAGTTCAAAGTATCTGGAACAGTGTTAGGGAAGAACGATATGAAATCTCAAAGGATAAGCTTTCAAGAAACTTGAGAAATTTTGGATTTTCAACCCCATACCAACAGGTTGGGCCTATCATCTCCTCTTTGGTTAATGAAAACTCTTGGTTAGTGGAAGATGAAATTGCGTGTTTGCATGCGTTAGATTACAGATCGTTGGTCAACTACTCACAAAACTTACTAAAAACCTGCTTTGTCGAATGTCTTGTTTTGGGTAATTATAGTCATACAGACGCAGTTAAAGTTCATGATATTATGAAAGCTAATCTACCAAATTTGAGCTCCTCGATCACTTTGACACAGTCACAGTTTACTCGAGGCAGATCCCTCTTGCTACCATTAGGCACCAGACCACACTACATCAAAGCAAACGATGATCCAGAAAACATCAACTCATGCATTGAAGTATTCATTCAACTAGGCTTGATTTCAGACTCGAAAGCTCGAATCATCAATGAACTATGCTCACAGATTTTATATGAGCCCTGTTTCACCAGATTAAGAACCAAGGAGCAATTAGGTTACGTTGTCTTCTCCGGAACTAGAGAAACTAGAACGACGTTTGGTTTAAGAGTCCTAATTCAAAGTGAATATCCTACATTTTATTTATTGCATCGTATCAAATCATTTTTGGAAAAGATTTCCATTCAATTGACAGAAATGGACACTGAAGACTTTACTAAGCATGTTGAAGCCCTTATTAACAAAAAGGAACAAAAGTATAAGAATCTCAAAGAAGAAAAGAACAAAGTATGGAACAGAATTGCATCCGGTTATTATGATTTCGACAGATATGTTAAGGATGTCAAAGTACTAAAAGAAATTACACAATCAGAAACTGCGCACTTTATGAAGGAAAGAATTGTGAATACCTTTGGACATGGTGAAATCACCGTTCATTTGCAATCCCAAAAGACACCTCCGTTGAACGAAGTAAAAATGATTAAGAATGCCATTTCCAATTTTGTTTACTCGAAACCAGAGTTTGATTCTGTAAATTATGAACAAGATAAAGTTGATGCCAAGATTGACGAATTGGCTTCTGGTGGATGTGTTGACGTTGAGAAGCTATTAGGAGACGACCTTTTCGCAGATTTCCCTTACTTACCTCAATTGACAGCATATATCAACATGTATCTAACGAGGGATTGGAGCTCTTTTGCAGAGGATGAGGGTGAAGTCATTGACATTGTTGGTGAATGGAAATGCCAACAGCCCTTGTCCCCAGCTCCAACAGCGCAGATTCCAACACATTTATTGAATGTATAAACCTTGTTAGCAGTTCCATCATACGAACCAAAACAGCTAAAAAAAAAATAACTAAAAATTTTGTATCAAAGTAGCATAGTAACTCTTTATGCTTAATATTAAATGACACAAAAAAAGGCTTATTACACAAAAAAGGGGTACATAGATCACCATCATGAAAATATGGAAGAACATGGAGAGCAAGAGCATTTGATTCCTTTAACCGAAGAAGCTCCAGTGCCAGTTTCACCTCCCTGCTTGGCACCACCTGAAGATGATCCTAACACGAGCACAGTTGACGAATCGTTGCCTTTGCCGGAAATGAGACATCAACAGTACAACTATGAAAGACAATTATACATCAAAAGGTGCTTTAAAACTTCAATTTTGATTGCCTTCATAATACTGTGCCTCATTTCAACTTTTTTGATAAGAGATTTTGACAAAGTTTTGAAAGGCGTGGAGATAAACGTCATTGACGGAACTCTTGCACATGATGGACAAGACGAAACAGTCATAATTGAAAATCTGAAAGTTGATGTCAAGCTTAATTATCTCGGGTGGTATAAATCTGTTTTAGAAAAGGGTGTTGATTATCACCTACTTGGATGGACTCAGATCGAAATGCCAGAAACCACACATTGGTTCAGTCTGCGAAATACATACAGACCACTAGTAAATGTGAATACTGATGGATTCAAGGATACGTTACAGATAACTAACTCAACTTATCATTTTACTCTATCTGATACCGAAGCAACTGTGTATAAAGGTATACACAAATCAATCAATAATTTGTTTGGCCAAAAAGAAAGGTTGACACTACTAGTTTCAACTAAGATTCAATTATGGGGATTGAGTCTACCGCTTTGGAAAAGGATCAAATTGCAGAAAACGGAAAAACTCACAGGAGCTCTGGATAATGCTTTGGATGAAATGATTGTGTCAAATATAACTATTAAAGACTATGAAGATAGTAGCATCTCCGGAAATGCATTGATAGAAATTGGAAATTTTGGTAATCTTAATTTAAAAAATTTCACTGCTCCTGCTAACCAAATACACATAGGAACAAAAATAAAAAGAAAATTTGTTAAACTTAGCACCTTGAAAATCAAGGAATTCTGTTTGAACGATAAAAAAACAGCTTTCGATTTTGTGATTCCACAAATTAATGATAAATTGATTGATTCAGGTTTTATTCAGCACTTATTAGATGCATACACCGCAGATGAAAAAGCAGAAGTTTGGATTAAAACAGGGTTGTGCGAAAATAGTTGGCTGTGCGATTTAATTAATGGTATTGAGGTACCACTAAATGTAAGTCCTTTAAAATTTGGAAGCTATGACCCTTTTTATGCTTCTAACGCAAAAGTGGATTCTGTGAGCGTCGATTCTACAAATGATTTGATTAATTTGGGAAGCAGTTTGAAAATCTTGACAGAAACTTTAGCTTTGCCACTAAATGCATCAATCCATGGTAGTATTGATGTAATGGGGTTTCATATCATGACTGAGAGAAACAGACCAATCGAATTTACATTCGAGAGTGATCATATTAGCGTTGATGTTCAGAGTCTAGATATTAAAATCAAAAATGAGACTGAGGTTTTGAATTCTGTTAAGCGTGTCATCGACGGTGCCGCTCAAAAATCAATTTGTTCTTTCAATGTTGACTCGAGTATAAAGTCTGACTTTATCCATGGCAAAGTCCATTTTGAATTTAACGAAGAAATTACTGTAAATAAATCGAAATTTATTAAAACGGATAGCTTCAAAGCACAGCTTTATTCGTCAGAGTTAATTGAAGCTGATGATGAGAGCCTGTTCCTTTTGGCAAAAATCAATGTTACCAATCCATTTGCAATGTCAATAACAAATGATATTCCATCAGTTGAAATTGGACTCGAATATAAACATGAGACTCCAGTTGCCAGCTTTATTGTTTTTCCATTTGAAATGAAACCGCATATGAGCACTATTGTTGAAGTTGGAATCAAGATCCATGATGACTCCTCCGTCTCGAAACATTACATGGAGGAACTTCTTGGGAAATACATTTCTAAGGAGCATGTTACGTTTGACTTGCATGGTAAATCAGTAGAAAACTCAAAATCTTTTTCTACAATGGTGCAAAAGCTTTCAATCCCTGTAGATTTGCCGTCACGGGATGACCCTGATGATGCAGATAATGGAAACGAGTTCATATTAGACACGACGATGCATATCTTCAGCAAAGAAGTTGAATTGACAGTTTGGAATCCTATTGTGAATTCCCATGTGCGTATTGTGATTTATGAAGCTCAAGCAAGTTACGAAGGGACGCTTCTAGGATACATTGAAGAGGGTTTAACTTTAGACATTCCCAGCGGAGTGTACACCACCCCAAGGCTACCAGTGGTAATTCAACAAACAGGGGCAGCATGGACTATTCTTCAAAAGGCGTTGAAAAGCGGACATTTGCTCCCCGTCGAAGTGAAGGCTGTGGTGCAAATCTCCATTCATGAATACTCTTTTGACCTTCTCTACACTGGCAAACGCATGCTAAGTAAGATTCGGATCTGAAGGTGCAATTCCGAAAATCGCACACGGGAAAAGAAACGGCTGTGATTGCATTTTTTCACTCCCATTGGCACTTTTGTCTTCTGTATCTATACGATGGGTTTGTTTTTCGATATGCTTATTGTAGCAGTGCTGTCTCCTGTTACGAATTATGTTCATAACAAGAAGTGCGACATTCTTGGTCGTTATTCTGAGGAGTCTAGAAAGGAGTATGCACAAAATTGGGTCCAACAAACTACATTGTATGGAGATTTTGTGAAAAAGTACCTTGATCTCGATATCAGTAACGAAAACTGATGCTGCTCGCTAACAATACCCCCCTCTGCTATGTCTGTCTGATCGCCCGTTGAGTTCCATTTGTATGATACTTGTTTCTGCGCTTTCCAAGTCACATATCCCTCATCCACTCCGGGGCATCGCGATCATAGAGATGGCATAGAGATAGATCTAGTGTTTGTCACTCCATTATATACCACCCATCCAGCATATCATAAATCGCCTTTTATTACTACCTTTACATCTTTTATAACACTTTAACGACCATTTTTAATGTTTTATCGGCATCGCAATCCTATCAAAATTTTTAAGTGATAATATTATGTATAAATGATAAACATTTGGACAAAAGAGAAATTTACAAGCTTTTCATGAAGAGTCAAAGATACAAACACGAATGGCTAGTTCTAAATTTGGTCTAACTCTACTCCTTCAACAATCAGCCTCTTGGCGGTGTTTCCATAAGCATGATAACTGATTTTGATAATTTCGTTTTTAGGAAAACTTATGTTGGGTATAGCGTTGGCATTTGATGCCATTAAATAACCATAGAATATCCTTGTAATAGAATCGTCGGCAATAATGAGAATATCATTGCTTAGCTTTTCCATTTCCAAAATTAATGGTTCAATTTTCAAAGCTAGATCATGGTAAGACTCTGCACGAGGATATCTGTGATGGTATGGATCTTGTTGATGCTTTTCGTAATCCTCAGGGAACTTCTGTTTCAATTCTTCGTCACACAATCCATCGGCACTTCCTGGATTTAATTGCGTTAATTCTGGCCTATGCTTAACAACCAATCCTTTTTGGTTGAAGATCTCAGCAGACTGGGTGGTTCTTAGTCTGGTAGATGTCCAAACTAGTAAATCCTTAGGTAACTGTTTATCCTCATAATCAGAGCACAGCGTGGTGTAGATTTTCTCAACAAACTTCTGACTAGCCGCTGTAATAGGAGGATCATCTTTGAATTTGATTTTATTAAGGGAGCACCTTGCAAAGTAAATGGAGTGTGACTTTATCTTGGTATTTAGGATGTAGAAAATGATCTTAGTCATTAGGAAATCATGCTTTAGTTCATTGATTATGATTTTCTCTCCAAAGTTAAAACTTTTGATATAGGATAAACTTGATTCACCAAGCGTTTCATAGTTTGCTTCAGCAAATGCGATTTTCTTTTGAAAATCCAAGAATGCTTCGGCCCTACCCCAACCCTCATAGTCTGGAGATTTGATAGCATCCTTGATGTTGGCAGACAACAAGTTATCGTCGTCCACAAGCGATTCAATAAACAAGCATTTCACGTCACACTTCTTCATTGTCTTGGCTAGATCCTCTCTCGACTTTGTAGATGCATTGATAGCGTCGTAAATGGCAATTTGTCCGTCCTCTTTTTGGAAATACTCTACCATGTCCAAAAAAGCGTTGTCAGTAATTTCCTTCAGGATCTTCGAGTTGAGCGGGTTATCTGTCTCCACCTCAATCAGTGAGTGCGCCCGCTCTCTTCTGTAGTCACTCAAATGGAACAATTGAGTCCTCACACCTAACCATCTCAAATACCTACACAAACTGATTGAAAGATTGGTTTTACCACGGCCTGGGAGACCCACAAGCACAATGCAGATAGACCCCGCGTGGAACATCTTTCCGGAGTCTGTTGAGTACATTTGAGCTGGGGACACATACGTCTTTGGTATATTTTGATGGATGGCGTCGCTATCTTGGACACTACCACTGCGCGATGGGCCATTTGGTGACGCTGCCGCCCATCGAAGGTTCTTTCTAGCTGAGTAGTTCCCTGAAATCTTCGCAGGCTCTATCTCGGCTGTTGGTTCATTCATTCTTCAGCTTTTTTCTTTAATTGTCTTATATGTGATACTAATATCTCTATTCAAAAATCTGTTTGCTCTCATAGTGAACGAAATCTCGTTTCCAGTGGCCCGGAGATTTGAAAGATTTTGGTGGGATACTTTTTGATTTTTTGCTCAGCGTTTTATATACAACTATCATCCAAAATGCGTTAAAGCGGCTGCTAGTGTGCTAAAAGATAATGTTGGAATGTTTATTAGCACAAGAAATGGGTTCGGCGGTGTAATATTGTAGTTTTAGGTTTTTGTTGGTATCCTTTTTTCAGTTTTCTATCAAGTGCTGAAATGCTTTTTTTCGAACTAGAGATCATAAGTAAAGCGTAGCAAGTACTTATATTGATGAAATCTACGTACATCATAATATTAACTAAGCACAATACATTTAAAATAACCATAAGATGCTAAAGATTTGGTATATGTACATTACTCATGTAATAAGCTGAGCATTGATACATGAATATCAATATCATACGACTGTCAAAACAAGTGGTAATCAAGTATTGCTCAGTTATTAATTAAGATATTTAGTGTGAAGTATAATTTACAACATACATATTGCTAACGTATAATCACAGATATGCAGTACATACTAAGTTAACCATGTAACTCTTATAACACATTAGTATACATAACAATAGAGAGTTATATTTAAGGTTGAATGTATTAGCACAATACATGCATATTGCATTACTTCCGAGCAACAGTATGCTTGAATCCGTTTCGTTACTATCATGTCTATTGGAGTGATTATCACTAACGGGAATTCCTCCAATAGAATAAAACCTAGTCATTATTTCACAATATTGGCCATAAGAGCATACTCAGAGTTAATGTTTAGATTTCTAAATATATTAACTTATTAATCCATTAAGTCCGAATTAGTATAAATAGCCGTTATTATTAACATTATAAATACTTTATATTTAATTTAAAATTAACGGTTTGAGTATTATACTCTAGATTTATCAGAACTCGGTAAATACCCAGTTGGGTTAGCTAAGCAAGTTTAGCGTATAGAGTTTCTTAACGCAAATATCTATAAAAGAGCGAAGTACGCTTTTCATTTATAATCCTTATGTAATAGTTTATAGAGTAAAAGATAAAGTATTATTTAGAGAATTTAACAATTGCAAGAATGGTAGACCGTAAAGACCAAGTCACACTTGAGACTGTACACAAGAAGGTGGAGGACACGTATGCGCTATTGACGATACTATTTACTGTTGTCTGTGTCTATATCGTAATAACGTCAATTAGTGGGACTGTAGTTTCATTCGCGGCCATCCTCCAGTAGTGGTAACTGGAGCATTGACGTCTATGTCGATAACGATCAGCCGGAACCGGATATGTTTAGGGTTCATGAATGGAGCCTAGACGCTGGTTTTAACTCAACGTCAGGTTTAGAGGCTCGAGATAGGAAGACGAAGATTGCTTATTTACAGGGTGGCTTCAGCGTGACGGCGTCTATAATTGGTGCAGGAGCAGTGATTGGCAGCGCGTTCATTTTTAAGTGAGGTGCTTCAGGTAGCGGTCAGTGTGATCGTAGCATGCATTATCTACATCACAACTTGTTATTAAACGATGTCAATGAAAGCATTTGCAAAGAAAAGTACAGGTCATGTGTGCCATTTTATGCATGAGTATACACCTCAATCATGATACCCCACTGTCTAATCGGAACTAGGAGAAACATTTGATCATCAAGTGACACAACAAGCCTTTATTGCCTTGAAAGTTTAACTTGCGTTACTATAATTCAATTTGTCAATTTTGGTAGAAGAGCAAGGTGTCGCTTTTTAGTTATAATATTTATGTAATAGTTAATAGAGTAGCAGCTCAAGCGTTATTTGAAGAATTTAACAGGACATACTAAGATAACCATGTAACTCTTATAACACATTGGTATACATAACAATGGAGAGTTATATTTAAGGTTGAATGTATTAGCACAATACATGCATATTGCATTACTTCTGAGCAACAGTATGCTTGAATCCGTTCCGTTGATATCATGTCTATTGGAGTAATTATCTCCAATGGGTATTCCACCAATAGAATACAAACTAATTCTAATTTACACTCTATTTAATACTCAATATTTAACTATCAAAGTAACTACCGTTTTCTCTTTATTTAATTATCTTTATATTATTCAAAATATCTAAGATATAAGTTTTTAAATATTAACTCGGCACTGATACATGAATATCAAAATTATACGACAATGAATCATATTATATCAGTCATACGAGCATATCCATGTAAAAACTCATATCTCATTTTTCTCACATAACATAAAGATCATTAACAAAAGAAGAAGCCGTAGTTCCTTTTACAGTAAAATGCGGTTCTGGAGAGGGGCTCATTTTGGTGTTTTCGAATGAAAAAGTTTGTCGTGTGAAAACATAGGGTGACAAGCATCTGCTATCCATTTAGTAGTTCTAAAGGCCATCCTAACGAAATTATACAGAAACGCAAATGTTCTTGGCATTTTTAAATAATGAAGTTCAAGAAGCTTTTATCATAGGAAGTATTTGGCGAATGGCACTTTGTTTTTGAGTAACAAATGCATTCTCTTCACTGTTGAGAATTTGAGGTATATCAAATTTAAACCTTTACAGCGTCTGAGTTAGCGTTGTGCGTAATCGTAAGGATATACTAATGACGTTGAATCCTTAGATCAATTAGTTTAGTGCCCCGATTAACCTGACGTAGAACATTTGTCACACGTTTGACTAGTTGGTGTCTGAAGAAGGACATATTATGTATATGTTAAGCCTTAGAACATGAGTAATAAACCAAGATCTAACTACTAATGTGCACCCACTTCAGTCGAGCAAATGCTTCAAAAAAAAGATTCAATCACACGATCCAAAAATTGCTTTCCTTTGTATTTTACATATTATTTGTATTATTGGAATCATCGATCAAGTTTTTAACTCACCAGAATAGTTTGTTGTTTATTTAATGTTGATTATTTTAATATCTTTATGTTTTCTACTCGTGTTTAAAGTTTTCAGTCTGGAAGTGATCAATGATTATGGGTTTTATGAAGCGGACCCAGATTTGGTTGTTGCTAGAATCCTTGATGGAAATTTCATTAGGCCCAACAACAAGGAGTATTACTCTGATGTCTTGAATGGTTTATATGTTATTGCAAATTGTACGGATCACTCAGTATTGTACTCCGTAGATGCTAATGCCTATATGGATCGGTATAGTGCTGAATTTGCTTTGTTAGATTTAGCTATAAATGATAACACTACTATATCACGAGGTATGGTAGTTTTTAGAACACGCCAACAATATTTGTCAGACCTAGCATACACGGCAATGTCAAACGCTATTTTTGTTTTGAACAACACCGAAGGTGAGCCAAGAACCAATGAGCGGCAAAATAGACAATGTTTCCAAGAACGGCCTCAATAGGTAACCCAGCTCCACAAACCGTTAATCAGTTAGGTTCTATTTTAGCCATATCCCAATTTATTTCTCGCATTTGGAGATTGAAACAAGTTTAGCGTTAAAGTTTAGTTTGCTTTGAAATAGTATTCAATTACACCATTTCTGATGATGATTATTATTTTTGATTGTGTCACGACCCTTGGAAAAAGTACAAATTAATACACATTGGCAATTGGGGCGCAAATAAGATTTAGTTTGATTTTACTATTCGTTTGCTATTACGGCCATCAGTAGACTTATTATTATGCTAACTCTATGAGGAAAGTTTTTGATTTTAGTACATGATAAGTGGATGCAATCGTGTACCTTCGTTTACGCGCTTATCTGATGAATACTTGATATTTGATTACAGCAACAATGCTTTGGCTTAGTGTGAGTATTCAAATATCAAGCAAATAGAACAATAAAGTCCTTTAAGCCCCAAACTATTGCAACGAAAGTTTAAATGTTGTCTTGTTTATGTCTATTGTGCAAAAGAAGACGTTTTTGATGTAAACATCACGAGTTTCTTGTGGGTCAAAGACAGTTTTGACGGCCTTAATGTGTTAGGCTACGATTACTTTAAAAACTGCTTTTGCTAGCTTCATCCATTAGCAATGCAACAAGGACATAAGTATTATTGATATCTCACATTTTCGTGCTATTTAAATCTTTGGTAGCGATTCTCGTTTTCAAGCCACTGTTAGGTTATTAAAGACAAAGAGTTCATTAAAGTCTGCTGTATTTTGAACCTCGATCTCTAAAACTTCTACAAGAATAGTGGCTCGCTCTAATTCCCTCTATACAAATCAGCCATAACGCAAAATTGCAGGCAGTTTTCTCCATGGACTACATCCTAATACCGCAAATGCAAAACTGCCATAATTCTTCATGAATCCCTTTAAGTATCCACACCTTTTTACAATACCTGTAAAGTTTACTCCGTTTTCCAGCTGTGTTGCTTTCATAACTCTGTTCACAAAATTCTGCAACTTGAAGAACTCATGCTGCACAGATGGTTTATAGTGACGCTAAATTGAGAACACCAACCAGCCTGTCTTCCAGCTTAGAATGTACTCTCCTACGACCTACAGTTCATCAGTTTACGAATTATAGCGCCATTAATTATTGCATGTTTCAATATCGGAAGACAATAAAATATTCTATGGTGCCTAAAAGAGCGCGTATATAGGAGAGGTAAAGAATCGTCCTACAAGATGAACTGTTTTTTCTAAAATCGATGAAAAGTGCTACAGAGGTAGGCTTAAATGCGTTGGCATTGGTATTACAGATACCTCTACTGATATTGCATTGGATTGGGTTTGAACAGCTGTTGGCCAGTGCACAGTCAAAGTTGAACAAGCCCGATAACGTTTCATCAGGTTTCCGATCTTCATTGTTTAGAAGCTATGGTTCAACTGATACACTTTCGAATTCCACAGTGTCATCATCAACGGAAATTAATAAACTAGAAACCATCAATGATGATGAATACGACGTTTCTGAGTCCGACGATAATAACGATATTACCGAACTCCAAGAAAAAATCATCAAATCCACCGATATAGTCGATATTGTTCATGCACACGGATACAAGGTCCATGAACATGTGGTGCAAACCAAAGACGGCTACCTACTTTCCATTCATCGTATTTTACCTAAACATTGCAACCTCAACGACATTGGTGGAAGAGAAGTTGTTTATATGCACCATGGATTATTGACCAATTCCGAGTTGTTTGTTCTAGGGGATGAAAGCAACAGATGCCTACCTTTCAAACTGGTTGATGAAGGCTACGATGTGTGGCTGGGTAACAACAGAGGCAATAAGTACTCAAGAAAACATTTGTATCTGGCATCAACTGACAAGAAATTTTGGAATTACTCTCTGGATGAATTTGCCATGTTTGACATTCCAAATACAATCGATTACATTTTGAACGTTACTAAGAAAGAAGACTTAGTTTATATTGGTTTCAGTCAAGGTTCAGCACAAGGGTTGGCAGCTTTATCGCTAAGTGATTCTTTGAACGATAAAGTAAAATTGTTCATTGGGTTATCACCAGCCATGATTCCACAAGGACTAAATAATCCAATTTGCTCGTTTTTAGTGAACTCTGCTCCTAATTTCCTGTACAGATTATTTGGCAGCAGAGCTATTTTGCCATCAGTGGTCTTTTGGCAAAAGATCATGGGACCAACACTATATGAAAGAGTTGTTGACAAATCCTTAATTTTCTTATTCAATTGGAAATCAGGGAATATTACAACAATCCAAAAACGCGTGGGTTACCCTCACATGTTCTCGCCATCGAGTGTAAAATCAGTAGTCCACTGGTTTCAGATCATTGAAAGCAAAAGATTTCAAATGTTTGATGAGGGCGGTGCTTCAGGATCTAAATTGGTTTACTTTAGTGGGACCTCATCAAAAAATAATAGAGTAGCATCATTTCCAACACAAACAATTAAAACTCCTTGTTTGTTCTTCTATGGTACTTCAGATATGCTGATCGACATCGATAAAACAACTGACAGCTTAAGCTGTGATACTGAAGTTGTCAAGTTGGATGGTTACGAACATATGGATACCATTTGGTCATCTGAAGTTGAACACAAGATTTTCGACAAAATTCTTGATAATTTGAAAGGCTAACATAGAAATTTTATATACCGATTCCTTTAAAATTATCGAACATTGCATTTACAATTCCTCTGAAGACTTAAAGTCTTCACACCAACATGAATATCTTTCAAATATGGTTATTGCAGCTATCGTTTAAACCGTTAGATATCTCCGTCTTCGTGAACAGCGAAAAATAAATAAATTTACGAAACAGAGCAAGAACTGAATACCTAAACTTTTTAGGTTGAATACAAACCCTTTAAAGTTATATTTATTGTGTTGCCTATTGTATTTTGTAATATGGTCAAAGTAATCAGCCAATTTGTTAAACTAGAAAAGTTAAGACATTTCGCCGCTTAAAAAGACAATTTTTCACTCTAGTATTTGAATAGATGTTTGCTTTGATAAACGTGAATGGTTTTCCAAAATCATAATGTAAGTTCATTTTCAGTTATAAAATACTGAAATATCAATCTTATTGGTGTGAAAGAGCAAGTTAATGCTTCGAAGAATTTCGAACAACCTAGCATTATAATATTTGCTATAAAAACAAACTAAAAATGAAAAACTATTTAAAAGCATTTAAAACAAAGGATCAACCTTGTTAAATAGTACAGTCTTCTCTGAACTAATCATTTCAAGGAAGCTTGAGAACTTTTAGTTTCAATCTCTTCTGTAACTTGATGACCAATACCATGCTCATTTGTGCTATGAACACGATCCCATTCTTCTAGTTCGGAGAGCTTAACCTTAACAATGGTAAGGCCCATTTCTCCATTTTCGAGACGGTAAATAAGTTCACGGTGAACATATTGACCCATCTTTGGAAAAGCAAATCTCCACAACCAGTAGTAACCTGCACAAACAACAAGTAAACCAATGGTAACGATAGGATAGGTAGCGTAAAAGAAGGAAACATCACTACCAATCAATGTACCTTCAGGTGGAACAAATGCAATGGCAATAACCATGACTTGAAACAATAAGTCAATGATGACGATAGGTAATGGTAAATAACGTCCCTTCTTTCCTAGACCTCTTAGTCTACGGTCTCTTCTAACCTTCAATAATCCAAGAATCAAGAAAACGTTGAAGATGTTTGAAGAGTATGTACCCAAATCGACAATAAAGTTATAAGCCGAACCAGCAGGTGGAGCAACAATCATAATTGTGTTAACTAACCATGTAACAAAGATAGGACCTAGAGGAGTTCCAAATGGCTTGGTAGAAGTCCAGAATGTACCGAATGGAAGCACACCCTGTCTACCACATTCTCTTAAACCTCTACTGTGAGAAACAATTGCAGTGATCAAGTGACCCAATGCAGATAAAGCAATCATAGAAGACAAGGCACTTGTTGCACGCTTGTTACCAAAGACGTTTTTGAAGAAAAGAGTTGCGATACCAACTTTGGAAGTTTTGATAGCTTCAGGAGATGCAGCAGCATAATAACCAGTGATAAGCAAGATGTAAACGATGAAAATAACTACTAAAGACAGGGGCACGTATAGAGAATAGGTCTTCAACAAATTTTTCTGGTTCTCTTCCTCGGACTTGTTATCGTTACGTGTGTGTTCAGCAACAACACCAAAGGCATAACCGGCACCACCATACGAAAAGACAACTTTGATTATTGAGTTTGCAATGTTGTTACCGTTCGTTGTTGTACCTTCCCAAACATTACGGAAACTTTGGTGAGGATCTTCAACCTTGGTACCGCCTCCAAGGACAACCCAACCAACAATAACCATGAAAAACAAGAAGATAATTTTCACAACACCTAGAAGGTTCTGTAAACGCAAGGACCACTTGGTGCTGAGCGCAACAACGACACAGGAAAAGGTCATGACACCAACGGCAATACCACGGTAGACCCATGTTGTGGATTCTGTGTGGGCCGCAGCAATGATATACTGGCCAAACGCAAGTGCACTACTGGTAGTGTAAGAGAGAATGACGGAAATGGCAGCGTACATTGTTGGCACTAGAAACTTTGGGTAAGGATATGCCTGTTCCAAGTACGCAACATCACCACCGTTTCTTTTCGGGAAGTAGCCCGCGTACTCAATGTAGATGAAAACCTTGGTAATCTGCAAAAAGAAACAGCAGATCCAAAGCACATAGGTGGAACCAACGGATCCCATCGATTTTAATACGGACGAAGGAGTCACAAAAATACCTGTACCCACAACACCCTGCAGAATGAGAATGATCACACTAAAAGGACCCACAGAGTAGCCAAGCGGATTCACCTTTTCTAAGGGCGTCACAACAAAGTTACCGCTTTCTTCACTTGCGGAATCTTCTGAGTCGTTAGTCAGCTCTCTATCCACTTCCGTAGTGGATGATGTTTTGAAGTAGTCCAGGACGTATCCAGCCATTTTGCTTCTACTTTGATACTTATACAACTAAAAAAGTATGTGTTATAGAGGAAAGACTTCTCATAGTATTTATAGTCATTTACTGATCAATCACACAGAGTAAGCATTGCAGCATCAACGCCACAACTGACACAATTCTACGACCAGTACACACATTATTCTTGTCAGTAAACAAAATTGTGTCTTTGCTTTACAGAACACGGCATTACACACTTTCACCACACCCGCGCCCAGAGATTGACGTTTTTTGAAGGGTGCAAAACAGGTACCACCTCTCTATTGTAACGGTTGACATAAAGCCGTTCAAGGGTTTACATGTGAAAAAAAGGGACTCTGCTTGTTGCCTGCTTGCTTTCTCAGACAAATCACTAAGATGCACACTTTTTTTCCTGTTATAATTAATCGATATGTAAAAGCTTCTTGTGAAGCAGTGGCCCCAGAAGCACTGCGCTGTGTCTGTGACAACAGCAACCAACGATGTTCCTGAGACATAAACCCACGTAAAAATTTTACTGTGGCGTCGTAGCTGTATCTTGCACTAGCAAGATTCTGATCTCTTATTGTTTGGAGTGAAGGACTCCGTTATCTTCAATCAAAACCACGACGCCTTGGTGCTATCGTTTGACCTGGAAGCATGCTATTTTGGTTTTTTCTTCATTGGGATAAATTGTGGTTCAGCTTGCGATGTATGCTTGAAGCGAGATTTTCCATGCGGAGAATTTTGCTTCAGGAGTAGATCCTAAGTTACGACACATGCTGGCAGTTGAGCGTTGCTAGGATTGTTGCGAGAGCTGCGCGGAGAAGAGTCTTGGTCATAGAAGATCAGCAATTGCTGAGTTCAGTGTAGATAATGTAATATGTATGGTTTTTATTTTTTATTAGGTGCATATCTCAAGGCACGACAGAGTCGCTGGCTGGCTAGTTGATGACGTTAGGTGTTTCTGCTTGCTTTGCAGACGCCAAAAGTCGTGGTATCTGTGCAAGGGTGAGTTGTTTGCACGGTGCACAGTTGGTGGGCTAAGCACCAGGCGTTACTTTTGCGTGAGAGCTCGTTGCAGCAATGCAAGTACTACTGTAAAAATTTCGACCGTTGAACTTCCGTCAAATGTGCTCTTCACTGAATTATTATTTCCCCAATTAATAAGACTGTCCTAAAAAATCAGGATCTGTTCAAACTGAACTTCGCAGCTCAAAAATGCTGCTACCGGCAGACATGCGCAAAATCTTTCTGCTAGTATATAGAAACCACGGCAACACATAGTGCTGGATTGGAATGAAGGACTGACAACTACGCATTCCAAATGACATGCCAAAAGGTGAGCGCGGTTTTACATACCATGGCATTTGACTACTGCTTCCTTTCTAGTCTGTTTGAAGGAGTGGCTAAATAACCAGGAGAAATTTTATAATTTGTCTCCGGCATGGTTTTGCAAAAGGTGGTTTAGCATTCAACCACGGCCCAAATAACCCTGACATTTTTGTCGGCAATCTACATGGCTCAAACTATATTTGTGTATGACAGACCTATCAAACGCTTTTCTGCTATGGGTTTTCAACATTGCGCTTTTTAACGAAAATAAGCGAATATGTGTGTTTAACCTTACGTCTCTACAAACATTATGATGGTGTTAAAACGAGCGAGATGTCACTGTTCGCACTTCTCAGCTGTGTTTATTGGTTGAAAGTCTACTACCGATTAGTTACACCACTATGATTTGGCGCCAAGCATCCAACACACACAAGAATGCACGGAGATCCATTTTCGCCGAGAGCAAACGTGCAGAGTCAGACCGAATGCCATCTAAGGTG
Source organism: Saturnispora quitensis (assembly GCA_030581435.1). NCBI lineage: Eukaryota > Fungi > Ascomycota > Pichiomycetes > Pichiales > Pichiaceae > Saturnispora > Saturnispora quitensis. The sequence goes on from JAKTTM010000040.1 coordinate 43,185, forward strand.
TCTTCGCTCGCGCCAGCTGGGTTTTGCGTTTGGTGACCATTTCTCAACTTCTAAGGTACAGAATTGGTAATTGTATAGGGTGCATGGCTGATCTGCGCTAGAAGTAAACAGCCCCATGAACAATAAAAGATGTCATATTCAGATACAGATACAGAAGTGGATTCGACCATGGATGAACCATATGTCGAAAGCGACTCGAGATAGCGTGATACCATCTCAAAGATTGTCAAGTCTGTGGTTTCAGTGCAGTTTATGAATCCCGTTGATTTTGACTTAGATATCAAAAGGTGCGATGAAGCTACAGCGTTTGTTGTAGATGCAAAAAGAGGGATTCTTTTGACCAACAGACAAGTTGTTTTTTCGGGTCCGTTTGTCGGCTATGCGGTGTTCAACAACCACGAGGAAATTGATGTTACAGCACTGTATAGGGATCCGGTTCATGATTTTGGCTTCTTAAAATTCGAGCCAAGTCATGTCAAGCATATGCAAGTGCAAAGCATACCACTTTGCCCGGAAAAAGCTAGGATTGGTGAAGAAATTAGAGTGGTGGGTAATGACGGCGGAGAAAAGCTATCAATTTTGTCTGGTATCATTTCAAGAATGGATAGAGACCCTCCCGACAACGGCCCCTTTAGCTACATGGACTTCAATACCGAATATATTCAAGCGGCCGCATGCGGTTCTGAAGGATCGTCGGGATCCCCAATAGTTAACATCGCTGGCGAAGCTGTCGCTCTACAAACAGAGGGTTTAGATGAATCAGCGACAGACTTTTTCGTACCATTGTGGAGAGTGCAAAGAGCATTGGAGTGTATTCAAAATAATATTGAGGTGACAAGGGGTACAATTCAAGTTAAGTGGAGTTTAGAACCTTTCAGTACATGTAAACGTCTTGGCCTAGCTGCAGAATGCGAGGATAAAATGCGAGCATTATCGAGTGTGAGCAGAGGTATTAACGGCATGCTTGTTTGTGAGCTGGCCTTGCCAGAAGGCCCTGCAGATAAGCATATCATGGAAGGTGATTGTCTTATTTCCATCAATGACAAGCTAATAACGTCCTTTGTTGAGGTAGATGAAATTTTTGACGCCAATGTTGGTAAAGACGTCAACATTGTTGTTCAAAGATCAGGAGTCAATATCAAAAATACTTTGACAGTCGGGGATTTACACAAGATAACACCAGACAAATTTGTTAAAGTGTGTGGTTCAACTTTTAATGATTACAGTATCAAATGGCTATGGCATCAGGTACTGCTGTTAAAGGAGTTTACGTTGCAAATGGTGTAGGCTCCTTTCAGCTAGGTCCAATGGCATATATGACAAGAAGTTGGGTTATTACCGCTTTGGATAATAAGCCAACCCCTAACATTGCTGCTTTTGTTGATATAATGAAAAACATTTCAGATAAAGCATATGTTAATGTCAGATATCATGCACTAAATATAAGAGAGGTCATTTTATTCAAAGATATATACATTGATAGACAATCTGATAAATCAATTGAAATGGCAATAAGAAATGATAAAACTGGTCTCTGGGACTATACCACTTTACAACACGAGCCTATAGGAGTTGTAGAACAAAAGCCAAGAAAAGCCAGATTTTTAGGCTCAAAGACTGACTTTGAAGTTTTAGAGGACTTGAACAAATCTTTTGTTTATGTGGAGGCCAAGTATCGTGTTTACCTTGACGACATTTACAAAAGCACTAAAAGATTTCATGGCATTGTTATTGACTCTGAAAGAGGACTAGTTTTGGTGACTAGACAGTGCATTGGTAATGATATATGTGATGTCACCATCAACATTGCTGAATCTGTTGTTATTCCTGGAACAATTGTATTTATGCACCCAACAAAGTCATATGCCATAGTGAAATATGAACCTGGACTCATTGATGCTGGTATTACCACACCAAAATTTGATGAATCGCCTCTGGAAATTAATGATGAGGTTCTTTTTTTTGGTTATGATGATGAGAAAAGATTGCAATGTGATACTGCAAGAATTGTGAATACTACAATATCAAAGTGTAACATGAGTACCTATAGTCCATCCTATCGAGCAGTCAATTTAGATGAGCTAGTTATTGACTCGTATCAAGCTCAGATGTGTTTATCTGGTGTGCTATGTTGTCCAAAGACGGGTAGTATTAGAGCATTTTGGAATCTATGCGAGGGAGAACATCAGAAGGCGCCCAGAACGGCTGTTGATGTTTATGACATTGTGTGGGAGCTAAAAGCTTTTTTAAATAAGGAGAGTAAGATTCCAAATGCTCGTATTATCGGTGCGGAGTTTGAATCTATATCACTTGCTGAAGCTAGAAACAGTGGTGTTCCCGATGATGTTATTCAGGAGTTAGAAGAAAATATCAGCGACAAACTTTAATTCCTTTCAGTGCGTAATGCTCACATTGGGTTAGATAACAAGTTTGCTACAGACCTAAGAACAAATGATGTGATTTTAAAAGCTGATGGTAAGTTAATCAACAAATATAGAAATATAGAAGAGAGTATCAAGACACTTTCTCTGGGTGACACACTAGCGGTTTCTGTTGTTCGTAATAAAAAATTGATGAATTTGGCTGTTAAATATCTAGAAAGTAATAGAGATGATGAGATGTTTGTTACCAAGAAGATGGTTATTTGGGCAGGTTGTTATTTACAATCTCCACACCAAGCAGTTCGTCAGTTAATTGATCATATACCCTCTAGAATTTATTCTACCTCTCACGACCAGGGTTCTCCATGTGAATTTTACTCTTTGACAGGTAACAACTTCATTACTCACGTTAATGATATTGAGGTTCAAACTCTTGAAGATTTTCTTACAGAGGTCAATAAAATCCCTGACAATGGTTATGTTAAAATTAGAGCCGTCACAGTTGACCAAAATAAAGTAGCAAAATCATTGAAAGTCAATTATCGCTATTGCCCCACAAAAGTATTGACAAGAATAAGTAATGGTAAGTGGAAGAGTGATACTAGGCCATTCTGATTACAAAAATGTTCATTGGAACATAGCAGTTATTTAGCAAAAATAGAAAGTTGTCATCTTCTTAAAATAAGAAAAAAAAAACCATTGAAATTCAAATGTATTTGAAACTTTCATTCATTGCTCTATAATTGGAGAAGGAGACAGAAAAAGTGAAATTGTCAACAATAAAACTATTTCTCTAATGTTTTACTGTATGTATAATTATCTAGTATTCATTCATTTTTATACGTTTGGGTTCAAGGCCCTTTTCAAACGAAACTTGAAAGCGCCCTGTTGCAATAAACATACTTTTATGCAATGGATAAAAATAAACTAGAAAATGAAAAAGGAGCCGGTATATAAAACAATTCAATTAAGCTTTTTTTTGAGTATATGTGATTTGGACATTTTGTGCGACAAATTAATATCTAAATCAGATATGCACTGCCTTTCAAAGTCAAACGAGCTTTGTCCATTTGAACGCTTTTTTCCTGGGGTTTACGTATTCATTCTCATTAACAGTAAAGAGCAATCCGATATCAGGACCTGTAGCAACAAGTGCACTCAAATAAGGAAGAATCTTATCCAAGCTAAAGTTTTTTGATTCTTCAAGTGCTTTTTGAATTATTTTTGGGGTGACGCGTTTGAATACTTCAACATTTTTATCTTCAAACCTGTCAATTACTTCTTTAATATAAACAGTCTGTGAAGAAATTCTTATCTTATCTTTCAAGGTTTCAAAGCCTTTGCCATTTCCTTTTTCAATAATTTGGCCAATACTTCATGCCATGTCTCCTAAGAATGAGGTATTGTATTTGTCACTTTCATCTCCATTAATGTCAGCTGTGTGTGTTTTTTATCATAGTTGAATAAGCCTAATTTAAGAAAACCAACCAAAACAAATAAACTAGTTATAATATCAATGACCTTAACACCATGCTTCCTTCATTCTTGATCATGCTGAAATTTAGCTACAATATCTGTGTCTTTGAAGATTGACTTATCAAATTCAGAACCAAATTGTGGGCCAATGTGAAGTTTTAGTGGTGCTTTGTATTTATCTGCAGCTTAGATTATGGTTCCCAATTGGTACCTGAGACATTGATAAGAATGTTGACACCTTTTACTGCCGGTACAAAGGAACTCAAATCTTCACCATTTGCCTCAAAATACTGTACTTTAGATGTGGATGTCTTTTGGTTTATGTTCCGGGTAATTGCGTAAAATGGAAATTCAGTAATTTCCGCATCAGATGAAGTCATTCTTTCAAGTATAGGTTCAAAAAGAAAACCGCCTGTTTCATATAATGCAATTGTTAATTTCTCTGCCATGTGTTGGGTATTTGCTTTCTTCAGTGTTTCTTACAAGAAAAATCAACTGCGGTACTTGGATTCATATTGCTGAATTCTAGGGGTTTTATAAAGATTTTGAATAAGTAATTCGAACTGCAGCATATTTGCTTACCAAGGGCTGATGTTTTGCTGAGTGAAAAATGTTCTCAGTCTGTTAAGTGCACCTTTATTGCGTAAACAATCTGTTCAACCACAATTGAGGTGGTATTTCAAAAGAAAATACTAGGTTTCCACAGTGATTAGGGGGTTAGTTAAAGTTTGAGTCAAACTTCTTGAAGCTCCACTTAGAAATTGAAAACTAATGTTTGAAACATGATGTATTGGTTGAAGGACATCAGACGTAAACAAGAAATCACATGAACCGACTGACAACTTTGAGCATCTAGAAAGTAGAAGCCTGACTGTGCAGCTTGTAACTAGTAAATATTTTGAATAATAAGTGAATTGTTCTGTAAGAGGGAGCTACATAGATATTGGAACCAAAGAACATGACGATATCGCTTTTTCATGTTTAGCAACATCTGATGGCTCCAAAACAGATTGGAAGCAAATGATTATGTTTTTTTATATTACCAGAACAGAGTCTTGTTGCGTCCTTTACATTCATTTATTTAAAAGTAGTTTACAAGAATTGTTTGAAAAATATGATAGATGTGAAAATGTAAAAATTTGAAAAGCTATCTTATGTTACCAATACTCCTATAGCAGAGAGACATGCGGTGACGTTGATTTATTATTAATTTTCATAATTATTAGCGTCCTTGAAATGAAATGCTGCTGTCCTTTTTATAATGGATAGTGTAAATGTGAGCCCAAAAGTTTGGCCATTATCAAAATATCGTTCGGATTATCCAATTTTTTTTTATATGGTTATGATTGTTAGCTTCAAAAGACTACTAAACTCACTATAGCAAAACAATCGCGTTACTTTATAACTCACCACTTGGACTAGATGTTAAGTGGGTGGTTTATTATGAAGCTGCGTTTGACTATTCACATCATTGCACAATAGATATTAGAGATTTGATCCAAAAAATTATTGATCTGTTCAATTTGCTTAGCATATAAGGAACAAAATTTATGAAGTTGGTACTTTCAATTATGATTAGCGTTGGAGTTTGATTTACAGCCTCTGGCTACACAAATTTTCCAAGAATTAGGCAAGCGTATGATAATTCTTGTTAAGGGTAGAACATTTCATTACACATCATTGCATTAGGCCAAATGTTAGCAAGATTGAATATGAATTTGAAGCACACGCCAAAGTGGGGTGGGCCAAAGTGTTTTGTAGCATTTCAACATGTCAAAGTGCCATACAATAAATATAAACGAGGCCTTTTTATGCCAGAAGAAACAGATGTGGACTAAGTGACAGAGTCAGATCATTGTAACATAGTTTCAACGGTCAATTGGGCGCAGCTGGCTCATCTAAAACAAAGTTGGGGTGCAGCACCCAATTGCAACCCCAAAAAAAGGCTTGAATTGTTAAATCAGTTGAGAGATTAAAATATGAACGATGTTAAAGTATAGTTTGCAGTGCATTGTACGTGAGGCTGTTACTTAACCAACGTCAATACAATAACATTTCAATTATGTGTAGGAGCAATCGGAAGCTATTTTTGAAAACGTACCGACCACCATTGGCATTATCCTATGTTTGTGGACTGTGTTTGATTCCAGCCTGTTACTCCGGTAGTGTTACCTAGTAATTACACAAAGCATCTAACTCCGTAAAAAAAAGAGAGATTTATCTTTTGTGGCCTGTTTCCCCACAAAATTACCACTTCACTATCATCAATATGGAGCAAGAAACTTATGGAATTGGGAACACATGATTGTAATTTACCTAACTTTCAAGTGTGCGTGTTTTGGGGCATGTATCTCTGGTAGAGCCATGGTCTTGTGGAATTAAGTGACCACTCAGTTAGGGTTTGTCGGAATTAAGATTGTATAAAAGGCACGGCTTTTCCCCATATTTTTTTTGACATGTAGACCGATACTAAACGACCTCATCATTAGGTCAATTATTTAGTATGACAAAGGAATCTATATCAGTAGGTAAGGACTCAGGATCAGATGATGACTCCTTATCAAAAAGATATCCTTACTCAGGTTTCAATGATGCGGCAGACGATACCATCAGGAGCCTTGCCAGAAAACTCACTGAGTTGAACCCCAGTTCCGAAACGCAAAATTCCACCAACCTGGAACCTAATGAGCTTTTAAGAACAGTGACAAGTATGTCGCAGGTTCCAGGTATAAATCCAGTGGGTGCTATTGACCCCAGACTAGATCCGAGAAGTGATCAGTTTGAATCGAAGTTTTGGATTAAAAACATTAGGAAACTTATGGAAGGTGACATGGATTTTTATAAGCCTACATCCTTAGGGTTTGTCTATAAAAAACTTGTTGCTGAAGGAATTTCGTCCGATGCTGATTATCAAGCAACTGTTGCCAATTTTTTGTTTAAGAAGGCAAAGGATTTGTACGTTAGTAAGTTTGGAAAAGACAAATCCAGATACTTTGAAATTTTAAAATCAATGGATGGTATTATCAAGCCTTCAACTTTGACTGTTGTGTTGGGCAGGCCCGGTGCTGGATGTTCGACGTTCTTAAAAACTGTTGCAGCGCAGACTTATGGTTTTGAGATTTCAAAGGACTCTTTCCGTAGTTACGATGGATTGACACCAGAAGATATAAATAAAAACTTTAGGGGTGAAATCGTCTTCTCAGCAGAATTAGACAGTCATTTTCCCTTCTTAACAGTTGGCCAAACCTTAGAGTTTGTTGCTGAATTGAGAACACCTGAAAACAGAATACCTGGAGTTTCGAGAAAAAATTACGCTGACCATTTGGCGGCAGTATATATGGCAACATATGGCTTGTCTCATACGTACAATACCAAGGTAGGAAATGACTATGTAAGAGGTATTTCTGGCGGTGAAAGAAAGAGAGTTTCTATTGCAGAAATATCACTCTGTGGTGCTAACATTCAATGCTGGGATAATGCAACTAGAGGTTTGGATTCAGCCACTGCCTTGGAATTCGTTAGAGCCTTGAAAGCATCAGCACAAATATTGGATACTACTCCTTTGATTGCCATTTATCAGTGTTCACAAGATGCTTATGATCTCTTTGACAATGTGGTTCTTCTTTATGAGGGTTATCAAATTTATTTTGGCTCGGCAAAGAAGGCCAAAGAATTCTTTGAAGATATGGGATATGTTTGTCCTGAGCGTCAAACAACTGCTGATTTTTTAACTTCTATCACTGCTCCTGCAGAAAGGGTTGCAAAAGTTGGCATGGAGGACACAGTTCCAAAAACCCCTGCAGAATTTGAAGCTTATTGGAAAAACTCTAATGAATATGCAGCGTTGATGAATGAAATTGACACTTACATGAAGTCCTGTGCAAGTAAAAACACTAGGGAATCTTACAGCGCTGCTCATGTGGCTAAACAATCCAATCACACAAATCCGTCCTCTTCTTTTCGTGTCTCCTATTGGATGCAAATCAAAGCAATTGCCAAAAGAAATGTGTGGAGAACTAAAGGAGATCCTTCCATCATGTTATTCTCAGTTATTGCCAACGTTATTATGGGTTTGATTCTTTCTTCTTTATTTTACAATTTATCGGAAACAACTGGTGACTTTTATTATCGATCTGCTGCTATGTTTTACGCTGTCCTTTTCAATGCCTTTTCTTCAATGCTAGAAATCATGGCATTATTCGAATCTAGACCAATCGTAGAAAAACACAAACGTTTGGCATTATATCATCCATGGGCTGATGCGTTAGCTTCTATTATCACAGAATTGCCATCGAAGCTAATTATATGTATTGGCTTCAACTTGATATACTATTTTATGGTAAATTTCAGGCGTAATGCAGGACGTTTTTTCTTTTACTTGCTCATGAACTTTTCTGCTACCTTAGTTATGTCACATATTTTCCGTTCCATTGGTTCTTGTTTTACTTCGTTGTCAGAAGCTATGCCTCCTGCAGCTATTATTTTAACTGCTTTAGTGCTCTATACAGGATTTGCTTTACCAACTCCTACTATGCATGGTTGGTCACGATGGATTAACTATATTGATCCTGTTGCATATGTTTTTGAAGCCCTTATGACAAATGAATTCGATGGTAGAATTTTTAGATGTTCTAATTTTGTGCCCAATTATAATGATATTCCGCTTGAAAACAAGGTGTGTAGTGTTGTTTCTGCACTCTATGGTGAAGAATTTGTTAGTGGAACTGACTATATCTATCAATCTTTTCTCTATAGAAATACGCATAAATGGAGAAATTTTGGTATTGTTATTGGATTTATTTTATTCTTCCTCGGTGTTTATCTTTTTCTTGTTGAGATTAATGAAGGTGCTATGCAAAAGGGGGAGATTATTGTTTTTCAACGATCGACATTGAGGAAACTAAGAAAGCAAAAGAAATTGCCTGGTAACGATATCGAAAATGCGTGTGTTTCAAAAGAAAAACCTGCATGTATTTACAACTTTGAAGATGAAGATATTGATGAAGGCGATATGAGCGCTCTTGGTGCTGGTGATGACATTTTCCACTGGAAAGACGTTTGTTATGAGGTTCAAATAAAAAGTGAAAGAAGAAGAATTTTGAATCATGTAGACGGCTGGGTTAAGCCAGGTACATTGACTGCACTTATTGGCGCGTCTGGTGCTGGTAAAACGACTCTATTAGATGTTCTAGCTAATAGAATTACAACGGGTGTTATTTCTGGCTCCATGTTTGTCAATGGTCGGTTGAGAGACCAGTCTTTTCAAAGATCAACTGGTTATGTTCAGCAACAAGATTTGCATTTGCAAACTTCCACAGTCAGAGAAGCTTTACGTTTTTCTGCTCACTTGAGACAAGCAAGAGAAACCTCAACAGAAGAAAAAAACGTTTATGTTGAAAATATTATCAAGATTTTAGGAATGGAAGCTTATGCTGATGCTATAGTAGGTGTCTCTGGGCAAGGTTTAAATGTTGAACAAAGGAAGAGATTGACTATTGGTGTTGAATTAGCTGCAAAGCCAAAGCTTTTATTATTTTTGGATGAGCCTACTTCTGGATTAGATTCTCAAACTGCGTGGTCTGTTTGTCAACTGATGCGCAAACTTTCTGATGGTGGTCAAGCCATTTTATGCACTATCCATCAGCCTTCTGCAATTTTACTCAAGGAATTTGATCGGTTGCTATTTCTCGCCAAGGGTGGTAGAACAGTTTACTTCGGTGAACTAGGTAATAATTGTGAAACATTGATTAAATACTTTGAGTCTCATGGTGCTCCAAAATGTTCTTCACATGCTAATCCCGCTGAGTGGATGCTAACTGTTATTGGCGCTGCACCTGGTTCACATGCTAACCAGGATTATTATGAGGTTTGGATGGCATCTGATGAAAGGCAGGCAATAAGAGATGAATTACAACAGATGGAAACTAAACTTATTGAAAAGCCTGTTGATCAATCAGCTAATGCACAAAGAGAGTACGCTTCAACAAAAATCTCACAATATTTTGAAGTTACAAGGCGTGTATTTCAACAGTATTATAGAACTCCATCTTATATCTGGAGTAAAATATTACTTGTTGTTTTTAATTCCCTTTTCAATGGATTTTCGTTCTATAATGCTGGTACTTCTCTTCAAGGTTTGCAAAACCAAATGTTAAGCATTTTCATGCTCTCTGTTATGTTGTTAACCTTGATTGAACAATTATTACCCATTTATATACTTCAACGGTCAATCTACGAAGCTCGTGAAAGACCGTCAAAAACTTTTTCATGGGTAGCATTCATTTCAGCCCAATTAACAGTGGAAATTCCTTGGAATGTTTTATGTGGTACATTGTCATACTTCTGCTGGTATTATCCTGTTGGGTTGTACAATAATGCTTCTCAGACAAACACCGTTAGTGAGCGTGGTGCTTTGGTTTGGTTACTTATGATTGCTTTTTTTAACTACGCATCTACTTTGGGTATTTTTTGTATTGCTGGTATTGAAGACGAGCAGAATGGTGCTAACATTGCTAATTTATTATTTACAATGAGTTTGAATTTTTGTGGTGTTTTATATTATCCAACTGGTTTTTGGTCTTTCATGTACAGAGTCAGTCCATTTAGTTATTGGATTTCTTCAATGTTAAGTTCTAGTGTTGGTAATGCCACACTTGAGTGTTCAGATAAAGAATTTGTTCATTTTCCACCACCAGAGGGTCAATCTTGTGAATCATTTCTCAATATCTTTATCAACTCTTATGGCGGTTATTTGGGGCCATCTACAACTTTGGATATGTGCTCTTTTTGTACAGGTTCCAACACTAATGCATACCTCCAAAGTATTCACATTGAATATGGCAATCGTTGGAGAGATTGGGGAATTTTCATATGTTACATTGCTATCAATATCATGTTTTCGTACTTCTTTTATTGGCTAGCACGAGTTCCGAAAAAAACAAACCGAGTATTAGACTCCTCCGCTTTGAAATCATCAGAAGAGGCTCCTCCTAACAATTTGCCGGAAGATATTTGAAAGAATGAAATTCGTTACATTATAACTCTACCTCATTTCACTATTGTTTATTTATTTCAAGCATAATAATAAAAATAAAATAAAAGTAAATCTGAGTTGGAATAACGTTAAAGTTACAAGATATTCAACATTTTGAAAAAACATTCACTCAAATACAGAGGGCCAAGAAATAAAGTTGAAATGATAGTGCAATAGTACCTTAGGAAATAATGTCAACTGTTAAAGTGATCTGATACTCTGAATTAAAGTGAGAAAACTTGAAAAACTAGAGCTTGTAAAAACTTGTTCAGTGTTGAAATATTTTGCTAAGTTTATGTTCAAATAGGCGTGAAACTCGAAAATTCTTACTTAAATTATGAATTTTCATCCTACCTCTTAGATCATATAAAGATCAGTAGAGTTGACCAATAGCTAACAAAAATTTGAGTAGATATATTTAGACCATTTTATCTCTGAGTAATGTCAATATTTTCCACTGTTCCTTCTTCTTTTTTTTACTAGTGGATTGGCATCCACAAATCTATCTTAACACCTAGATTAGGATAAGGAAAATAAATCTCTATTATAGCTACTCAACATAAAAATATGCTTCTAGTGCCATTGTTATGTGTTTGTACTCCAAAATGATGCACTTTAGTTCTTATTAATTCAAAAGATGGAATGGTTGCCATAATTATAAAAAGATAACGTCAACAGTGTCAAAATTTGAAAATATGGTTTTTTTTTATAACCAAATTCCTTTAATACACCCATAACTTTGCGTTGAGAAATTAATAAAGCTTTACTAACTTAAATAGCCTTACAACTCTTTGGAATTTCAGAAAGACATGGAAATTTTCAATTTTTATAGGCAAAAAGGCTCAAGTTTTTTTGGTAGTACAGTCTCCCACTGAACAGAAAATTACATGAAATGGGGTTTATAAAGTATTTGAAGTTCTCTTTCTAAGAAAATCCCGGTATGTGTTTTGGCGTCCACATTTTAGAGCAATTTTGGTATTATCTTCAATATTTCCCAAGCATTCTTCAATAATTTGAAACGTGAGTAGTTTGATTACCACAAGCATTGGCGCAAGTTCCTTGAGTTGCGTTGGCACCATTTCCATTTTTTAATTGGATCCCCAAAAGAGAAAGTACTATTGACTTTAAGAGTGTGAGTATTGGTCGACACATTAACTCTTCCATACTTCTTCGCTCTTATTTGGAACTGGCCTTATTCATTAATGCCAAAATACCGGCGTGTAAAACTTAATGATTTTATGCCACCTGAGTGAACAAATCTGGTTAACATACAAGGGGCTGCAATTAATGAGCATTTTATGCTTTAGGAAGAGTAAAACAGGCAGCTATGTATATCTCTCTGGTTATGGTTGCTTTGTCTCTGTCAAACGCAAGTTCATCAAGAGCCCAAAAACTTGCTAAAATAAATTTCAGGCAGTGATTACTGTTTTTAAATGTATTGGTATCGAAACAGCAGTGGCAACATGAAAGGGGAATGTAATGTTCTTAGACATAATCTGTTTAAAGTGGAAGACAAAATGGAATGAATAAGTCTTTATATCTCAACACGTTAATTCATAAACTGATACTTTTCACATTGTACTTTAAATCTGTTTACTGAGAACATGTAGATTCCTACGAAGTTAATGCTGAACAGTCGGATATAAAATCCTTTAAAATTTTACTGTGCATATGGGACCAAAAACCGACCGAACTAGAATAAAAAGAATTTGATTTACTATTAGCTGTGTATTTGCAAAAAAAACGGTAATGCAATATGATATCTAATGCAAGATTATACTATTAAGCTTTCCCATTAATGTTTTTAAGAATTAGTAGTAAGATACCTTTCAACACACTATTTAGCAAGTTCAAGCTAAGATCTAAAGTTGCTTTAAAAGAAGATTCTATCAACAATCAATTAGCAAATTAGTCAGTGTGTGAGATGTTGTTGAAACTCTTACTGTCTACTTGTGAATTTCTTTTTACGGCGGCTAATCTTCAAAAAAAGCCATGAAAGTTGATTTTCAGTCAATGTAAATTGGTTTGAAATCAAATAGTATGTACTTTCAAGTTATGTATAAACTTATGTGTATTAAACTCAATCATGTTTCAACTTTATGGGTTTTTAATTAGTTTTTGAAAACAAGCGTATTTTTACTAATGCTCGTGCACAATTTGTCGGCAGCCATTAAATGCAAGATGTCAAATGAACAAGTATTATTTGCGATATATCGGGTCAAAAAGTTGAGAGTGTTTTTCACATCGCACGTTAACTATTTGATGTGAAGGTCGTTGTAGCGTAATTTCTCCGATATTTTTGATAAAATATTTCAAGTATTAATCCTTAACGTTTAGATATGATTGCATTATTTTCCAAATGATTTGAAATACGTTGTAGCATACAAAAACGGTAATCTTCAACTTCTACTGCTTTCTTTTATGGTTTCTTTTTATAAATCGATTTTGAGTCACTATTTTTAACAAGTGTGAGCTGAAAAGGAAAATAAAGATACTTCATGAACTAGCCATGAATTTAAAACATGAACATGATAAACTTCTTTTAGATGGCAAAAGTAAATTTAATACTGTGCCATGCTTGAAGTTACAGCAAAAATTTCATGTATCATCTAATGCTTATCGACGCAAATTCTTGGTATCAGGTGGAAGCGTATTCCATGTCAAAGTGTAGTTTTCAATCACAAAATGTGCTTGTTTTGGATTAACTTCAGATCATGCTTTATCATCAAATCAGCTGAATTACTACTGCTTTCTTAACTAATTGCTTAAATAAAAAGAGCTTCACTAATATATTCTTAGTTCGCTCCCGACTAGGTTATCATAGAGTGTCTACCAATGGTTGCAAACATTAAGAAATTTCTTGACTTTACAAGTAGCCCTTTCTAGAAAATGACACTATTGTGAAAACTGCAGATCTAATTGTTTATTGAACCAAAAAATATTGCACTAAAAATACAGCATTTTTAATGGTGATTATTGAAGCAATTGCGTTCACATATCCTGTATCACTTAAACTTTTTAGCAATTCCAACTTTAAATAATCTGGCATTAGCTTGTATTAAAACCTTGTCAACTGTTTTGTATAAAGAGTTTGTTTACATCTGGCTGCATGAAGCCTTTACCTAGAATGTGCCATGTTAAAGCCAGCAAACCAAAACGTCTGTAAATAGTAATGGTTCCTTGTTTCGAATCCCAGTTTTGCTGAAAACCAAATAATGTTAAGAAATGTGGTTTTATTCAAATTTTTACAACATTTCTGATACAGCAAAGGACGCCTGATGAGCATTTAATACTTACTTAAAGATTGGTATTTGATTCTCAAAATGGAGCAATTTTCTACACCCGAACGCATTGAATCTTCTTCAATTAATCACCAGCCCAAACCTACATCATTTGATATTTAAAGTTTTTGGTTTTTAGTTTTGGCAACTCCAGTAATGATATCTCTTATCAATTCCTATTTTTTTACAACCTCACTACTTTCAGCACAAGAATATAATTATATGTTGCTATGCTCCCATAGCGATTGGAGGTATGGTTTAAGATGCACTATAAAAACAAATATCATCACTAAGTATCCATTATTCTGTCTGTTTCTTTATTATTCATCGAAGTAAACATCAAAACAAATTTAAGCAATTGAAACTGAAGTTCAGAATTATATTAAGTAAATCCACTAGAAATGCAAAGTCATCAAAAACTATTCAATTCATAAACTCGGATCTCGCTTAGGCAATAAAAACAAATCTTAAAAAATTTTCACTTGATACTCTCCTGAGAATAGAAAAATGAATATGATGACTGCTCGGGTATCGCGTAAATTCCCGATTTAGAACTCAACGCGTACATAATGTAGATTATTAGCATGAAGCATATTTGAGTACTATATTACAATCCAAGTTTTGTAAAACCGTAAAGTGTAAGACTGAAAAATATAGGCTGTGTTTTTTGTTACTAAAATTAACACATGTTGCATTTACGCTTATGTAAAGCAATAATGCAAATTATTTAATTTCAAATTAAGATAAAATTGTTGAATTTTCTGATACTTAAACTGTTACTTTACCTTTTCCACAAAGATTGTTAACAAGCGCTACCAATATCTCTTTTATAATAATTTGCTGGCAATACCTGTAAGCTAAGCTTGCTGGTCCTAGCTACGTATGTGCCAAGTTCAATTAATACATTTAAAAGACAAAAGAAGTGGAGTCCTGAGTGCTGAGCGCTGTTTTTTCTACTTCTAAAGGTGCTTGAATTATCATTCCGACAACTGAGTTATTCAATTGCATAACACTTTGTGAGCACCGCAACGCATGTTGTTTTTAAATTGTTTTTATAGGTATTTATCAATCATACAATAAAACGGCATATCATAAAAGAAACGTAAAAAATAATTATAAAGGAAAATTAGAGATAAACTAAAAGGGGTATCAAACGACGAAGATACATAACACCACCAAAATGTAAGTCAAAAAACTTACGTTAGCGTTTACACTGGCACCATTAAAATCGGTGTAAACTGTTGTGTTGATGATGCTTGAAAGCGCTGAACTTGATGATTCAACGCTATCTGTAGCACTTGTTTGCTCGCTTTGGTCTGTGACTAAATTGCTGTTCACAGAAGTTATCGTTTCTGTTCCCAACTCTTTCAATGACGCACTAGGCTCATTATGGATCGATTCAGTTGTTAGTTTGCCATCAGATCTTGTGTAAACAGTGTGTGTAACAGCTGATACTAATGTTTTAGCAACCTCACCTGTAGTTATTGTAGTGAAATCATCATGCGAAGGAGAAATTACAACAATGTATGTGGTAAAAGTTTCGCTAGTGAAAATTACTGATGTTAAAGTTGTTGGAGACTCAAACCCAGATGTAACAGTGATAGTATCAAAAGTGAAAGAATTCTCAACGGTTTCACCGCTAATTTCAACATTAGTTGAAGTGGAAGTATCGAAAACAATAATAGTGGAAGTTAGCTTACCATTATTGTCTGTAAATGTACTGGTGGTTGTCTTTACAGGATAAGGACCATGACCTGTTGGAACAACAACAACGACTTCAGTCACGGTTGGCCCACCACTTTCATCGGTCGATATACAAGTTGAAGTAGTAAACGTTTCACCTGAAGTGATCGTGGTAGTCCTCACTGGCCCAGTATCAGTTGAATTATCTTTGTGGATAATTGAAGTTCCGTTATCTGTGATAGAAGATTGATTCGAAGTTATGGTACTTGTCTTCGTTGGATGTGGACGAGTAGGCTTGCTTCTGTGAGTGGTGGTCGATGTATCATCCGTGTCAGTGGTCTTGGTCTTCGTTGGATGTGGGCGAGTAGGCTTGCTTCTGTGAGTGGTGGTCGATGTATCATCCGTGTCGGTGGTCTTGGTCTTCGTTGGATGTGGGCGAGTAGGCTTGCTTCTGTGAGTGGTGGTCGATGTATCATCCGTGTCGGTGGTCTTGGTCTTCGTTGGA
This sequence comes from Saturnispora quitensis, assembly GCA_030581435.1. Lineage (NCBI taxonomy): Eukaryota > Fungi > Ascomycota > Pichiomycetes > Pichiales > Pichiaceae > Saturnispora > Saturnispora quitensis. Next base: position 59,544 of record JAKTTM010000040.1, read on the forward strand.
TGTGGGCGAGTAGGCTTGCTTCTGTGAGTGGTGGTCGATGTATCATCCGTGTCAGTGGTCTTGGTCTTCGTTGGATGTGGGCGAGTAGGCTTGCTTCTGTGAGTGGTGGTCGATGTATCATCCGTGTCGGTGGTCTTGGTCTTCGTTGGATGTGGGCGAGTAGGCTTGCTT
>JAKTTM010000041.1:0-58529 GCA_030581435.1 Saturnispora quitensis
AGACGTCGATCCTATGGTCGTAGTAACAGTACCCAATGGCGCAGCTGGAGTTGGCACAACAACGACAACCTGTGTCAACGTTGGATTGCCCCATTTATCCTTAGCGGTGGTGGTGTAGGTCGCAGACGTCGATCCTATGGTCGTAGTAACAGTACCCAATGGCGCAGCTGGAGTTGTTGGCACGACAACGACAACCTGTGTCAACGTTGGATTGCCCCATTTATCCTTAGCGGTGGTGGTGTAGGTCGCAGACGTCGATCCTGAGGTGGTGGTGGTGGTACCCAATTGCGCAGCTGGAGTTGGCACAACAACGACAACCTGTGTCAATGTTGGGTTACCCCATTTATCCTTAGCGGTGGTGGTGTAAGTCGCAGACGTGGATCCTGAGGTGGTGGTGGTGGTGCCCAATGGCGCAGCGTCGGCAATGGTATTAAAATAAAGCAAATAGAAACTTAGTATACTAATCAGAATGTTCATTTTGTCTTGCTTCTTAAATGCTTAACTTAAAAGCTTGAACATAGAGCAGCCTGTTTTATATTTGAAGTTTTTCAGAGATTTCTGGGAGAGTCGATTGTTGCTTCATGATTAGCAATTGCATAGTGATGCAAAGCTGCAGAGATCCCAAAAAAGAAGAGACAAAAGGTTGAAGTGCCTTATGGGCCATATGCGTCAATCAACAAAAATGCATTCATCAAAATGAAAACACATGGATAAAAATGAGCTAATAATCGACTAACAAGCACTCGTTGGGCCACTAATGTTTGGAGCGTTTGGGCATTGTGTTGCAAGATCAGTTTGTAACCATCAACCTACAAAATAATAAATTTCAGTTTCAACCCACCACCAAATCATCAAAATGGAACACAAGTTGGTTCGAAACTAGAATCAAAAGATCTACGCTTTGGAAGTAAAAAGGAACGAGGGCCTGCACTGGCAAGCGTCACCAACATGTTAGCTTTGGTGACCTTACCCTGCATCAAACCTTAGTGTGGCACTGAAATTTTGATTCCACTTCAGTAACAAATATTCAACTGACAATAAGAATTGTAAATGCAAGTTTGTCCAGAATGCACACCAACACCCATAAATATCACCGCCTTTATCGCAAGTCAACGTCCTTTAACTAATTAGGAAAGCAATTCACAAAACTGGGCGATCTACTTATGCCACTATCAGGTATGACCCTGGTGCAAGCTTCTAGGCCTCCTCAGATGCTTGATCATGCGTTAAACCGCACTCTAAGTACCTCTAACGTTGGGTTGTGCAGGTTCATATCGTTGTCATATGCTTTGCGATAGGATAGGAACCGGTGACTGTTTCAACAAAAAAAGCGAAATCTCAAAAAAAAACCAAGTGGGGCAAGCCACATTACAGAATGCACGTAACAGCTTAACGTCTTTCCAGAGGAAGGGTCTAGCTTAGGCAAATTCACCTGATACCAGGAAGCAGCGCCATTGCAAATGTCGTTACAGCTTCGAGATTTAGCGGCACAGATTAGTTACAGTTTCAGCGCGTGATATACACACTCTTAGAACAATCGATTACACATAAAACTTCACCGAACTCGGGTACAAGTTATTCTCAATGAACAAAGTTAGCATCCCAAGCAGTAAAACGATGCATTTGATTTTTTGATATGTCTGCTTCCGCAACCACCGAAGATCGAGAGCGCGATTGCAGCATGTTCGATACATGCATGCCGATCATGAAATTTCACAATTTCCAATTGTGGGCTTGATTAGTTGCAGCAAAAGTTGGTGACCCCATAAAAACCTTCTGTGACAGTAAAGTCTTGGTTGCACAGAGGAGCTTTTCGAGTTTTGTAGACAGCAGACTATTATAGCTCTGCGGTTAACCATGGGTTCAGTGGTCCGGCACCGCTCTTCCACGCCTTTCTGGAGCCTTATGGTACTCTTCAGAGAGTCGACAGCCGGACTCCTCACATTCTCGGTGGTAATTTTGTCTGCACCAGTCGCAAAGAAAAATGTATTTTTAGACCCATCTAATCACGTATAGAGTTGGCTTTCGGCTTTTGGAATGCAGCAACATTTGAACTGTCGGTGTAACTTTGACAGACCTGAATTTGCACGCCACGGAAAGCACGGATCACTGCTAAAACAGAAGGATAGTCATATCTGTAGAGTTTCCAGCGCCATCTGTATGGAGCTACTAGTCGTGTTGGCCTTTCCGGCATGTAGTGTGCCCTCTGTTGGCCAACCGCCTCCTAGTGTCTGGGCTCTGTGGAAACGGCTCTTGCAAAAAAAGTTACGTTACATTCTCACGGCAATAAGAGTTGCCATGGTGGTTGAAAAATCTATTGTTTGACAAAAGGTAAAGTTGTAGTGGGTTAGCGGTCTAGTGCAATTTACAATGTTTGGTCCTTTTGGGCTAGGTGGGGGAGAGGACGCTGCTGGTCACCAGAATCTGACGCTCCTGTCTTCACCACTGCTTCAGTTAGTTGTAAGCAGACTATGGGAAAGCTGGCAACGCCAGCGCTTGCTTCTTTGCGAACTCACTTTCTTTACATCCCGTGTGCTAAAAGATTGAGCCCCAATACGTTGAACTGGAACACGGCTTACTGCTTTTTCTTGAGCATTCCAAACGTCACACAAAAACTGCAACCTACCTAAAGCTATAGACCGAAAAACTAGAGCATTATGGAAGCACATCGTTTCATATTCTGCGCGCCCAAAGTTGCAGAATCTTTTTTTGGCCAAAGCGAGGACGATCTTATGCCTCTGATTGTGTGAAATCGTCGTAAATTGCAGGGTCTTCTTTATTGACTCGGGCACTGCTGAAATCAGGCTATAAGCATCCGTTTTTGGTGACAATGAGTCTAGAATCTCATGCTGCGGCCATAAACCCTTAAGCAGACATTAATCATGCTCAGCAAACTAGATAATATTTTAATATGGTAGCTCATGCAGAATTCTAAAACCGGAGCCAAACAAGAAATACTAAATTGCCTCACCAACCACTGCGGGGTTGGCAATAGGCTTTAATGTTGGAGATAAGGTGATTGTACAATCAAGATGCAGCCTGTTCTAGAGCCAGAAAATTTCAGGTTACCTTATTGTGTGATTGTTTCCAGTCTATTGTGGCGATTAAAACAAAAGTAACCGAGATTAGACCTCTGCTGCAACAAGTGATACAAAATGTTTCCCCTTCTTAGTGTTCACGCTCATACAATTGATGGTGTCATTGGATGTTTGCGAGCTGATGCAACAATAATCATTGTAACCACCATAAATCATTGGAAGATGCATCACAAGAATTGAGGACAAGCGAAACTGGACGACCTGTTATAGATTTGGAAATAATAATGAAAAGTTTGATCCCATTGTTTGGTAGCTGCACATTTAAAAAAGCTTTAGGCTATACACTTGGTCCTATTTTACGTTACAATGCCACGGGGATGCTACAACTTGCAGAAGCTACAGATAGACTGGCCGCTGTTGTTAACAGGGTATTTACACTAATAGACACATCTTGGAAGAAATCAAGGGTGGCCAAATACAGCTATCAATTACATTGTTCCTTCTGAAAAAACCTCCATCCTGACTTTCTCCAAACGCTTCTTAGCTGTACAATACAATTAACGTGCGCTTTACAGGTCTGATTGGTTAAAAAAGAACAGAACAGTGTACTTCTGCTCTTATACGTCCATAAATTCCCTGAGAAATCTTTGTAGGTCGAGACAAACTGAAAAAAAAATTCCCAAAAGACTTTATACAATCGTAAATTAATTGAGCTTTCTTGAATTCTCAGTAATTTATTGTGCCCAAATGTTTCAACTAGCCAAAACTTGAAGAATCAATACTTTCTTTGAGTCACTTCAGCAATTTCATTTGAAACTTGAATTTCGCATGCATAAGTAAGAAACCTCGCTTTACTCGATGATGTTCAGTTAGAGTTCGCACTAGATTGATAATAAAATTAACCTTTGAGTAACGATAATCAGAGTAAGCCAATTCATTTCACTTCAACATATTTTGAATAACGCCTAGGGGGTCTCAAACGCACCTCCTATTTGCTCCTTGGTTCTATTTAGTATAATATGAACTAAGATAAAGATATGATTATCTTTATTGCTGTTAAGTGATATACAATAATTGCTGGCATACATCATCATGCATACTGATATGATATGGCTCCTGGATCAAGATCCTTAACAACAACTTCACGAACTTCGTAAACCTACCACTGAGAATGTCTTAGAAATTTGATGAATACGTTCCAGTAGATAATGATATATTTTAGAACTTTCTACACCATTAATTGTTGTAACATAGTTATGTAACGAAGCATTGGGTTGTTACTTCTTACTACGGCAAATTGTGCAAAACAAGTACAGTAGTTCGTTCAAAAATAGTGATATGCTGTTTTTTGGAGGATTTTTGTTTGATGGATAAACCAATCCAATCACAAACTGTATTTAAAACAGAACTGTACTCAAACGCTTTTATAGCTTACACTCTACTAAGTTAATACCTCAATATAAGTTAGAGTTAAGATTTGTTCATGACATTATAATAACGTGCCATCAGACACACACATTTCATTTGATAAGTGTGCTCGTACCCAAAACTTACTTCTGATCTACAAGCTTATACCGACAAAATTCTGCACAACCTCTTTTTAGCTAATAGTTGATCTACAGTAAGAAAGCGCACATGATAGGCTCAAAATTCAAGAACAGACTTCTCGACTCATGCTCTAATTTACCTTTTGTCTACAACGTCCTTGTTCTACCTATAACATATGTTTTTGTGCTTTTTAATTTTTAAATAATTAATTTGGGCATAGACCAAGACTATCACTTTTAGCGTGCAATGTAATTTTCACACTTAGTACGTTACCGAACATGCATGACTAATATAAAATGGCATAAGGGTTTAACTCCAACTTACTTGAATTGAACATTAACCACCACGTTTAGCAAATCTGATTGATAAGGAAGTTTTTACTTTCGAAACCTATTCCCTGATACAAAAATTAACATGATAGGAGCCTAGAAGAGAAGAAGATATATATTTTGAAGAAAGATATTAATTTTATAAATAGTTTGCAAAGAAAGGTTAGCTTATATTCTAATAAAAAGAATCACAGTTAATGCGATCAGTATAGCGGCAGCATAAAAGTGAGCTGGAACCAAAGCAATATCCAAAGCTACTATTACAACGTGCATACGTTGTAATATAACAGTTAGCTTCACATGTGTCTCTTTCTAGTAATGTACATTATGTAGCATGCAAATTAATTTGGTTTACTAGTATTTATGAATATTGGTGAATGTAGTTTAGTAACATACATATGTAGTTATAGCTTAACGTTAAATGTTTTGAAAATGTTTATTAATGAGCAACCTTGTTATCGCTTTTTTAACAGATAGTGACAAATTTTGAGTAAAAAACTAAACCGCTAATTTAAATAATATACAGTGTATAAACATAGTGGAGCTTATAGAGTTCATTTCTATTATTTTAGTTTATCAAAATTTGTTAAGTAAATTTCTACTTATAACTTTGTGATTGGAATAAATCCTTAAATATGTAAATACTTATATTTTAGTTACTCAAAAGAGTATCAAGGTGGTGAAATAGAAAGGAAACCGTAGTCCCTTTTATAGTAAAATATTGATTATATAAATAGAGTGTAAGTTATGATTAGCTTGCATTCTATTGGAGGAATACCTTTTAGTGATAATCACTCCAATAGACATGATAGCAACGGAACAGATCCAAGCATACTGTTGTTCAGACGTATTGATGCAGGATGCATGTACTGTATTAAAAAATTCAACCTTACGTGCAACTCTTCATTGTTATGTACATTAACGTGTTATGAGTGTTACATGGTTAACTTAGTATGTACTTCATATCTGTGATCATACGTTGGCAGTATGTATGTTGTAATTTATATTTCAACATTAAACATCTTAACTGATAACTGAGCAATACTTGATTACCAATTAATTGGAAATTAAGTAACAATGTAACTTTATTTATTTGTCAATACTCATCGTATACCTTATATAATGATGTTTGAATAGCTATCTTTGACAAAACTTTGATACACTCGATAAGGTAATTTTAAGAGATGCAATCTATTAATTGATACTAATTAGATAAAAGATAATGTAAGTCACAGTTGATGTGTAATTAATGCATGAGCATAACTCTCAAAGAAGACATCTAATTTTCTGTTTAAAACTTGAGGCAACCGTATGTAATTAAATCAGATAATCCAATTTGTATTGGCTTGAGATAATTGATAAAGCTCAATCTTATGATTAATTAAAGTCTCAAATAAAGTCCAAGTTAAGTTGATAAATCCAGTGTTTATTACTCAAACCGTTGATTATAAATCAAATAAAAAGTAATTATATCGTTAATTATAGAAGCCTTTTATACTAAATTGAACTTAATCAACTAATGAGTTAATATATACGGAATTCTAATGTTAACTTGGATATGTTCGTGTAACAGATATCATATGATTCGTGTCGTATAATTGTATTCATGTATCAATGCTCTGCTTATTACATGAGTAATGCATATTTACACAATCTTTAGCATCTTATTGTTACTCTGCATGTATTATGCTCAGTCAGTATTATGATGTACATAGATTTCATCAGATTTACCGTACTTCAAGTCATAATTTGACAGAACATAGTTTAAGACTTTATAGCAAAAATTCAAATTCCCCCTGGGCGCGAAAATTAAATCTCAAATTTTTGTCGAGGATGCTTAATTATCCATCACTATAATAGGTATATGATGAGCATTGACAAGTTGGTAAACACACATTGTTACTTAATAAGCTTTAATTTGTTAAATTCTCTGAATAATACTTCAACTGTTACTTCAGCTACTATTACATAAGGATTTTAAATAAAAAGCGACACTTCGCTCTTCTATAGATACTTGCATTTACGAACTCCATAAGCTAAACTTGCTTAGCTAACCCAAGTAGATATTGAGTTCTATTAATGCTCATATTTTGTGAAATGTATGACAGGATATATGTAGTGACTATATTTTACAAGAGACGCTTATCAGGGTTTTGTGAGTAAATAGACGAGTATCACAATATAAGTAGCAGTGGAGAAGAACTAACAAATCCAAAGTATAAAACTTAACCGTTAATTTATAAAGTAAATATAAAATAAATATAAAGTCAATTATGACGACTATTTATATTGTTTCGGATAAAGGGATTTGTTTCCTGATTAATAAGACTAAGGTCACGAATGTCTTCGGCAATTATTTACATCACCGACACACTATGGTTTATCTGTAAATAATTGTTGTATTTATGTCTTATGCTCATCATTAACAAATCTCTGTAATATTTTATTTTAACTTATTAAAGCTTATTAATAACAATGTAACTTTAATTGTTTGTTAAATGCTCATCATATACCTAATATAGTAATGTATAATTAGTTATCTTCGACAAGAACTTACTTGAATCTTAACTGTTGTTTTATATATTGGTCGCTATATTTTAAAAAATCTGTATCTGAAATATTTGATATTAATATTGACTATATATTTATTATATTTTAATTTCAAAAAACCAACCGTTTGGTTTTTGTTTGGAATTGGTAATGTTCAAATGAAAAAAGTTACTGGTTTCAACAAGAACAACAGTTAAGCGATGGAAGCACCTAAAATTTTTTGGGAAGAAATTTTTTCAAATAACGCAATGGTGAATTGCATTACCGAGCACGCGTTCGATTGTAAAATACAGCTTCTGTTTAAATGAAATCTAACGATAGACCAACAATACTTATACAGTATAATTTTCCACGTAATCTCAAGGCATGTAAAGTTTTCAAGCTTGCTCTCCAGTCTTGCCTAAGTCATCAAGACGAAGTTGAATGTATAATGACGGATACAGTACTACGAGCAGAGTTACCGACTAGCTTGAGCGAGATAACACATAAATATCTGAAATGTTGCAAACAAGTATGTTGATGATCTAGGGATACAGTTCAAGCAAATTTCACAGATTGCTGCATGGAAATCCTTTTAAAGACAATAGCTTTAAGAGTTATTTTATATAGTTAAAAATGAGGGGCGACTCAAAACTACATTTCCATCACGTAAGAGGTCATTCAAAACTCAATGATAAAACTAACTTTCATGAACTGTGAAACATCTGACAGTTACTTGTTTTTTCAAACTAGAAGACACTAAATTTTATCTTATGCCATATGTCACAAAATTGTAGCTTTTGGAACTTTTGCATAAAATTACTTTGCCAATGATCAATTATTACGTGCTTCTTAAACATTCTCTGTTAGGCTCTTGAACAAACATAGTAAAAGTTATTGAATTATACTGTTAATAACGAGAACTATGCTTTTTATCACAGTTTATAATCATTCGGTTGTTTTTCTTTCCGATTTATACTGTGGAATGCAATGTCACCGTAAACGCTCTTGAAGTTGACTTGATATGTTGACAAAAACCAACTTTGTTGCAGATTAGTTGACGCCGAAGCTTTCTTTTATGCAATTTGGCATGCACTACAATGTTATTAGCACGAATCAATTGATTTGAATAGTGCTCATGTAGAAAAGTTTATTTTTAGGTTTCTACATACATAGTAATGATAAGTTACTTTACGCCGACCCTACAAAAGGGCGAAGACCCAATCATAATAAACCTCGACATTCTGGTTCTACTGCAATGTATAGCCATCTATATTTGAAAATTGAGGCGCGCACATAAGAACAGACCACATGCGACAGTGGTTCAAGACACCACATTAGCAGATAAATGTGGAACATATGCCACACTCTGTCTTTGATTACTAATGGAAAGCTATAAATGTAAGTGAGAAAAGCCAATTTCGGTTCGTGGTAAGGCATATGTGCTAATCAAAGATGGCTACGTCTACCGCTACTTCCACTATTAACTCTCAACCGATCAAAGTTGTTGATGATGTTCCAATTGACCAACAAATTGAAAAGCTTATCAGAAATTCAGAAAACCTGAGTATCACCAGAGCAGGGGGTCTCAGCCTCGATTTGCATGCTGGTAGAGACCCACTGGGCGCCAAGCTCTTACCTCCTCATAGTAGACAAAGGCTAGAAGATGATGGCATTGATTTGAGTAAGGGGTATCCAGAAATTCCAGACAGATCCAAGATTCCTGTGTTTGCAGATCAAGCGCATGCCGTTAGAAACGAAGATGTGCCTTACATTGAAAGAGGTAAAGGAGCAGATCCGGAGAAAAAGGCTCTTTTTGGTGCCGCCAAGGAAGTTATCAATTTAACTGATAAGGTGGGTACTGAAATTGTTGGTTTGCAATTGGCAGAGCTCACCAACCAACAAAGAGACGAGTTGGCACTGTTGATTGCGGAAAGGGTCGTTGTTTTCTTTAGAGAACAGAAGTTACCACCGAAGAAACAGTGGGAACTTGGCGACTATTACGGTAACATCGAAAAGCATCCTCAAACTTTACAAGTTCCCGGTTTGCCTGGTGCAACAGTTATTTGGAACGATTTTTTGCAAAAGCGTGGTATGGAGTTGAACTTTGCAAATTCCAATCTATCGAACTGGAGTAATAAGTATCCAGCTCCGGGTAACCAAATCTGGCACACCGATCTAGTGCATGAACACCAACCAGCTGGTTATACTCATTTACACTTAGATGAGGTCCCAGAAGTGGGTGGTGATACTCTCTGGTCTTCTGGTTATGGCGCTTATGATAAATTGAGTGACGAGTTTAAGAAGTTCTTAGATGGTAAAGAGGCTGTCTATGTTTCTGCTCATAATTACTTAAACAGAGACGATCCTTTAGGTAACACTGTCAAGGTGGAACGTGTTCATCCATTGGTTAGAACTCATCCTGCTACTGGTTGGAAGTCCTTGTTTGTCAATAGAAGTATGACCAAAAGAATTATTGGAGTTTCACCGGTTGAGTCTGATATCATTCTTAATTACCTTTTTGATGTTTATGAAAAGAATGCTGACATTCAAGTCAGATTCAAGTGGTCTACCAAACCAGGCTATGGTACTTCTGCTATCTGGGATAACAGAATCTCACAACATAGAAATGTTTGGGATAACGAAGGTACTAATCCAAGACATGGTACAAGAGTCACTTCTTTGGCCGAAAAGCCATTCTTTGACCCTGAATCCAAATCTCAAAGAGAAACTCTTGGTTTGCCAATTCACAAGTGGAATTGAGGTATTTGATAGTTTTTTTTAGTTGTAATGATGAAGTAGTTTTTCGAAACTTTGGAGGTTAAAGTAGGCTTCTCAACTCTTTTTGTGAATACAACAAACTTTGAAACAAGGTGAACCTTGCTAGTGAGTTTTAAAAATACAGATATTTAAGTATTATCGTAATGTTCGTAGTTATTGCATCTTACTGGGTATTACGAATGCAATAGGATGTTCAATGCTCACGTATATCTTCAAACATAATGACTTCAAAAACTTCTGCGTTTCTGAACCAAACGGTAATGATAGGAAGAATTTAACCCAGAGAATACCCCAGTAAACCAGTAAACCAGTAAATACTAATTCCAGCGCACGCCTAATGTTACTTTGAAGATTACAAAATCCAGCTTGCGTTTCCTGGTAATGTCGAAACATTTTTAAAATGGCCACAGAAGTGCTACGATTTGACTATTAAAATGGTTTCTTCAAATTTAGTCAGATGAACTTGAAATAAATTTATTATAGCAATTTACGCTTCGTGCTTCTCTCCTTTAGGTTCTAGAGATAATGCAAAAGCTTGCAAAGTTAATTTCCTGTGTATATTGACATTCATAGGCAAGAATTTACTTGTGTTGCATCAGCTGACAACATAATAGAGTTAACTTATTTTTAGTTGATGAGAAAGATTCACAAAACTAGCAAAATAAGATAGAAGGAAAAACACGATGCATAATGTTCTACAAATCAAATTGTATGAAGACGTTAGTATGAAGAAAGCAATGTTGAGACAGAGATGTTTATTGCATACACGCAAGTTGAAAGAAAAGTCATCCACGTTTTTTTGTTAAAGCCAGTTGCTTACTGGAATTCAATCAGCACAGATCTGAGAGCAGGTAACGCAGATCTCGAGGCAAACAATGTTATGTGAATTCACTGTTGTAGATTCGTGGCGTATCGAGTCTATGATATTAACAAAATCCCGCATCCTGAAAAAGGTGAAAACCAGGGTTGTGGTGGTACAAATTGGATATGCGTCTCATTACGCTTCTAATATTGAATTAAAAGTCAACATGCGGTATCTTGGCGTCATCTAAGTCGACCTCAACACCTAACTAATGATCTATACTTAATGCTTCTTCCGATGTCGGGGGTATGAAAAAAATGTTAAGATGCTAACGCCGCTTTCGCCATTTTTATACTTGGCGGAGTTACCAAATGACATGCAGGGTTTACAGGTGAAAGCAAGCTGAGTTGTTGATACGTATTCGAAAGCCGTGGCCGGTTTTTTCTAAGTTGTGTTTTTTGTCTGTAAATCGACTTTAAACTAGAATTAGATGGAGGAGTTCAGTGTCATTGAATCCAATCTTTTAAAAGGATCACCAGAGAACTCACAGCATGAAGTCCGAGAAAGCTTGGCAGGTGGCTTTCTTCCAGCAGAAAAACAACACGACAATTTTGAAACCTTTGAATCTTCTGACGTTTCTGTGTCCATGTTGCCAGGTGTTGAGTTAGCCGAATTTGCTAATAGGTTTTCCAACGTCGAGAGCAGCAAATGCAACCTTGGATATGCCTTTCTATTTGGAATTTCGGTAGTTGTTTTCGTTGTTATCACTATATCCAATTTTATCAGTGATCCGACTCTATTTTTCTCATCTTCGGATGATGTGAAAGAAGGAACAATAAAAAATTTTGGTTTTTTACTGTTGATTGTTCTACTGTACGTTCCCTTCATTTCAGCAATCGTTCTAGTTCTTTTTGGTTTAAGGAAATATATACCCAAAATTGTGTCGATTGGATTCAGGGTTGTCTCTTATGGTCTGATAATATTTGCATCTTTTCGGTTGTTGATTTCAAACCCTATTGCTTTCTTACTTTTAGTTGCGGGGGTTGCATGTATCTGGTTCAGAAAGTGGCTTGCTTTTTCAATTGACATTATAGAAAACTTTCTGCGTGATTCTCTCCTTATGTATGAAAGTTTTCCTAAGTTTACTGGATTAGTTTTCCTTGGCTTTTTGGCTGACACTTTTCTCGTTAATGTGATGACAAAGATTATTGAGCTCACCCACATTCACTATGGAGTTGAATATTTTGGTTACGATCTTGGCGTTGAACTTGACAGCAAATCATCAGCTTCCCCTATGTCACTACTTATTCTTGGCAGCTTGCATTCAGGTGACACGTTTATTGGCAGTGTAACAAGCAGTATACTTATTGCTGCTTTCATCAGCGCGTATTGTTTGCTGCAATATCAAAAAGACGCACCTCCAGGAACTCCATCCTACAAGGATATTAACTTTTTCAAATTATTTTACACCAAGAATTTTGGCTCAATGTGTTGCACTAGCGTTTTGCCAATTATCACAGAGTGTATCAAAACATTTTTTCATATAATGATTCCCAAATACGGCCCAACCTTAAATGTCTTTTTGACAATTTTTCGTTGTATATTCGACATGATAATGTGTTTCCTTGACACAAGTGCACTTTCACATATGATATTAAATGAAACAGGATACTTTCAAAGTTTAAGACACGTTATCAACATTTGTCGCCAAAAGCGCTGGTATATTCTTAAGAATGTACTTCTTATCAATGCTTCTCTTGTTATCTTTGTCGTGCCTATTATTGCGATAGAGTCTCTTCTTATTCTCGGATGTGGGGTGCTATTTAGTTTCATTTTCAAGACAGACTTCAGCTCTCTAGAAAAATCCGAATTTTTTGACGGAATAGGCGGATCACTTGCAGGAATGATCAATGTACTAGGCATATGCAGATTTATTGTGCCAATTTTGATGAGCGAAAGTGTGGAGACCCAAGTTCAGAACAACTTTGTTGAACTTCAAAACGTTCAAGCAGACTCCGAACAGTCATCCGAAAAAGTTTAATAATCAAGGAATTTCAATAGTTATTCCTTCTGAGCTGACAAATGAAATTTCAATATTGAGCTTTCAACAAATCTTGTATATAATTTTGTTAATTGTAATTATTTTTAACCGTAACAGCTAATGAGTTTCTGAGGTTTTTATATAGCTTGATTATCCGAGGACGTACGCAGCGCTTTTTTATTGTGAAGCAACAAGACAATGTAATTCAACATCACAGACTATCTCAAAAATCATGAACTTAAAATAACTAATTAGCTGAGCGCATCGTATGCAAGATAAAAATAGAATGTGAAAATATTTGTTTTAATCGTTCTTTTATCATGTATTATACTGGGGTTTCACACAAAAAAATGCATTTCTGATTTATAGAAAACGTTTATGTGAAGATTTCCAGATTTGATATTTGATATTTGCGGCCCACATTGATTAATTGTGCATTATCTTTGTATCGGTATAATTATTTGTTACATTCAGTGTTGTATTTATTCCAAACTCATATTATGGTCAGTAGTTTGATTCATCATCAACTTTGGATCTGCAGCAAAATTTTTGTGCAGTGAATGTGTCAAAGTATTCATCTTATAATAAAATGCTTTTACTAAGTTAACCTTCTAAACAAACTTTTGCACAGCAAAGGTTTCACCTGGACTCGCAAATTAATCACCTTTCTGACTTGAATTTTGAGAGTTGATGGGTTCAATTGGAAAGAAGACTCAAGATTATTATAGAAATTGGAAAATGAATCGTATTTTTACTTTTTGATTGTGTGACAAGCAAAGCGCTAAAAAAGTATTATTAAAGTCGATATTGAGGTAGGCTTTTTTAACATTAATACTAATATTCAAAATAATCAAGACCAGATTTTGAACTAATATTTTTTACATATACAGATTCATCAGATGAGACTTGCCATTATCCAATCAGCAGTTAATACAAAATATGTTCAAATTGATTTAATCAGTTATGTCAGATTACAAATGGTAGTGTGCATGGTGTAAACAGTGCAGGGTTGCATTTGGAATTTAATTTAAATTTTGACATTTGACGTAAAATCAAATTCCATCATTTTTTTCCTGTAAAAAAACTTACAAAACTATACTGAACTAAAAAGATTATCTTTTCTATATTATGTCAACAGTTGTGGCATTGTTAGCTTACTTGAATCAACACTGCTTTCAAAAAAATGGCGATATTTTGAAATTCTTTTCATAATTTAAAGCAACGGCATTAGTTGGTTGTAAAGCAAGAAGACTGAGAAATTCAGCTTAACGTTTATAAACAAAGAAAATTACTTCAATGTTTATGTTCAGTGCTACCTACCAAAGTTTCAGCTGAACTATTTGGCATTCAACGTGCTTTATTTAATCAGGTTTTATGTTGCTAGCGCATTTGGCACTCTTCAACTAAGGGCCTCAAAGTAATCATTACTATCAGTGACTAAAAACACGGTGCTACTAGTTAACGGCAAAGAAAACATTGCAGGAAAGGATGATGGTTGCAATTTTTTCAAGTGAAACTAAGGGACGCTTTATGCCACATGAAACTTTAGCATACTAAAAACTAGAAAAATTGAAAAACTAATAATTTTTGTTGTGGTGACTAGAATTAGTTTTTAGAACTTTGAAAAGTCAAAACAAATAGGCTGAAATTATACACTATCATTGCGAAGGCTGCAGTAATGATTTGAGCTCACTAGAATCCCCTGCTAAAATTCACATGAAAAACAGTCATATATGAAAACTCTAAACTGCTTTATATTTTACTTTGGAAAATGGAACAAGAAAATAACCGCAAAAAAATTATACTATACCACAGACTAGTGCTAAAATAAAGAGATTAATCAGTCTGATAGGAGAAAAGGGATTACCAAGAATATATTCGTATAATAATTGCAATGGCGTAACAATAGAAGCTGTTATTAAGTGCACCACCTTGGCAACTTAAACATGCTTTTGAAAAGTCATTTTTACATTTCCGCAATGCTTTCATTTCACAAGAGAAAGGGGGAGGCATAACTGGAAAACTTGTCTATTTCTTAGAGGAGATTGAGAAAGCTCGGTTAATTCGTTTACATAGAACCATAAGTTTTGTTTATTTGCCAATAGGCGACCATTTTCTTATTCAGGGTATCCATCAATAATTGCGTCATAAGAAAGAACGTGACACACTACACTTATGATTCTGCAAAGTGAAATTTCAAAGTACCTTTGCATCTTTTTTTTCTATGCAGCGGATTCCTATGTTTTATCGCACTTGACCTTTTTGAAAGAGCGGACGTAATCCAGGTTTCCGATCTTTATTTGGTTACCAATTTGATGCGGTTGAGCCTTGAAAATAAGCATAGCAGTATTGAGTTAACATTTTTACTCACTTTGCTAAAAGTTTGACAGTTGCACTTATTATTTTATCTAGGGTATTCATGAAACGCTCAGTTATAAATAGATTTTAAAAATTTAATAGCAAAACAATAAAAATCTATTCTTAGTTTCTTCTCATACGTTATTCTCTCAGGCTAATTTTATAGTACTTAATAGTAACTTCAGTACAGAAAGCCTATATCAAAATTGCAGGAATAAATGTTTTGCAACAAAACCCCATTTAATGGAATTAGTAATATTTGAAGTCAAAAAGTAATTAGCTATGATTGCTAAAGCGTTGGTGATGGTTGGTTCAATTAAAAAAGGACCAAAAGCCAGTTACAACTTACTAGGAAATTCATAATGTATTAGTATAAGTCTGTCAATGATTACAACAATTTTTCAATGCTTTACACTTTGATGCTTTCAAATATTAGCGAAAAGCTTTGAAAGAGAAATACGTAAAAGAAGTAAAATCTGTAGGATTATAGTTATGTTATTGTATTACTTCTCTTGTTTATCAAGGAAACTGGGAAGCACTGTTAGCTTCAGCCTAAAGTTGGCCATGAACCATTCCAAAAATAATCTGAGATCTCATTCGAAAATTCTATCATAGTGAAATAAGACAACCATTACTGATGGTTCAAGCAATTCAGTCCATCAAAACTCGATTACTGGCATGCTTAAATTAGTGTTTCTGTCTAGGATCATATTCCTTTAGAAGAGCTATGAAATTAACAGCGTAAAAAAAGCAGTATAACAACAAAACCAAATTCAAACATGGATGCACTTGTTTCACAGCACTCCATTACCTTCATAACTTAATTTTTTAACAAACTGGTGTCAAATTTGAAGCTTTTTTCAAATTAATTATTAGGATTGCTATTCTACTTGAAGTGGTTTTTTGAAGATATCATAGCCAGCAGGTACTAGACGCCATCAGTGTATTTCTATAATACAATTCAAACCGTCGATAAAAAGCAACTAGAAAATAATGTGTAAATCAACACTGTACTAGCTACTGATGGCCTCATACAGTTGAATAGTGCCAAAAAAGTAAAAGTTGATTTGAATTGTTTGAACTCGAAAAACGGCGGCTTTCTTCAATTTTAGTCATTCCAGCTTCTTAAAAACAGAAATCAAAGAACAAAAAGATGTCACTAAACTCGATCCTTACATGCATCAAAAGTGCTTTTTAGAAAATGGCAAGCAAAAAGCTAGGGCAACTAAACTCCTTGAGGTAATTATCGTGGTGGTTTTGTGTTGTTGGTCATGGATTACATTTCAGCTGTCGTCATTTGCTTCTTCTACATCACTTTTGTAATCACTGAACTCACAGTTGGTTTCAATACACAAGTCACGGATTTGAGGTAACTGTATGAATGCCATTACTGTTTTCACCCACCCAAATATTCGTTTTTTATAGCGTTAGTCAAGAAAAACCTAGGTCACCTTAAAAACTTGAGATTCTGTTAGCTAGTGCACCAACGTCATTCTTGGCTGCAATGATCTTGTGCTGGTTGATTTGTGTTGTTGAGTGAATTGGTGGCGCCATGTTTGTTGTTTGTATAATCAACTTGTGCATGCTGGACTCTGTAAAAGTGGGTATCTTAGCTTTCTTTTATAACTGCGGACTTATTTATAGCAGCAGTGAATGCTAAGCATAAAGTGAAGGTTGTGGGTGAAGCATTGGTACTTCTCTCTGAATCTCTGTTGCTCCCCGTCCAAGCATATTTCACAGCTCTAACTAAGCCTTCTATGGAAATGGCATCGACATGGCAAACAAAGTGTGCATGCATTGCGTATTGTACTAAAAATAGTTGAGCCGTATTAGAATCTTTGCCGCGCTAAATGCCAAGCGAATTTTAGCGCTGTAGAAACTCTTTGACTGACTACCTATCAATGGCCGACAGCAACCGTAACATGAACCGACAATTAACAGCAAGCGCTCTATTAGTATTTACAGCGCTAAAACAATATTATTGAGCATAGCAAGTAACAGCAACGAATCTGTATTTTTCTCGGATCAGTTCTATGTGAGAGAAGAAATGATTGCCGACAAAACAATACATCAAATGTTATCAACCTTGGAAGGCTGACGCAACAGGTTTACTCGCCCGTGTACCTCTATCATGTAGGTTTAAGTGGTGGGACTAATTAGAACCTATAGTATTCAGAGTTATAAAAATAGAACAAGGTTCATGTGATTCGCTGTATTTCACGCCCTATATATGCGCGGAGGAATGTTTTCATGCAGTGCATTCAATTGAAGACCGTATTAATGAAAAATTACATAAATGTGAGAAGCGGTAATTTTAAGTTTTATTTAGAAGCTGGTAGGAGATGAAAAGTTTTGGGTCCTGGGCAGCCCTGGTGCCTACCACTGCCCTAGCTAGATTTCTTAATTCCGGGAAAAATGCACAAAAGAAGTTCGGTATCAAGTTCATGCGGCTACAGAGGTAGATACCCTATATTGCGACAGTCTACTGTAAAAGAAAATTGTGCCAGAAAACGTTGTTACAATTTTGCCTATTGTTTCTTGAAAGGTAAAATTCTCAAACTCACAATTGTGCACTACAAAAGTAGAAATGCAGCGCAAAGTGCATATACTCCCCGCGTCAAGCACATTGTTCAAGTTCTAAACAGTGCAAACGGCGTAAAACATGGGGCAATGTTATGCCAAGACGAAAGGTTTACAATTGGATTCCGCTCCTTTGGTCGGTGAAAAAAAGGCATGTGCAAACAGGTGTTTTCTATGCATCACCGGTTTAGCGTAGCACTTCTATTACAGTGCAGCCAAGTGATACAACTTTTTGGATAGTAATACAATGTTTTGAGCGCTAGGTCTGAGAAATACTAGACACTTTCAACAGCAAAGAGTATCACAGTAATTTTATGACACACTCAAAGGACTCGGATACCATTAACAAGCAGTTTTCACAGTTCCATGACGGACATATAACAAGTTCCATAGAGTCTGGTGGTGAGTTTTCCAAACACGATAAGAATGCGGAAAATTGGTCTTCAAACAGTGTGTTTTACCACAACCTTGTTAGGGAATATCAAGTAAAGAGCCCGCATTTTTTGGTGCCAGTTTCATGTCAGGATATGAAAGGCGCACTGTCATCAACCAAAACAAACGAGGCACTTCCAGGCGCTAATCGTCTATCACAGCATCAACAAGAGAAGCCAAGTTCGACACTTCCTTTGGCAAATAGCACATCCAACAATACTTTTGTTGAAACGTTGTCGAGTGAAGCACTCGATCCGTTGAGATCAGCAGGAAACACAAAGCTTCATGGCAAAAGGCCAGCGACGGCAAATAAAGGGGCGAGTGTTCCAATAGATCACCCAATACCAAATAAATTTGGAACAGTTCCACACGTGTTACTGATTCCACCATTGAGGCCACCTGCAGAAGTGAGTGACTTAAATTCCTCCAGACTCTTCACTCATCCAGCGCATCCGGCGCATCTTACCGTTGAGCGACCATCAATACCACAGTTCTTGACACCAGCGCCACTGCCGTTTTACAACACAACGCCAATATGTGGATCTGTTAATACGGTTATACCACCCCATACAATATACCCAGAACATAAAAGATTACTGTGGCCACCAAATCGCTTGGAGCAACAATCTACATATCCTCCATTATCGCTACTGCCAAACATTTTAAACTACCAAAGGATGTCACCCATGGGTCAGCTGCATGACCAGCAGGTGAAGCAATCAGATCATGCCATCGATTATGATGATAATCTACTGGATTCACTTCCGGCCCAACATTTTAATTCAGATACGACGAAGATATATAGGTTTTGGACTAAAGAAGAAGATCAGTTATTGCTTCACTGCAAGAAAAACCCGCTTATGAACTGGGAAAACATTGCAGCACAATTTCACGGTAGAAGTATGCCTGCCTGTCAAATTAGATGGAGAAAGATCAAAATGATGCACGAAACATTGAGCGGTATTCCCAGTATTCAAAATGAGATAAAAAATGAAGAAAAACAGACTGATAACAAGGAAGCAATTTTTAAAGAAAGTAAAGCTGAAGTTATAAGTACAAATGTGGATTTGATACCAATAGATCACCAGGTTCATTATTTGAATGATGATTTGTGCCAAAATGGGGAAGAAGACAACATTGTTTTTGCAGTTGAAAGAAACAAAAAGTGAGCCAAAAATCTAAAGACGTTGTACAATCTATGTTTTATATTGTCATGCTTTTGTGGGACTCTAAACTATTCCTAATTCCAGAACAAAATTAATTAATTTAATGCAAATTCCTAGATCAGAAGATTCATCAAGTAAGTAGTTTATTCTTTTAGACATTAATTTGATGAGAGCGCTCGATTACAAACTAGTAAAACAATAGCAAATATATGTTAAAGCTGATTAGGGCTTTAGTTTTTTTAAATTGATTTGCTAACAGTAAGTATGTTGAGCAAAGGAAGCTGAGTTTTTAGCGTTGAAGCTCTCATGCTTTGCAATGCTCACATTTTACAGATATGGCTTAATGCTGTCAGTTTCTTGTTCAATTTTTATTTGAAATTGTGCTTTTTAACGATGAAAAGTACTCCAAAACATGTGTAATTGTATTAATAATTTAGCAATTCCAAATTTATAGCCATGTGCCCCGCAAAAAGCTAATGCTTTAGGTTTTAAATCTACAGAGAGGTAGCATTAAATTCCAAATAAATCCTTTCAATAACAGGGACAAAAAATTGTGTAGCTGGTTCATGTCACAAAACTCATGAATTATTCATATTTTTAGTGATCTAAGCTACACTAAGTTTTTTGGAAAGAACAATTTGCATTCAAAGAGTACATGCAGCAAGCTCTCAATTTTAATAAGCCTTTACAAGCCCAAACAACAATGTGCATCCCCAAAATTGTATCTCACAGTTTGAATAAATAAACCGCTGAGATTCCTTAGATTCTTGTCATCCAAGATGGTGATAATGATTTCAGTCTGATATGACTATTATTCCATCGGAAGTTTGTTAGTGCAGAACTAAAGAGACAGTATTTTTTCACACCACTGTGTACCAATGATACATTTCTTGACGAAGCGCAATGGTAAAAAGGCGCCACACTCCATTATTCTCACTATAAAAATGTTCCAGTTTTTGAAAGCAAACATTGAATTTTGTCTCCAAGTAAGAAGTCATATATAAGTCATATATGTTATTAGATGAACACACTGAAACATATCTACACAATTTTTAGATTAAAATTTCGTCCTTGTAGTTTGCAAACAAAGTATATTTGAAAGATGCACATGCGCATGAGGTGCAAGTCTTACAAATATTCCGAGTTATAAATCTTTAATTTGTCAAATGGTATTGGTTATCCTGTGCCCATTCTGTTATCCATTATTTTGTTAACAGAGATTAGAAAATAACCACTCAAAAAACAATAATGATGTTTAATGTGGGCGAGTCAGCAGAATGAAATTAAAAACAACAATTGGTTTGATTATTAATGGAAAAAACTGTTTGTGATCATTAATGACAAAACATAATATGGAAATTTTATCATATTTCAACGCTTGAGATAATTGTAATTTTTTGAATTTGTGTTTGGGAAAGACATGGTTTTTAGTGTCTGACTTGACCAGGATTAACTGAAGGCGTGTGCTTTCTTCCTTGAATGATGATTTGCGGTTTGGATACTTTTGTTTCAATAAATCAATTTTACAGTACGCAGGTTGCTTGTATCAGCATGCACTGGAACCATAAGTTTTTCTTTTACGATAAACAGCATGGCTAACAAGGTTTGCATCATTTGTGCCAAAAGCCGAACAAAACCTAATAAAAACTGGAGTCAATAGTTTGCTCAGCACTCTCTCCATTTTTAGATGAAAGTAAAATAAAGTGAATAACTGTGTTGCTTCTTCCAGTGGTTCCTTTGGTACAGTAATGTAGAGCAAAAACTCAACAAACTTTCTTGAATATTTACTGTTTCAAAAACATTAAAGGATAGAAAGAGTAAATGATAAGAAATACAAAGTGGAACGAAATAGCTAATCGCCTTTCGCTGTTCTGTATACAAGAAAAATAGACTTTTATTATGTTCCTTTTGACAAGAATCAACCTAGTAGTGAGCGCAGTTGTTACAAAATTCTGGAAATGCGTATGGAAATCTTGCTAAATAACAGCATAGAACAAATAAAATCAAATGAAGTTTGAATAGACTGGCCAATTTTTGACCTGCGCTCTATTAACGCAATTAATAAAAAATGAAGTGCATAGTTTGATTCTAAAACGTACCTTGAATGGTTAATGTAACAGCTTATTTTACTTGCAAGTTATATTCATGAATGATATACACTCCAAGATCTCATGCACGATTTATCATTTTATCAGTACGAACTACGAGGCACTGTTTTTCAAACTGTTTTACTTATAGTAATGGAGTTTTATTTTACTTATTCAATGATTTGAAACCATACCTCAGTTTATTTCTGGTTTGCGTCCTACTTACTTATGAGTGTAATCACCTAAAACATGGTTTAAGTTGTTTTTGCACAAAGGCTCTAATGCACAAGATTGCAACGAAATAGACCGAAGTTCTAGTGTTGTTTTAACATAATTATACATTAAGCATACATTGCGTCATGATACTCTTACATGCAGAGCACTATTGTTGTCTACTCTGGCATTTCTTACAATCAACCTTGAATATTTCAACAAGTACAGCATGAAATAATTTCACCTTAGCAGCATTTTATTTGAACCCTTACTCAAAAACGTCAAAAATCAATAGAATTGAAAATTTGAAAATCCTTTTTGAGCAGTCAAAATTCATAAAAAGTGCCAAAAGTGCACCACTACTGCTCCAAAATAACTTGCATTAGGCATTTGAAATTATCTTCGTATTTTTTTCATCAAAAGTGTTTAATGTTCAGAACCAATTTAGTTATGAGTTCAAGAAAAGAGAGCTTTTAAGCTAGAGTAATAAGTTAACTGGCTCAAAAGGCTAGTTTTACCTCAGCGTTTTGACACTATGCACGTCAATTCTTGAGCAAAGTTATTTAAACAGAAAGGAAAACTTATAAGAGTTTCAAAGCCAAATACAAACAATATTTCACCAACCGACGACGACCTTTAATTTCTTTAGTTTCTTCACCAATTCCACCAATACAAAAGAGAAAATAAATTTTTGACTGGTGCGTGCATCGTTTTGGAGTTGATAAAAACTATTTAGTAGGTTTGACCCCGTGATCTTCCCAGGCAAAGGTCATCGCAGTAGTCGAAGTTAATGCTATTAAAGTATATCCAGCATAAATTCCTGGACGGAAAGCAGTACGAATTGATATTTTCGTCAAATAGGTAGAAAATGTTGCAAGGGCTATTGAAATTGAACACCTTTTATCGCCGCCGAAAAATGGCCACTCTGTCATTGATCCCTGATGAGAAATTGGCTGAAGACTCAGCTCGTTTTCGAAGTCATTGCTCTTTGGGGATAGCATTAAAGGGGTTGCATTTGATAAGGCAACTATAACTGAAGATGTAAGCAGTGCTTCCCGTAAAAAGTTTGGCTTTAACATCACCCAAGAATTCGTTTACAGCCAATAGATTCTTGGCTAGGATAACAGTACGTCAAACGGTGTGTCTATCTGCTAGATCTATAGCCGACTTTGAACCCTGTTTACTAGTTGTTTGAAGGGCCGACATCTTGAAGTATTTCATCTCCAAGCATGATGAAAATCCCGCATTTCAAAAGATGTGGTGCGTTTTTAGACAATTTGCAGCTCGATTCAATGCAAGATAACAATACTGGCTACAAATTTTGCCGAGATCATTAATATAATGCTAACATGCAAGCCGAGCAAGAGGTGCACAGAGTTTTAATATGTCGTCCTGAACTCAACTGCTCCATCTATATTGAGAAAAAATACTGTAGTGAAAAGGCTTCCACTGAAACAGAAATAGCGCAGAAACACATTGTCTCGTTGTTAGTTACTCGGTTATTTTTGAAGATCCAAGTTTACAGAAACAACTGTACTCTTGCCACCAACCTTTTGTTGTTGAAATGTTTGCAAGACTTGACCTTTGCCATCGTTATCAACAAAGCCGCTATGCTTCACCCATAGTCCGCGAAACTTTTTCAAGTAACTTGCGTGGGTAGAACTATTCATAGGCTGTTTAAAGTCTCGACGCAGAATAGCAAAACCATGGAATACACATGCAGAAGCAACAGAAGCAGCTGGTACAATTAGTTTGAGGGATAACCAAAATTCGGTATCGTATAATTTTGACAAATCTTAAGTCAGATACGCCCAGCCTTGGGTGGGTGACTATAATAGTTCTTATACACGTTTTATCAGAGCTCAAATATGTTTGGTCACTCTGATGGTGAATACAGTATGTGAAGGGAAGCTCAAGAAGGACTTAATTTTAAAAATGGAAGATTTGTTTAGTAATGCTTTCAAAGGTGACTTAAATAATGAGTAGTGGGGTGGTTTAGACGATCAATGCATTGATGGCAAAGAGAAAGCGGACGCCTAAAATTTGTAAAATCAATTGTCATTCCATAAAGACTAAACTTTTTTGAAAACTTAATATTTTACAAAAGAGGATTTTGAAATAATCACTATTAAGGATAGTTTTGTATTGATAAAAATTTGAGACCACATTGTAAAGATATTTTCACGGTGATGTATTCCAATTGAAACACAACAAAAGTACGTTTTTTACTTTTAAACAGTCGTTTTGCTATTTCATAAAAATGTTACACGCTACATTAACATTCTGATTGGCTATGATTCATGGTTATTCTTGCGTGCTTTATGCGCGCATCGGCAAAATATGTATCTTTTCATCGAAAATTATGCCTATTGTGACTGTACATATTGTCAAATTATGAATCAAATTAGGCTAAATCAATTGAACTTTATCTGAGACTTCAATTAATAATCAGATTGAACCTTATCAGTTATATTAAGCCAATACAAATTGGATTACCTGATTCGATTACATACAGTTACCCAAAGTGTTGATCAGACAATAAGATGTCTTCTTTAAGAGTTATGCTCATGCATTAAATGCACTTCAACTCTGACCTACATTATCTTTTATCTGATTAGTATCAATTAGGAAATTGTATCCTTTAGGATTGCTTTACTCATTGTATTGAAGTTTCACTTGACTAATTCAAATATTGCAGAACCAAAACTATGTTTCATGTTCTAATTACTATTTTTTGTATAAAAGGCCTTTAGTTTACCTTTTACCTTAACATTCTTTTATAGTCTTTTAATCATTCAGAACATAGTTTAATGACCTCCCATGTAGACACTATTCTGAGCGTAACATACTTTCATGATTACATTCTGACGTTAATGTATAAAATAAAATTTTTTTGCAAGTGAAAATAAATCTCATCATCTAATTTAATCATATAAAGTTTAAAAGTACTAAATTTCAAATGCTATTGTCATCTCACTCATTTTTTACTAGTGTATGAAAATTATTCACTATAAACTATCGTGTTGGTGGTCGGTAGTAATAATTCTATGTAAATTTACCAACAACACTCTGCTGTGTTCGGGTCACGTAATTTTAATTATCAAACTAAGTGGTAATCAAGTATTGCTCAGTAATTAATTAGGATATTTAATGTTGAAGTATGAAGTGCAGCAAACGTATTGTTAACGTGTCATCACTGATATGCAGTACATACTAAGCTAACCATGTCAGACTTATAACACGTTGGTGTACATAACAATGAAGAGTGACATGTAAGGTTGAACGTATTAGCACGATACATGCATACTGCATTAATACTCTGAGCAACAGTATGCTTGAATCCGTTCCGTTGCTATCAGGTCTATTGGAGTAATTATCACTAATGGGTATTCCACCAATAGAATACAAGCTAGTCCTTATTTACACTTTACTTATAAAATCAATATTTTACTATAAAAGGAACTACTGTTTCCTCTTTATTTAATTATCTTTATATTATTTTTAATAGCCAGAATATAGGTTTTTACAGTTCGAACTTTGAAATTTGCAAGAAGAAATATATGCGAAAATAGAAACTTTCTGGTTTATTTCAAAGTTCTGTTGTTTTTGCATATATAAAATGCAGTTTGTCAATCCAATTTTTTACGTTCAATACATATGTGTCAGCAAAAAATTTTTTACCAATACAATAATCTGCAGCTGATGTTTATTGTTAAGCTGAAATAGCAATTCGAAATTTAGCGGCCTTAGCAACTGTGAATTTTCGCTATAATTATTGCCAGTGACTGTTGGACATTTTAAGGATATAATTCTCAGAAATTTAGTTTATAGTGGAAACAACTTAGATGAATAATTGCCCAATAAATGAATTTTCCTAAGATAAACATTTTATTTCATGTATGAAGTATAATTCATAGATATTGAAGTATAACATTTTGACATTTGTAGATTACAATGTTGTTTTGGCAAATAGAATGTTGCATAATAGCCTTTTAGCGTAGCACTTAAAAATGTTTTTCCTCTTCAATTTTTTTAGAGAGAATCTTTTTTTTTGCTGTCGTCCACTATGGTAATCTCGAGGAAAGAAGGTCGAGCTGTTAGGGAACACTAATGTCAGAAAGCTTATGATATACAACACATTGAAGTCAAAAATGTTTATTTATTTCCTTTTTATTCTATTATGTCAGAATGTGTGCACAGCATATTCACTACCGGCTAAAAAAGTTTATAAACTTGCAGAAAGGGTCCAAACTAATAAACAATTGACAGACGTTACTGTAGGTAATGATAATTCCGAGTTTTTTTGGGTTGTTAATATCGAAGAAATCGATGCTTTCATCTCATCATTTGACCATTTAGATTCAAAAAACAATAGGCTCGCTAAAGGTCTGATAAATACTTTTGCCGATTCAGAGATGAATGTGGACGTTTTATCTCGTACTGCCAGTCATTTAGGTATTGATATCTCGGACTTAAATGTGATAGGAACTGCCAATAAACATCAAAAATCATTCGAGCACATTCAGTGCAAAAAGAAGTGTTCTTGTAGGGATATGAATATGCTTATTCACAATAGCACAAAAAGTGAATTATTTATCAATAGATGGTCGAAACGGATATACAATTTCTTTTTACCAGTGTTCCAGTTTACTAAAAGGTGGATAAAGAATGACAAGGTTTGTGGAGAAATAATGTTTGCTACAGACAATTATTTCATACATATGAAAGTACATGGGGACAAGAAATGGTACAACACTATTGTCCATTCTAATACTATGACTGAAGAATTGCATACAGCTATACGGGTCGCTGCCAACAGACATCTGATTGCATGGTGTACTGCTTTAACAAACCGAGGCGAGTGGAAAGCTGAGGTCAGATTTGTTAACGTTAATTTTGCATCATGTATTGCTGCACACGCCATTGAATGTCCATCGGTGGCACAAGTAACTAAGGACGAGCTGTAAATGTCATTGAAATTGCTTAGTCAATATTTATTAAATGCATTGAAGACGAAGCTCACTGGTGGTAAATTTTTTCAATTTCTCTAGTGCTTTGTTGTTAACTTTGAAATATAATTTTACAATTTCGGTATAACAATGAGAACAATTTTGTTTGGTTAATCAAAAAACTCTATGCTAATTGCTGCAAGACCCAGAGTCTATCATTCAAATGGTTTATTATGAACAAAATACAAAGTAATTTTGATGACTATAATACTAACTTGCAGTTGATGCATTAACAATTTAATATAAACTGACTTCTAATATTACACTGAATGTGTTTTTATTAAATCTTTATGATTTATGTCGTATAATATTTATATTCATGTATCAATGCTCAACTTATTACATGAGAAATGCATATCCACGAAATCTTCAACATTTTATTGTTACTCTGGATGTATCATGCTCAGATAATATTATGATTTACATAATTTTCATCAATTTTTGTTTAAATATTGCTTATTATGTGTATAAAAGGTTCTTGTTTTCCTTTCTCTTTTTTTAACATAACATCTCAATCATTCAGAACGTATTAAACTAACTTCGTCAGTTTTTATACACCTTGTAGTTTTTGTAAGCACCCTACATTTGCGTTTGCTTTCTGCTGGGGTTTTTCGAAACGATATTGACGTGAAGGAAAATCAATGTAGAGAGTGGAATTGGATAAAGCATATTCAACTCATAAAAAAATCGAAATTGATTTACCCCTTATAGTAAAGCATATAAAACTTTAATAGGACATTTAATTGCTCCGTAGGTTAGCAAAATTGTTAAAAAGAGTTTATTAAGTCAATCAAAGAGCAAATTGACGGGGTAGGGAAGGCAAGATATTTTGAACTACCATGCTGACAACTGATTTGAATGATAGAACATTGTAGGATGTAAATACTTTGGATTCGAAGCTTACAAAACTCAATAGTAATTTATTGTAAAATTATCACTTTTATGTTTTACTAAAAGGTGATTTCACTTTAATTGGGATATTGAATATATATGTGTTCATTTTTCTTAAAAAAATAAGCGTATATTAGAGTTGCTCTGATACATGTACCACTGAATCATGCTATGGTAATCTTGTGATTGCTGAGACAGTATTGCTTTTTTGTTGACAAAGCAACCTCAAAAGTCTTCGCCGGTAATTCAATATATATATATATATATAGTGTTTTCTTTGATTTTTGAGTTGATTATGCGTTATATAAAGCTCTACGTTAAAAAGATTGTATCACATTAAAAGTCTGTTTTTCCAAAATTGATTGTCTGATTCTATGATTAGTAGTCAAACATGTGAAACTTGTACTATTCTGCTACCGTAGACTAAAATGTTTTTTATATTGTATATGGGGAGCCACTGTGGTTTACCTTGCAAACCACCTCTTTATGAGCTCATAATTAATATAAAATAACGGATTTCAAGACGGGATTAATTTTACCAAACCGTTCAAAATTATAAAAAACAGTAATTCTATCATTTGAGTTAAAATCATTTACTGTTAATTTATATTCAAATAGAATCTTAAGGATCATATATGTTTTTGGTTTTCCCTTTGGCAATTGCTGCACTACTTTTTGCTAGTGCTGCAAATGCTGCAGGCTGGGTCTATATGGATAAAGACAATACATCCAGCGTAGATGCGCTTAACTTATTGGGTTGCTTTTACAATAGCGGTTCCGCCAATGGCACTGTTGTTTTGAGAGATGATCAGACAGGTGGGTTAGCTATTTATAACAATTTCACTGAGATCAACTCGGATGACTACGATGCTGGATTAGGGCCATGCTACACCAAGTTTGGAAACGGACTCTCATTTACTGCTTATAGATATTCCTATTTTCCTACTGATGTTACAAATTTTGGGACACTAATTGAGGTGTTAATGTCCGGTGAGTTAGGTTTTGAGCCGGTCAGACAACAGATTGACCACAGTGCAGATCATTTTCATGCGACAGGCGCTATTATAGCTAACACGACTTTGGAGGCCACAGCTAATTATGCGAGTCATTACGATATGTATGTGAGTCCTGACAGTAATGACACATGCCGGAGTAATGATAACTTTGTCAAAGTTTCTGATATATGCCAAGATGACCAGGTGGTAGCATTTGGGTCATACAACTTATATTATCCTGAGGTTAACAGACCCCTGATCACAAATGTGTGATCGTCAAAGATGTGAAAAAAGTGATTATCGCGTAGACGTTCCGCCTCCACTGGATCGGGTAGGCTGCAAAGCAAAAACTGTGTTATCATGGCACGGTACTTTCAACGCTAATGAATGCCATAGGCATAAAGTGCGTCAGTATGTGATCAATGGGGGGTAGACGAATGGGGAGGAAATTTTGTGTCAGGTGGCAATCAGGTAGGGGGTGATCCAATTATTGGAGATGCAAGATTTAAGCAAGGTTGACATTTTGACTACCTAATCATCAATGTCACTTGATGATGACACCTCGATGAATGTTTCTGAGCAAAATATTAATTTTATTGTTGTCGGCTTAGAACCAAACTTGAAGCGAGTTGAGATAGATTTTACTTATCATTTTTTTATTCATATGAAGACACTTTTTTAGAGCTATGTTCTAAATGATTTAAAGACTTTGAAAGATTTTATAGTAGAAAGTAAAGCAAAGGCCTTTTATACACAAAATTTTGATGAAAACATGAACCGTAATTAGGGTTCTAGATTATTTGATTTAGTCAAATTAAACTTCAATATAATAAATAAAGAGTCATAAGTGATACTAATAAAATATGAGATCATGTAGACCAGACCTTGATGTGCATTTTATGGACAAGCACAATTTTTAAACAGGACACTCTAATCCTTATCATCATATCAGGTAACTGTATGTGATCAACTCAGGTCTAATTTCTATTGGCCTAATCAAGTTGATAACGTTTGATTGACATGAGTTGTCAGTAAAGTTTGACTTCATTTAACACAATTTAGTCCGTAATTGACAGCTATTTCTTTTTCCTTCTTCACTCTACTTACTAGTTGCTGCTACCCACATCCACCCACTCAGAAACTAAGAATAAAAACTTTGCTTTCTTCTCGTTTGGTAAACGCTTCGCTCGTATCTCCGTCGGCGTTATCAAATCTCGCTCGACTCTCTCACTTCCTGTCAAATAAAAAGTCGTTTATTCACTTCTCTTTGCTTATCCACGCATAAATCGTCAAGTTTTCACAATAGCTTCGTTGCAGCAGAAGCAACCTCACGAGGTGAATCATCTTATAACATATTTTTCCGCACAGTGGTAAAGGTCGCAAGATGCACGCGCAGGATATATTTCAGACTTTGAAAAGTGGTGGAAGTGTGGACTTGCAAGATCCTGCAGCTGCCCAATTGATGGACGCATCGCGTTCCACTAAAGAAGCTCTTGTTTTATTGAATAACTCATCCGATCCAGCAGAAATAAGGAAATTACTGTCGCACATAACAAATACTGCTATTGACGACTCTGTCAATGTTTTTACTCCATTACACATCAACTATGGGAAAAACATCAGAATCGGTAGAAATGTCTTTATAAACTTTGATTGTGTCTTCTTAGATCTTGGCGGCATAATCATTGAAGATGATGTCCTAATTGGGCCAAAGGTTAGCCTACTAACAGAGGGGCATCCAATTTCTTCACAGAAAAGACATCAGCTAGTAGCTTCCCCCATCCACATTCATAAGAACGCATGGATTGGTGCAGGTGCCACGGTTTTAAACGGGGTCACCGTAGGCGAGAATTCTGTTGTAGCCGCAGGTGCAGTTGTGACGAAAGATGTTCCTCCAAACACAGTGGTAGGGGGTGTTCCTGCAAAAGTGCTTAAGAAAATAGACAATCAAGTGTGACTCTTTACAGTTTTTGTGGAGGATTCAAGTAATCCATCGAAACTTTGTTTTATTGCCCTTTGGCGTAGGAGCAATAAAACTAATTGGCGTATTTACTATGCATTGCTTTCTCTATGTTTCTTTTGGTTACAGCACTTTTTTCCTATTATTTCGTGACTTGCACGGCATAAACCACTTGTATACAGATTCGCTAGTTTTGCCAATCATAAGACAATAGGTCTACTCTTTTTTCTTGTAGGGGCCACACACATATTTGATGCTTCACGTTGAATCACTTTCACATACCAGTGACTGTGTAGCAGTTACGCAAGTCATTATCACATATGTTGCCAAATTTTTTATAACATTTGTTTTTACATATCTTTCTTAAAACTGTTGCTGGGGATGATTAGAATCGTTTTTTTATTTTATCATATTGAAAAGGTCAAAATAAAGGTTAAAGTTGATTTTGCTGGATGTGCAGCGGAGTTTATTATTTCTAAGCTTAATACTATGGTGAGTCTAAAAAAGCGTACCGTTTGAAAGATATACTTGACTGTTCTTCGTGCAAGAGGCAGCTTGTGACATATATGCACAAAACCTCGCTCGATAAAGCTGTTGGAGTTAACACTTTAACCATACCTAGTCGATTAATTTTGGGCTCCAATTTTTGGGCGGCATCAACCGTACCATCACATTCTCCGTCACCTTTAATGATGTTACTGGGCGTAGCTTTTTTTGAACTTAAAAAAGGAGTCAATTAAAATGACAATGACATAATTTGTGTTGCAAACTATGTGGCTGATGTCTGCAAAGTGTCCATAAAAGGCTTCTATTCTATATTCATGCTCAATTCAATAGCTGAAATAACGACAAGCTCTGCACAGCCTCGAAAATGAAAGAGTGGAAAACAAAAAATTACGATGAAGCTGAAGATGTTTTCAGCATTTTAAAAGCATCATTGATCCTCTAAGGGAGTTTGTCACTGGAACAGAACCAAAGAAAAAAAAGGCCCAAAGATAGCTTGAGGGCGATTGTAAGAAATAACAAAAGAGGATATCTTTAGTAGTGGGGCTTGTTCATTGTTAATTATGGAAAAGTAAATGCAAATATAGCACCGAAAACTTTTGCGTGGATCATCATGATAAATGTAAATTAATGTTACTAGGACTGAGTTTTTAAAGAACTGTTACCATTTACGTGGGCTTTATTGCTTCAAAAATAGAGCACTTAAAAGATTACTAAGCACGGAGTGAATATTGGTCTTTTAATTCATGCTTATGCCCTAAATGACGCGAGCGTGGCGGTATGGATGCCCAGCTGTTAGAAAAACAGGTGAGATAACTAAATGGTTGCTACATTGCTTTTTCAAAATTTGTATAAAAGCAAAACGCGATAGCTCATGTCTGACTAAAGAAATGGTGATGATTCAAGTAACATCAAGTATGCGCAGTGGCCTGTCATTGATAAAGTTGCTCCTTGTAACCCAGGCTGTAGTTAGCGCTGTTGTAATTCCTAATGATGCCGATGCAAATAACTTGGGTTATTTTTTGATCAAGGCTGAAAAATTGAGAGGTTCTACCATTGAAGACGCTAAAAAGGGAGCAAAACCCGCAATGCTTGTAGAAAGAGATAGTGATGGGTCTTTAAATATGAAGTTGAAAAATGAATGGAATTTTTATAAAACAGAGTTGGAAATTGGATCAAATAAACAAAAGGTAGCTGTGCAGGTTGACACAGGATCCAGTGACCTTTGGGTGATGGCATCAAACAGCACATTCTGCGAGCCTGGCACTTCTGGATCGTTGGACAGTAAGAGAATTTTAGAAAACTCTGTTATTGATAATAGGGATGTGGAATACTTGACAGAAAAAGAATGGAAGGCCACATCCAATTACTCGATGGTCAACAATGATATGTTTAATTGCTCAAAGTACGGAACGTTCGATGAGAAGACTTCAAGCAGCTTTAAATCAAATGACACTTTGTTCCATATTCAGTACAAAGATATCAGCTATGCAGAGGGTGTATGGGGTACTGATGATGTTTATATCAACGGTGTGAAAGTGGAAAGTTTAAGCTTTGCTGTTTGTAATAGTACCGATAGCTTTGTGGGTGTTCTTGGTATCGGTGTTTTAGGTGCTGAAACGACATATTTCAATAAAACGGTTAATTCTCTGCCTGGTCAATACACTTACGAAAATTTGCCTGTTAGACTTAAAGCCTTGGAAATTACTAAAAGTATGAGCTACTCCTTTTACTTGGATAGTGCCAATCTTGAAGACGTTAACATTTTGTTTGGTGCCATTGATCATAAGCGCTACTCTGGTGAACTTGTTTCACTGCCTATTGTTGATGGACTTACAAGTCCCGGTCAAGACACTAATGCTCTATATGTCACCTTGAACTCTGTTAGCATTGCTAATACGGGTACAAATACCGAGACCGAGATTGCCGCTGGGTTTGCATTAGCAATATTGGACACAGGTACCACTGTTACAATGGTTCCACCAACTTTGTTGTCTTCTTTCTATGACGCTTTAGATGCTGAATATTCACCATCCTTGGACATGTATATTGCAAACTGTACTGATCAAGATGAGCTTCAGTTTCAATTCAACTTCCAGGGTCAAATCATCAGCGTTCCAGCGTATTTTTTTTTGACTGCTTTAAACAATACTTCTGAGTATTGTGCAATCAATATCTATAATGCAGAAGACGACTATTTTTTGCTCGGTGATACGTTTTTGGATTCGGTGTACATGGTTGCAGATTACGAAAATATGGTTGTGGGTCTTGCTCAGGCTGATTACGATAGCAAAGGCGAAGATATTGAAATAATTAGTAGTACAATTCCAAGGGCTGTATCACCATCTCAGACAGAAACCTGGGGTGGCTCCAACACTGTGATGACTGCCGTTTCAGCTGTCGCTTCAATTTCGTCAGTTTCATCTGCCGTTCCAGTCAGCTCAATTTCTTCACAGTCTGCTAAGGCTGCAGCTGATACTATTCACTATAGTTATGGGCTTGGTATTTTTGCTTTTTTGGCAGCTTTAATGCAATGAATTTTTGTTATCAAGCCCGTATTACAGTTTGGGACTATACATTCTAACCCTGAAAGCATTACTAATGATTTTTTGTTATCGGTTATATAATTAAAGTTAAGCTTGATTGGAAAGCCTTGTGTCAAACTAGAGACGCAAAAGGTATTACGGATGAGACATTTTCAAAAAAGCTCCCTTTGCAAGCCTGGAAATATTCTCTTCTATTTACCAACTAAATCCTATGCTTGAATTGTTTATTGGGCAAAGGTATTGTAAAAGTGTTTTTTCTATAATCTGACATTGACCTTGCAGTTTCATAATCCTATTGACTGCTGATCTTGCTTCCGTGAATTTGGAATATAAAGCTGGCTCTTTTTGATTTACAAAAGAAGAAAAAAACACCTGTTGATTGTAATGAGCTTCAATTTTTGATGAAGATCTTCCTAAAAATACTTTCATTCACACTTACCGATAATAATTTTGCTACACTAAAGCGACTGATTGCAAAACTGAGCACCTATATTTTAGTGAATATTGACAAACCAAAATTATGTCGTAAGAAGCAGAGTCAATAAACGAGATATAGCTTGTAATTATGGAGGTCAAAAAAATCTGCTCCAGAAAAGCAGCGTTAGCATAGGCTGTAGGCAAAAAAACTATCTGCCTAGGTAGGGGATAAAATTTTGGAGCTCAAATGAAAGAAAAGACTTTGTGAGTTGCATTAAATAATAGTAGTCCCTGCTTGTTATGCAATTATGTTTGTGGATTGAAATTTTTATATCTGTCTCTAAAATAGTTAATTTGACATAAACATATACGAGAAAATACCGATGTGAACTATTCTTGAAAAAAATTTGAGCCAGAACATGAAAACAAAGAAAGTACAATTTACGTTTGATTGTCATCAACTTCAATTTAAACATGAATAGAGAAATTGGACATTAAGCAAAAGAAGGAGCATCTTTATTTTATTTTTGCTTCCAGATACAACTATTTTTAAGTTTCAGATACTTGGAATGAGCACAATTCTCTGATAGCTTGTTATTCGAAAATCGTACGAAAATAAGATTTGAGACATTCTTGGCACTTATTCTCATGCTTTTTACACTTTAACTATGAACATTGTTTCCATGTTTTCTATAGTTAATGAATTAAGTGTTAATTTTTAAGCCGTTTTTGAAGTTCAAAAAATCTTAAAAAAAAAATGTGATTAATCAAATAAAAACGGAGTTTCTATAGACTGCTTTCTTTAATAAGTCAGAAGCAACTGTGGCTCAAAGTTCAAATTTACCCCAAACTTTCAAATTATGGATGGGTACAAAAAACTATACATTATTTCTTCTAATTAATATAAAAGAGTTAAAAACGAGAAAACAGGAGTTTTTTGTGTAGCACAATATTAAACATATTTTTAAACTGTAAACTAAGACTAGCTTATGTTCTATGGAGTAATACTTATTAATTACAATTAGTCCAATAGACATAATAGCAATGGAACGGCATCAAGCACACTGTTGCTCAGACGTATTAATGTAGTAGGCATGTACTATACTAATACGTTCAACCTTACATAAAAACTTAGCATGTACTGCATATCAGTGATGATACGTTAACAATACGTTTGCTGCAGTTTATACTTCAACATTAAACATCCTAATTAATAACTAAGCGATACCTGATTACCACTTATTTTGACATTATGTTATACCGCATGATAATTTACTCCATCACACTATGCTTAATTTCTCGAAGCAACAATCGCGACATACTTACCCATGTTAGTTGAGCTGCAATTGCTGATTTTTAACGGGATGCTAGTTTTATATTTAAGACAACCCATTATACATTGCTAAAAACGCCTTCTTTGAAGTCATTTTGCTCTAATCGCCACTTTTCAAAATGGTCTCTTTCTTGGTGATTAGCATGGCTGACTTGGTAACCGATCACAAGCCTTATAAGGTTATTGACTGTTATCTTTATTGACAGTACTATGCTTTTTCTACAATCACAGGCTAGAGACTGATGTGGGTCTAAACAAATTTGATATGTATCAAACACTATTTTGGCATTATCTATCAATCCGTTATCACTTACCACAACAAAACCCCACCACACCATTTCGATCCAATACAGAGTTTTACCTTCGAAAAAAGTGTAACTCAAAACAGGCACCAATGAAAAAAGAAAGTCAGAGCATTGAATTTGCCCCTTGTCAGTGGATGGAGATTGTAATAGTGAAATCAATATCAAACATACAATTGCCGTTATGTGCTGCCATTTAGTCATGCCTGAATAATTGAATGTTCAAGATGGTTTGAAAATGAATTTGGAGCGACTTCTACAAATGTTTTGGAAGTGGTTGTTACGTAGCGCAGGCGCACTTGAGTCAAACGATCTCCATTCACTTGAAAACTTTAATCAATCGCATTACCATCGCGAAAAACGCTCATTGATTATAAAATTCATTAGTGCAAAGACTAATTGCTTTGATTAGAAGCAGTCTCGGGCAAAGCCTGACAGCACCTATACGTTGAAAATATTAATTAACATAAAATTCCTTTTTTATAAAAAAAGCTTCAGACTTTTGTAATAGCTTTTCTGTAGTGTAAAATTGAACAAAATCCACATCGAAGCTGCAAAGATCTATCTGAGTTCACAAAGATGTTGGCCTTTTATCTAACAGCAGAAATCTTTCAAGTTAGTTAGTCTATCGCTATCTGGCAATCATAAGCGCAGTTTGCCAAAACGTGAAATGCACCACGTTTGCTGATTGAAATAAATTTCAATTTAAAAGATAATGAGTTTTCCGTCGCAGCAACCTATCTATTGGCATTCATTTCAGTCCTAAAAAAAGACATCTAGAGTATCGAGAAAACGTCATGGTTCTCATTAACCACCAATAAATTGCAACTACTGATTTTTTCTCGGGCGCTTGGCAACCTATAGCCGTAAACGGTGCGAGGCGAAAGGTTGGCAAAGGGTTTGTGTATTTTTATATAACTGGACATATTATGGCGCGCAGTAAAGGATAAAGCATTCTTGTACAAAGCAGAGGATAAATATTGCATTCGATGCAAATTTTGAAATGTTGAGGAGCTGCCATTTTTAAACATTTTTTGTTAATTTCCATTCGTTCAGCAGCCAAAAATGCGTTAATTATTTAGTGGATCAATGTGTTGACACAATGAATCCCGCCCTTTCTAGTTTACACTTTAGCACTTCCGCTGTTAAAATAGTCCACTTTCTCTAGTAAATCATATTTACTTACTTTTCCACTTGTATGTCTCAAAGAGTTTAGCCCTAGTTGCACCTGACCCTTGTTTACAATTACAGTATCTGCTGCTTTCTCAAGCTTAATTACTGGGCTGCCATTTTTTTTAGTTGATCTAATCAGCATCAAATTACCGGAACAATGATGACAAATACTCTAGGTACTTTAACGCTCAATCTACCAATTTTCGTTTGGCGATCCTAAATCATCCTGAAAATTGGCGACAACTTCCTTTTTTCTGTATTATGTTTCAGCTATTCTCTTTCTACAGTCAAAATCGCCTTTTCTTTACATACTCCTAAACTTGAAGCCGATAGTAATGTTGTTTCTTATCTGCAACTCCGCCAATTAACGTTTTGTAAAAGGACACGTTTTTGGGACGCTTCTTTTTAATAGAAAATTTGGTTTTAATCACTGATTTCTAACCCTACAATAGTTTTTGGAATTTGATATCAAAGGTAAAGTTGTCACCCTGTAGCAAAATTATATTTTCAAATTTTTTAGTGACATTTGAACTTCCTAAACATATTTCGTAAAAAATAAATTGTGAGCAGATCTAAAAGATCACGACGTTCAAAATTCACCTTACTAACAACACCAATGCTTTTAAAATAGAGTATGCCTCAATTACACTATCATTTAAAACTGGTTTCGAATATTATTTTTAAAAGTGCAATAAACCCGACATTCATAAAGCTCTTTATGGACTCGCTGTACAGGTAATAGAATCTTGTCGCAAGGCCAAGGTGTTTAGTCTACACCAACCGCTGAACTTATGTGCTCAATAATTTTCTCAGTATTTTAATTTACCTATTTATATTATTAGACGCAATTTGTCAATATTACTCTTATGCGAAATCTTGGTGTTCATATTGCTCAGATAGGTAATAGGTAAAACTCATAGCCCAAATATCAAGACAAGTAGAAAGCAAGTTATTGCAAAGCAACGCCATAGGTGAAGTATTAGTGGCCCGTATCACAATTTGTCATGTAAGGATGTGAGCCTTCTTAAATGAAAATACTCTGAATGATGCTTGCCAATATTCACTGTAGTTGTCACTATTAGTCGTGAACTGTTTCAAATACCTGGACGTCCAATCGCCGTATACAGCTGCATCATACATATCACTAACTGAATCTTCTATACCATTGCTATCATCTGCGATCCTCGCCATTTTTGCCGTGTCCACACAATAAGATAAGCCCGTCTAACCTTTGCAAAGAGCCTGTGTATGATCAA
Source organism: Saturnispora quitensis (assembly GCA_030581435.1). Classification (NCBI taxonomy): domain Eukaryota; kingdom Fungi; phylum Ascomycota; class Pichiomycetes; order Pichiales; family Pichiaceae; genus Saturnispora; species Saturnispora quitensis. The sequence continues at coordinate 38,291 of JAKTTM010000041.1, forward strand.
ATCTTTTAATTCAACCATTTTGAGTTGTGTTAGAGATATTACCAGTTCCAGAGTGTGGTAATCCGACTGCAAGTTTATCATTTGCTCCGCCGTCATTTTGATGAATGATATCGTAGTATCCCATGTCATCTGAATACAGTTTGTATGTATCCTCTTTTGCACCGTTATTGTATGCCACTGTGTTGTTAGCTAAAATAGATGCTCCATTTACTTGATGGTCCGTCAAAACTATTTAGTAGTATAAATGCAAATATTTGTTATTTGCCTTGAGCTGCTGCTATACATTGTATACTAAAGATAAAATTTGTCTGCTTTAACTGTAAGTTTAGTCCTTTCAACACCAATCTAGAAAGCTGTTGTTCTTCAGCTGCTTTGAGCTTCTAAATGATCGTTCAATTACTTACTTGTGTTTTTAGTGAATACTGCTTAGATTATATAGTTAGCACTAAAACCAACACTTGAATCTTAAATCGTAAATTCAGTAAATCTTAATACAGACAATATCTAGATACGCTCTCAATAATTCCACGTTGTTTCAAAATTGAATATTTGATAACCAAACCAACAAAATATGCTAGTTTAGACAAAGCTTATGGATTCTCATAAGTAGACGAATCAAATATAGCTAGTGACGATCTGACTAAAAAATAACATCCCACAAAGACAAACCAAAAAAAAAGCAGAATAACAATAATGCCTAATAAACCAAAAAATATATTCATCGCTAAGCTCTTTGGAGGAGGTTGTAGAACTGCTTTGGTATGTTGTGTTTGTGGTAGTCCTGAACTCTTTTGCTCAAGAGGGTCGTCCTCAGCCTCTCCTAATGATTTCATTTTGTACGAAGGAGGCGGAGGCGAATTTGGAGGAAAGGTTGTATTCAATGGAGCCTCCCATTGCGAGACATTGGTTGATTCGTTCACGAAAACCATCCGTTCTGCTGGTTGGCCCAGTACGCCGCCCATCCTTCGGGCACTATCGGTTCTCTGTCTCTGGAGCTCATTGGTGATAAAAGGCACTGCTGTGATACGTCTGAAGTCGCCGCGCAGTTGAATAACCTGTTTCAATAACATGCAACCTATCTTGTGCATGCAGGATTTTTGCTATTATGTCGCAATCGCATGTAGCAGGCGAAAGAGACGCGGGAAAAATTTCGATAATGCGTTACTAAAGTTTTTTGACTGTAAAGTAAGCACAATCGTAAACTACTCCTTAATATCCATTCTACAACATCTTGAACATAAATAGTATGAATAGTGCTAGCATTCTTATACTTTTTTTGCTTGTTGTATTTGCTCTTCATTTGCTCAAGCTGATAACATGAATGGTCTTCACTTTCATGTCTTGGTTTATATTTTGCATATGAAGTATTTATTTTAACTTTCTTTTATTTACGTTCATTGCGTTCCCAAAATTAATTATTATTGCTTGCCTTATTGAGGATACCATGTAAGCATTCGTCGAAATCAAAGTGATCTTGGAATCAGATATTTGAGGTGCATTATTCATAAAATTAGAATAGCTCAGACATAATAGTGTATTCCCATTTTGAAATTTCAACTGGTGGATAAATGTTGTATTCTACTTGCTTATTGGGCAGTTACTAAATTTATACTGCTCGGTCAATATGTTAAAAAGGAGAAAAGTCAATTATACTGACTGTGATTGCTAAACAAAGTTTTATTCAAACAAAGCTATATCTCATAGATTATATAATATGTGTGTTATTGGTCCTTAACTTAGCAAGATATTAGTAAAGGTATTATAATGATTATTGATTATTTGGGGACTTCACAGCGCTAGGTTGAATACCTTAAAGTATCTTTGAATTATTCTGATTAGCGATCCTCCTCTGCCTTCCACACATCAAAATAGGCAAAATAATCTGCAGATAACTAATGCATAAGCCATTTCGTAATCATTGCATTTATACCATCAAAGTCTCAGACTTTTCCAAGGTGCTGTAATTTGTGTCAAAAATAAAATTAGCTAGTATCCCACACCCACTGACAAGAGGATATTCTTCTGTTGCCATAGGTAAGGATAAAAGTAAATTTGAAAACCGATAAGTAAAAGATTTTTACACATATGCCAGCGTTTTCGAAGGCAAACTTTGATAGATTATTTTAAATTTTGAAGTGATCCGGTTTCGTTTGGTATCATATATGAAATTCGCCTATGTCAAGAAAAGCCTTTATCATAATAAATAAAAACTCAAAACATGACAAAAGGGTAGTAAGAGTGTCTCCTTGCTCAGAAATAATTAAATGAAAAAGCATCTCAATGCATTTTGCAATTATTGGCAAAACGCTGGTGCAGCAAACTGAGCCAAAATTCATAGTGTGAAATAATTTGAGAAAATTGATACTTTTATAGGATGGAGTTCCCGTAGGTGCATCTTTCTAATATTACACCAAGCAATAAGCACTAATAAAACCTGCAATAAGTATGTTGCTTGTTACATTCCCAATAAACACCCGACCTGCGTACAAGATTGCAAGAATGAGCAGTTTAATGGGTGAGCTAGCTGATTTGTGGTTATCCTCAATATTGAGATTATGACCATCAAAGTGTTTAATTCCATAGAGGATGTGAGTGCGCTCAATAATCTTTGCAAACACATCACCCAAAAAAGAATCGCCCAATAAGCCAAAAGAACTAATCCTGCAGACTTTGAAAATTTTTCATACCTAATAACGAAATCATGCAAGTAGTATTCTATAATGCCAATTGAAAAAATAAACCACTTTCTCAACCAGATAAACGCAATTCCTCCCCCACATAATTTACTTGAACAATCGAACCCGTGTGCGCCAAGATAATTGGCCACTGAGCTATTTTAAAAATTTGTTAAGTTATAAAGTTCAGACGAAAAAAGTGAACTCCGAACTCTCAACAATAAAATTATGAAATTGCTTAGCGGAATTATTTTGAATAGAGATTTTAAAACTATACAGACTAATTTATAAAGCAACAGTTTGTTGAAATAATAACAAAAGACACTGAGCATATTTACTATGCCACTCTTAAAAAGAAATGTTCAGGACATATATCAGGGAATGAAGCTTCCGTCGAAGATAACTAATTATACATTACTATATTAGGTATATGATGAGCATTGACAAACAATTAAAGTTACATTGTTATTTAATAAGCTTTAATAAGCTAAAATAAAATATTACAGAGATTTGTTAATGATGAGCATAAGACATAAATACAACAATTATTTACAGATAAACCATAGTGTGTCGGTGATGTAAATAATTGCCGAAGTCATTCGTGACCTTAGTCTTATCAATCAAGAAACAAATCCCTTTATCCGAAACAATATAAATAGTCGTCATAATTGACTTTATATTTATTTTATATTTACTTTAAAAAATTAACGGTTTAGTTTTATACTTTGGATTTGTTAGCTTCGTATTATTTATTAGATGACCTAGAATCTAATATAATTTCTAATATAGAAACCAATCCCCACATTATGATTTATAATATTTATATACATTTTTTAATCAAGCAAACTAAATCGTTATTACCGCTATACGGAAATTGTAACACAGTTAAGATTCAAATAAACTCTTTTCAACTGCTATTTATATCACGGCACTCGTCTATTTGATGAAATCTGTGTACATCAAAATACTGACTGAGCATAATACATGCAAAGTAACAATAAGATGTTAAAGATTTCGTAAATATGAACTACTCACGTAATAAGCTGAGCATTAGTACATGAATGTCATCATACGACGTGAGTCATATGATATTTATTATACGAACATATTCAGAGTAAACATTAGATCTCTTACTATATTGACTCATTAATCCATTAAGTCCAAATTAGTATAAATAGCCGCCATAATTAATGAAATAATAAATTTATATTTAATTTATAATTAACGGTTTGAGTAATAAACTCTGGATTTATCACTATTTACTCGCAAAACCCTGATGAGGGTTTCTTGTAAAATATAGTTATTACATAAATGCTGTCATATATTTCACACACCTCCTTAACTCTAGTTTTACAACTTTATATTAATTCTTTTAATCTCATAATTTCAATCAGAGTTTTGAAGGATGTTGAGTCAAGTGCTTTGGTGAGGATGTCTGCAATGTTTTCTTTGGTGTTGACGTAGTTTACCTTGATTGTTTTCTCGCACCAATTGTCTCAATCGGTGATATTTAGTATCAACATGTTTTGTTCTTTGATGGAGAGTGTTGTGGGATGCAAGTGTTAATGAAGACATGTTGTCTCCACAAAGCTTTATATATCCTATTTTACATCCCAGTTCAATCAGTAAGTTACGTATGAAGATACCTTCTTTGATGCCTTCAAACATTCCAATAGATTCAGCTTCTGTAGAGGAGTCAACTACTGTTTTTATTTTCTTGGATGGCCAAGATATTATATTGTTATCCAGGAGTACTATGTATCCCATTTATGATGTTCTGTCTTCTTTGTTATTTGCCAAACTTGCATCTGTAACCACTGTAATTCTCATATCTGTGGACTCATCATAGTCTACTATTTCAACATTATCTGTCTTGTCCAGAAATCTGAAGTCTTTGAACTTCAATTCCTGTACCTTATTATGTTTTGAGTAAGTGAATGCTCTGTCCTTGGTTTGTCCCAAATATTGCGCTATTCTGATTGCTGCTTTAAAGTGGCTACGCAGTGGCTTTTCTAAGAATTGAGATAGGAAGCGACCGCGTATGATATATCTGGTCTTCCCATTTTTGCAACATATCCTAGGGCACTTCTTAGTGACACAAAATATTTCTTTTCTTCTTCTGTAGCTAATTCGGCCATGTGATCATAATTGTTTTCGAAACCTTTGGCCATTGGACATTCCAGTTTCCTTTGAGGAATGGTGATATCATAATTTGATAAAATTCTATCAATTGAGGATCTCAACAGGATGCTCATATTTCCATTTGGACTTTGTTTAAGGTCCATTCCAAGAAACATTGATGGTTTTCCCATATCTTTCATTGTGAATTTGCTCATCAGTAGTTTTGTTACTTTCTTATTTTCTTCTTCAGAACCTATAATCAAAATATCATCTACATACACAAGAACTTTTACATTTCTTTCTTTGGTGACAAACAGAAATGGTTCCAGTATTGAGTCAATTTATCCTGCCTCATTGAATGTTTCTTTCAACGTATCATACCAGATTTTTTGTGCTTGTTTAAGTCCATAAACAGCCTTCTTTAGTTTCCAGACCTCATCTGGTGCTGCATATCCTTCTGGTGGTACTACATATGTATCGTAGTCTATTTTCCCATTCAAAAAGGCACTTTTAGCATCCAGTTGTCTGATGGCAAGTTTCTTTATTGATGCTATGGCTAACATAGTTCTGATCGTGTCGTCTTTTGCCACTGGTGCCCAGCTTTCAATAAAGTTCTTTCCTTTTTCTTGAATGAATCCCATACAGGCCCATCTTGATTTGAATCTATGGTTTTCTCCTTCTTGTTTTACATTGTGTACCCATTTACCTCTAACTAGCTTGGTATTTTTTGGTATATTTTGTCTTTTTATAACTTCATAGGTATCTTGTCTTTTAAATTCTTCAATTTCATTGTTCATCGCCTTCTTCCATTGATTTCTTTCTTTAGAAAGCTCGACATCCTTGTTACTCTTTGGAATTAGGTATTCATTATTGTTTACTAGTAGATTGCATGTTTCAAATTCTTCATTAGCTTCTGTACCCTTATATTTATACTTCCCCGTAAGTGGTGTTGGAGTGTTGAAACTTGGTTCTTGGTGTTCAAGTAAGTTTAGAAAATGTTTGTAATAAAGTGCCTTGCTTGGTCTATTGTTTACATTTGTGGGAAGAAACTTCCGGGCAGAACTATCGTGAGATATTATCTTTTTCCATGTTTTTGGAAGATCGTATTTGGACTTAGCTGGTCTGCCTGAGGATTGAGTTTTCTGTTGATGAGTTGGGGTAATAGATTGTTCTTGTGGTTCGATTGTTTCTGGACTTGATCTTTGCTCTGCAGCGGTAATTAGAGTGTCAAGTCTTGAGTTTGTTGGTGCTGGTACTTTGTATAGATTGTTCTTGAGAGTTGGGATTGATTGTGGTTTGACAATTGTCACTGGTTTTCATGGTGGTTTTCTAATCTTCATTCGAGCATCAGTTGCAGAGGTTTTAGCTGACGGTGTGGTCACAGGTCTGTCTGAAGGTATAGCGGATGTTGGAACATGTGTTAATACTTCTGGTTCTGGAGTTGTAGCGTTGTCTTCATCAGAAAGATCATCAATAGTAAGATCATGTAGTCCTTCATCCGAAGGTTTGATTATGTCCTGTGTGTCATTGAATGATTGATCACTGTATTGATAATTGTTTTGATTATTGTTGTTGCAACTGTTATTATTAGATATGTGTATATCATCATCTATTGTTTCTTCATATTCTAAGTCATCTGTGTCGTATGAGCTGTTATTGATATGGATAGGTGATGTGTCAGGATCAACTTCACTTATAGTAAAAGTTTTCATTGTAAAGTCAGTGGTATCCTTTGGTGGAGAAGAGCTTAAAGCTTCCTGTGTAGGTGACATATATGTGACCACTTTGTTATTAGTTGTTTGTTGTGTGGAGTGAGAGATGGAGACATCGGGAGGTGTTGCCTTGGTCTGCAAAATTGTGTCCATAGAAGCTGTCGTATTGTGTGTTGCATGTTTAGATGGTAGTGTGTCTGCAGGTGGTGTAAGGCCAAAGAGTTGTGTAGAGTTTTGGACTCCTCGCATTTCAGGAGTTGTTGGTAGTGTTACTAGGCTTGTTGTAGGCGTACCAGTTTTGAGCTGGCTTGTTAGATTGTTCTCTTTATGTGAATTTTGGTTATCATTAGGTTTTACTTGTTCGGTACTGACTAAAGCAGGATTATCAGGTGATGATATGTTTGATCCTGAGGTAAGATCTGTTGGTAAAACTCTGTCTGTGTTTACAGAATGACCACCTGCTGACGATGGATTCACAACAGAGTGAATAAATGGTAGTTGTCTTATTATTTGCTGAGAGAGCTTGTTTAACTCTTCTCTATTTGTTCTCAAAAGTTCTTGTTGATGTTTTTGTGATCTGGATTTAGTATAGGGAAATTTTGTAGGAAGTGCAGTAAATTCTGATGCTGTTATGACTTTGTGTTTATATGGTAGGTAGATTAGAGATATTTTAGTAGATTTGTCATATTCAACAAAGATTCCCGAATGAGAAGCATTACATAATTTCTTTTCTCGATCATAGTTGTAGGCAAACATTTGACAACCGAATGGGAATAAAACGTCATCCGCTATTTCATTAGCATTAGTAAGAAGACCCTGAGAACTTTGTGTTTCTCCTTTCCTTATTGTTCTGTTCAGCATGAAAACAGTATACTCAACTAGATATGGTTCCAGATGAGTAGGAGGTATTACTTTGAGCAATGCTTTTTCTCATTTTGCTTTTAATGAGACCTATAGTGGACTCAGCACTGCCATTTTGATAGCTAGAATATGGGGCCGTTACTTCATGGATAATACCTGTTTCTTGACAGAACTCTTTGAATTGGTTTGTGTTTAGTTCGTTGTCACTATGTACGTAACACACTGAGCTATTCTTGATGGTGGCAAGATTCATAAATTCTCTGGTAATAGTAATCAGTGATGAAGTTGCTTGTGAGCAACTTGTTAATCTTGCTGTTTTAATGTATTGAGTATTCATATCTTTAACAACAATAGTATATGAGCCACCAACACTGTCCATCAAGTCAATGGTTAGCCTTTCACCAAATTTGATGGTGTTAGTGTATGTAGATCGTTTACCGTGTCGTAGTTTGACATCGGCAGCACATGAGGTACATTGACTAATAGCATCTAACAGATATTTTCGTGTCGTCTGCTTGTATTTTTTCATTCTTTTTAGTCTATCCACTGTTCCATGTTGGAATTTGTCATGGTCTAGTAATATTTCTTCTGTGGTTGGTTTAGCAGTGTTACTTTGTAGTATCGTTTCCAGTGTATGAAGTTCATTAGTTTTTGGATTAATGTAAAATAGATTGTCTTTTCTTTCAATTTTCGCCAATATTCGACCTTCCTTTTTTTGGATCCAGCTTTTAGGACCAAAGATAACATAGAATTTCTTTGTGTCGATTAGCTGTGATACCGACATAATGTCTTTAAATGAGTTCTTAACTACAGCAACATTATTTAATGTTATTTGATCATTTATTTTGAGATCACCACTATTAGTGAAGTAAGATATCCCATTGATTGTTTTTATTTTCGTTATATTATTGTTAACGTTGTCCAGTTTTGATATTGAGTTTGTTAAGTTGATCGTAGAATCTGAGTCAACTAGTATATTTTTGTTATTTATTGGGGGTTGTGTGGAAGCGCAATTACTAGAAGATGCTCTGGGAGCTGTATAATTAGATGAGTTCTGTTCGTCATTATATAAGTTAGAATCAGTTTTAGTTGCTATGCTCAAAAGTTGATGTACTTCATTTTCGTTTGCAATTTGAGAGAGCATCAAAAGTTTTTGACTGAAAGTTGCTTTTTTGGAAGCAAAACAGTTTTCTGTCTTGTGATTAGGTCTGTTGCAGAATGCGCTTTCCTTCCCGGTGTTTTCTTTGGTACCGGAGTTATTAGATTTCGAATCTCTGTTACGACAGCCATTGTTGTTTCTGTGAGGTTGACCGGCTCTACTATTAATGGTATTAATTGATCATTTTTAGCTTAGGAAAGTTGCCAATGAGTTTGTCAATAGAAGTTACTTTGTGAAGGAGTAGTCCGTTTTGTCTCCCCTCTTCAAATATGGTCAAGTCTGTCATGAACTCTTTCTTTTGGATAAACTTTGCATAGCCAGTTGTGTTTCCGTCTCTTGCAGTGAGTCTTTTGTCTAGGCATACAATGTGCATCTGTTCAAGATGAGTTTATAATAAGTCACACCTTTCATGTCTGTATAGTTACCAGTTAGAAGTGGTTCTTTATGGAAAATCGCATTTTGATTCATAGACTTGAGGATAACATCAATAAACTCAGGCCAGTCCATTTTCTCACGAAATGGCTCTTTAGGAGCATGAATAATGATGTTGGAGAAAATTATCGTAGTGTTAAGTGATTTATCTTCAGCCTCTATTATGGTGTATTCTTCAGACTTTGAGATGTCAGTGTTGTTGTAATTTTTAGATGAACCTACAACCGGTTTAGATTCTCAGACAGCATGGTCCCTTTGTCAACTGATGAATAATCTTGCTGATCGGGGTCAGGCAATTTCGTGTACTATTTACCAGCCTTCTGCAATTTTGCTTGAGGAATTTGATCGTTTGTTATTTCTTGCCAAAGGTGGAAGAACAGTTTATTTCGGTGACTTAGGTTATGGGTGTGACTTGCTAATTGACTATTTCGAATGTCACGGAGCTCCAAAATGTCCAAACCATGCTAATACTGCAGAAGGGATGCTACAAGTCATTGGTGTTGCTTCTGGCTCTCACGCGAATCAATATTATTATGAGGTCTGAATGGCTTCAGATGAAAGGCAAAGAGTTAGAGATGAGCTAAAGGAAATGAAAGCTAGTGAATAAACCAATCAATGGATCTTTTAATACTAAAGAAGAATATGCTTCCACTATCTTAACCCAATATTTTGAGGTTACAAAGCGTGTTGTTCAGCAATATTACAGAACTCCATCCTATATCTGGAGTAAAATTTTGCTTACTCTTTTCAGTTCTCTCTTCAATGGCCTTTCATTTTTTAATGCTGGCACATCACTTCAAGGTTTACAAAATCAAATATTGAGTGTTTCTATGCTAACTGTCATGTTACTTACCTTGATTCAACAAATGCTACCCAATTATATGGTTCAACGCTCCATTTATGAAATCCGTGAACGACCATCCAAAACTTTCTCATGGTTTGCTTTTATTTCTGCACAGATAACAGCTAAAATTCCTTGGAGTTTTCTTTGTGGGATTCCATCCTATTTTTGTTGGTATTATCTGGTTCGTTTATACAAGAATGCTGTTGAAAGCAATAGTGTGCACGAACGAAGTGCTTTAGTTTGGCTACTAATGGTTGGTTTTTTCAATTATGCCTTAACACTAGGTTTGATGGGAATTGCAGGCATTGAAGAAGAACAAAATGGTGCCAGCCTTTTTAGTTTGTTGTACTCTATGAGCTGGAATTTTTGGGGTGTCTTATATTACCCAACTGGTTTTTGGTCTTTCATGTACAGAGTGAATTCATTCACATATTGGATCTCCTATATTTAAAGTGCCGGTGTTAGTGATGCCAAACTCAACTGTTCCGCTATTGAATTTGTTCAATTTCCGCCACCTCGGAATAGGTTTTGTGCATCTTTTATGCAAGAATATATAAGTGATTGTGGTGGTTATTTGGTATCTGATACCACACTTGAGATGTGCTCATTTTTCACAGGTTCAACTACAGATGCCTTTTTACAAAACATTCATATTAGTTATCTGAATTGTTGGAGAGACTGGGGTATTTTCATTTGTTATATTGCGGTCAATGTTTTGTTGTCGTACCCCTTTTATTGGCTGGCCAGTGTTTCAAAAAAGAAAAATAGAATTTAAGATTACTCTGCTTTAAAATCATTAGAGGACGCGCCAGTGAACAATCATCCTGTTTTTACATGATCGACCAACAAAAAAAGGAATTGTGCAGCTTAATGAATTTAATCATACTTATTGATACAGTTTATAGTGCCTACGTGGAATAAGTTTGGGGTTATCCAAAACTGCTGGTTGAAATTCGATAAAGTACCATTGACATCGAGATATTTGTAACTTTATTGAGTTTGTTCATTTTAATGAGAATTATTCATCATAATATAATAAATCTGGAGTTTCGTACTCACACCGTTAAAGGGAATATAAAGTCAGATATAAAGACTATTTACCGCTCTTTGAATAAAAGATTAAATATTGGTAGTAGTGTGGCATTGTTGCAAATTTAGATGGCATTTGTCTTAGTCAAAAATATCCAATTTATATACTTCGAAATTACTTCCCAGTAAAATCTTACTGTTTGTTCAGCATTTTTTACGCTCAGTTAACACTATGATGTATTAAGATTTCATCAAACCCAAAATATATTTGAACATTTCATTTAACAGATTAAGCACCCACCAATGGATTTGCTGGATAGCTTTGAATATGGTTCTATAGGTGTGCAAACTGGTATTTAAGTTGTCTGATACGCTTATAAAAAACAATCCTCATGTGTTTGTAAATCATAGGCATTTAACTACTGATTCGCAAACTTAGATGAAGGATTTGTAAAAGCAAATATTTAAACTATTTTGAATAATTGAAAGTTAAATCAAAGAAGGGGGAAACTTAAGTTCCTTTCATTGTAAAAAAAAAGGCTGCTTGTACTATATTGGAGAAGGGCGTTTAAATCTGTTTTAATCCTATATACATAATAGCATTAAAACAGATTTAAAGTTTTATGTCATTTATCTTAAACTAATATATTGAATGCTTAAACTGATACAAGAAGAAACATGATAGAAAAGGTAAAAAGGAACATTTTATACTTAAAATATATTAAAATAGGACACTTCATTTTGGATTCTAGATCATGCTACTAGTCAAGTGAAAATTTAAGTACAATTATAAAGCTATTCAAAAAGATAAAACTACCGAATTAACATTAATGAGATAAGAGATCATGCAGAGCAGTTATTAGAGTTTATTGAATGCTTAATCATAACTCTTAACTTAGACATCTAGTTGTTTTACTATTATGTTGGATGATCGTATATAGTCAAATCAGAGAGCCTAATTTGTACTGGCTTGATAGAGTAATACGATATTCTCTAATAGTCCACAAAAACTATAAATAAAAGTCAACTTAAGGTAATATAATTTAATTCACAGCTTGGCAGCTCTAAACTGATGAGTAAGAGCATAATCTATGCCAGCAATTAAATCCTCAATATTTTCAACACCACAAGAAAATCTCAAAAGAGTCGAAGAAGCCTTAGCGTCGGATAGGGCTCTGTATTCGATTAGGGACTTCACACCACCAAGAGAAGTAGCATGTTGAAAGTATTTCAATTTAAAAGGGAAAGTTTTTGCATTATGGGCAGAATTGAGTTCAATAGAAAAAACAGGAGGATGACCGCCTACAAGTTGTTTTGCAACAAAATCTTCCTTTTGCAAAGAAGAATGATAAACATTTTTCAAAACTGGATACTTATCCTTATTTTCAATTAAATACCTGACAATAGCGGTAGCGGCCTCGCCTTGCTCTGTTGAGTGATTCTCAGCTCATAAGTCCTTAACGACCTCAAAAGTAAATAGGCTTCCAAATTGGCAATATTAGTACCAAGGTAGAGTCTGTCCTTCACCAATTGAATCTTGACGTTTCGATCTTTCGTCCCAAGGGCACCGGCAAGAAGATCTGAATGGCCACCAAAATACTTAGTTGCAGAATGTACCACCATGTCTGCACCGTGGTCTAATGGGTTGGAAAGAGGTGGAGGAGCAAAAGTCGTGTCGACTAGAAGTTTTGCACCTATCTTCTTTGCCTGCTCAACATGATAGAAGATATCGTGAACTCTGGAATATGGATTCTCTGGAGTTTCCAAGTGAATCACATCACCTGCCTCGAGTTGATCCAATTGATCTAATTTAAAAATCTTGATATTATAGTTTCTTTCAAAAAGGTGGAGTATACCATGGCAGCCATAGTAACCTTCGCCAATGGCTACAGTTTTAGGATTAAAATGAATAATCACCGCAAAAAAGCAGAAAGACCTGAGTTGTAAACGATCGTCGGCCAATTAGTGACAGCTTCTAGAAGTGCTTCTGCACGTGTTGAGTTAGGATGAGAAAGTCTCGAATAATAAGGAGCTGCAGTGGTGTAATCATGATTTTCCTTATGGTCCTTCGCAAGAACCAACTTGTCTGGATTTTCGGGATACCTCTAAATGGTTGAAGCATTGATTGGTGGCACCACGTCTGTGACTCTGTTATGAATTTGGTCTGCATGATTAGTTTTGGTTGAAAGGCCGGTCATCTCACAAGATATTTTGTTTTTCGAAATAAGAGATACAAACGGATCAGAACGGAGGGGTTGGGGAAGGGTGCTGTATCTGTAACTATTGCTTCTAAACTATTTTAAATGCACACCGCAATGTTAATGGTCAGTTAAATGTTTAGCTCAAGTAACTATCTTGTTCTACACCCATTATGTTAAAGGACGAAAAACTACGTTGGTGTTTATATAGCTGACAATTATCTCTGATGCCACAGCGTTGCGGCATCGAATACGCCACATGGCGCCTATCTTTCTAATTTACATCCAGACATTGCTCACTGTAGGCATATTATGGTTTCATAATGCCTTTTGGGGTCATCATTATTTTTCAATAAAATTTTAATGAGCGGTTCTGAAAAATGTGCGGGTCTAAAGCTTTTATATCACCGCATTTATTTGCAACATAACCAATGCTACACTCGCATTATAAGGCACTTTTTGTTCGGCATTAAGGTTACAAAGTTATGACGTTCGCGTTCCTAAAGTAGATGTGCTGAGCAGACAGTTAAACTTTCTAGAAAGGTCAAAAGCTCCTTTAAAATTTTTTCTTTATTGAGTTTTTCACATGTAGCAAAAGCATGTAAAGTAGCTGCTAAACTAAGTGCAAAGAGTATTTACTAAAACGGCATTTTTGAACAATTATTCCCTTGAAAATCCTTGTATATCTCCTTGATTTTCCAAAATAAACACACACGCTTGTTTTTTCCGTGATAGTACAGGTGTTGCAGAAGCCTTTTTGTGAACTCGGAAAGTTACAATTTTATCGTTCTATTGGTAACTGATCATGCTTTTGTGGATTCAAAATATAAAAATAAATGGCTTTTTTTAATTTACAGAAAAGGGAAAAACACCTACTGACTGCAGAGATTTACAACATTAAATGGGGCCTTTCTAAAAAAACATGCACATACATTACTGCTTAAAATCTCACTACTCTTAGGAAAATAAGTGTAAAACGAGATGTTTATACTTGATTGATATTGACAAAAAAAAGGTTCTCGTAAACGGAGCAGTTAGCCAATAAGTTGATAGCTTGTAGAGGTGGCTGTTAATAAATAATTTGTTCAAAAAGCCGTGTCAGCATAATGTTTTAAGTAGAAGAGTGTCTGAGTAATTAAAGCCTAGGTAATCATGAAGGTCGTTTAATCTACAAGCATTTACTGGTCCCATGTGGGAGAATCATAAGATGAAAGTATCATTTTTAATTGCATGTTTTCTGGCTTATTTTAAAAATAAGAAGAGAAGTTTTAATATGAACGAAATAAAGTGCATATCACTTTCAGTGGCAATATTGCTATTGCATTCGGTCTAAACATGACATTTAGGCCTTACCATTCATGAAAACATTTGCAACTCTGATTATCCTACGACTTGATGATATAAAACATACAAATTAAAAATCATTTCATATCAAAAATGTATTTACAAGTGATGCAACTGTAACAAGTTGTTTGGAAAATTTGTGAGCACCTGAATCCTTTTTCAAGGGTTCACGAATTATTAGCTTACTAATCCGGAACCTAAAAAATTAACATGGATTCCGAACTTTGAGGCTTTTAAAAAATGTTCCTTAAGCCGAAAAACATTTATGCAAGGAACAACAAGCATTGCATTAAAAAGCGGGACAAAATATTGCCCAACATGCCCGAGTTAATCGCGTGATAACAATTTATATGTTATATTCATGTTATGAAAAAGCAAAAACAGACTCGGGGAGAGAAACAATATATGTGTATTATCGTGTCTGTGTCAAATATAAGCATTAACGGAACTCGGAAAATACTTTGTTGGGTTAGCTAAGCAAGTTTAGCGTATAGAGTTCATAAACGCAAATATCTATAACAGAGCGAAATGTCGCTTTTTATTTGTATTCCTTAGGTGATAGTTTATAGAGTAACAGTTCAAGTATTATTTCGAGAATTTAACAGTCTATGAGACAAATAATACAAAGAAGAATTATGAACGATCGATAGTTGAAAGCTTCTCAAAATGTTATTGTATTTAAAATATATAATACTACAAAGAAGCCCTCAAAAATAAATGTACTCCTTCTTCCACTAGAATTATCTTGCTTTACATAATCCTTTTATATTCAGAGTTTAACTGTTCCAGTGGTTCACTTTTAGATTAATTACATGATTAATTAGCTTCCCTATTTGTAAAGCCTTAGCTCCACTTCTTTTAAAACTAGCAAAAAAAATTACTTATTCAACTTTTAGAGAAAAATTGCTTTTAAAGAAAAGTATCAAAACTATTAATGTACTATTGGTGTAAATTGTATAACCTAAAATACTCTATTTTTTTAAATGTTCGGCTAATCCTGAACAGAATCACGATTTATTGGTCAATACAAATACTGCGAACGTTTATGAAAGAACTGGTAATTTTCAGCTTTTTAGAATTTTTGACTATTTGATTAAAATAGTTTGCATAGTGTTTAAATACAAAATATTTTGTTCAAGTATAAACAATTTCAACAAATCTAAATAATTTTTTATAAAATTTCAAACTCAAAGTATGACACAATAGTTGTTAATCATACTATAACAACAATTGGTTAAAAAAAGATGTTTGAAATGAATCTCACTGCTCACAAACTAGTCCATATTTTTTTTCGAAAACACAAATAAAGCCACGCTGAAAATCAATCCAGTACATTGATTCAAGCCAATGCAACAGGCTCAACATTAACTTTTGCTTTGTTGATTTTTTCACCAAAGTTTGTAAAATTTAGATAGCCTTTATTTGAAAAAGGAAGATAGAATGTGGCTCTGTCGTATGGAGTCAAGGGATATCCATTTTTTAATCTATTTGGCAAATCTGGGTTTGAGGTAAAATATCTGGAAGCACCAATAATTGTTCTATCATCCCTTTCAACAACAGATGCAAGCTTGTGAATATGTTTTTTGTCCAAATAGTTACCAGAAGTTAAAATTGTACCCTTCCAAATCAGTTGAATCCACGACATATCAATATTTTCTGCCGCTATATTCTCAGAATCTCCAGAAATCCTTGGTTCCACAACTGAAACATATGCCAATTCTTGACCTTCATTGGCTCTTCTTTGAAGCTCAGAGATAATGTAGCCCCAAGTAACTATTGGGTGAATTTTTGCCTCCAAACCTAGTGAGCCTTGGAATACGGCATATGGTGATAGTCTAATAGCCACCTTTTCAGCGCCAACAGCTTTGATACACGCGTCAACAACTTCTTATACAATCCTCGCCTTGTTTTCAATACTACCACCATAATTGTCGGTTCTATGATTAGCACTATCTTGCAAAAAAGAGTCAAGAAGGTAACCGTGAGCACCATGGATCTCAACAAAATCAAAACCGCATTCTTCAACTGCTCTCTTAGCGCCTTCAGCATAATACTGAACTACTTTCCTGATGTCTTCTTTTGTCATTGCTTTAATCTCGTTGTCAGCTTCCTTTGCTGCTTTTTCTGTGTGAGAGTCAAAATAAATTTCAGAAGGCCCTTTCAATGGATAACCAGCTTCTTTCAGAGCAACAGGATCTGCTGCTCTACCGAGGTCCCAAAACTGTACAGCAATGTAAGAACCCTCGTTATGAACAGCTTCTACAATTTTTTTGAAAGCAACTGTTTGTTCCTTTGTATACAAAACTGGTGCATGTTTGTATAAACCCATGGAGGGGTGAGGAGCAGTTGCTTCCACAATTAAAAGCCCGCCATTGTTGTGAGCTCTTTTTTTATAGTACTCTAACATCGAATCTGTTGGAACACCGCCAGTGGTACATCGATATCTTGTAGTTGGTGCGTAGGCCAGTCTATTGGAAAGTTCAATCTTACCGAGTTTAATTGGTTTGAACATATTAGTTTCCGACATATTAGAGGATACTTCAGGATCATAATTGGAAGTAGAAATTGTCATTATCGGGTTTTTTTAGGTAAATAGTTACAGCAAAACCCTTTGATATTTTATGAAAAATAGAATCAATTTTTTACTCCTTATATAGCCTAAGATTTGTGTTATTAAAAACTTTTATTGGAAGAAATGCTTACTAATCAATTATTTTTATGCAATTGGTATTGTTTACTTTTCACAAGTAGGGCCTGTCGCACTGACTCACGCAAGTCCCATATGCAATTTTAGATGAGTTATTGATAATAGCTAGTAATACCGATCAAGCAATAGTCAGCAAAACAAATACAACAGTTAAATTGGAATAATTCTTCAAAATCTTGTGTTGCTTAGCCAAGTTGATAAGTTGAACAAATTTGGATAACATCATGTTTAGGTTAAACATTAATTTGAGGATTTTTTTTTTAACATAAAAGCTCTCAAAACTTTAGCCGCTGTTAGCGGATGAACAATTTAAAACCTCAATTCGTATAGTTCGTTGCAACATTTTTTATACTGAAATCGAATTTGGTTTGAGTTCAAAAATGAAACTATACATGTATCTGAAAAAAAGTGTATTTTCATTTTTTAGTTGATTGAGATAGTGTATGATTAACTAAATAAATATAAACAGTAAGTTTTTTATTGTAAATACTGAGAATACAATTGAAGTTCAAAGAAAGATTTACTTATCTTTTGTTAAAAAAGTGCATATTATGTTGAGCCTATTCAATTGAGCTAATATAAGCGGAAGCAAGCAAAGGTACTATGTAATCTGGATACCAACATAAAAGGCAAAGTTTCCAATTATGACATTCAATCTCACATGCAAATCTCTATTATGTGCAGTTAAGATTTATGAAAGTTGAATTAATTAAATTAGTATGTTTACAATAGTAGTGATCATATATTAGCAATAATTCTGCCAGGGCTTATACTTTAAAACTAAAATTTTAATTGATCAAGAAGAAAACCATCAATTCATCATTACCACTTTTTTGGCTAAAAGTAGTTTTATCAGTAAAACCAAAGAATTCACCATACACTCTTTTCTTAAGATTGGAACCTCTAAGGTGATCAAAAACTACGTCCTTTTCGTTAAATTGTTGCTGGCAAAATTATAGTTAGTAGTCTGAAGATTAAACAAAAATTGGTTTTAAAAGCATAACAATTGTAGTAATTTTACATTATTATGATTTAGTGTATCTTAATATATATTAAATTTGAAATTTATTCATAAGCTTGCCCAAAACCAATTTAAATATGATTATTATTGTTCAGCGTAAGTGGCCCAAACGTAGTTTAATGCCGTATTTAGTGAAACTTCATTCAAACATTTTAGGTTGCACTTTTCAACAAATCACTAGTTTATTAACTTCAATGGACAACGTGGTAATTCAAAATTTGCAGAGTGCAAAAATACAAAATTTGAAACATAAAAGTTAATAAATGGTTTTTGTTTGTTGCATTACACATATAAAAATATATACCAAATGACTTTGAATAAACTTAGCCAATAATTTTACAATTACATATTATTATTGGAACATTTTTGTTTGTTCAAGTTTTTAAAGTTTATTTTTTAAAACAAAAAAAACATACAATCATTGCACAGCTTTCTTGGTTAGTGAGTGTTAATTATTTAAATTTTTGGTTTAATTAGGTACATTAGACTAAAATAATATCTGATCTTCAATGTTTTCAAGTGAAAAAACAGTATTAAACCATGCCTCACTAGAGACATCAAATATAAAACTAATCACGTAAAAATGAAAGCTGAAGAAAAATGAAGAACTTTGATATTGATTTAATAGCAATGAGGAAAGTCACCACCAAAAGTTATAGCTGATTTTATAATATCTATTTACATTTGTAAAGTGGTACTAGCTATGTGGCTAAAAATAGTTTTCCAAACAAAAAAAACCTATGATTTGTATACCCACCAAAAGGCAAAAAATGATTAGGCAAAAAGTGTGTATCTCAAGCTAAAAACGACATGAATGATGAAATAATATTTTGAATTCGTGTTACAGAATTACAAAAAACAACAAGTATTGCTCTCAGAAAATTGAACCTCTCTAAGAAAGCATGTCTAAAATTGTACTTGTATATATCCTCAAAATCATATTTTTTAGTAGTAGTGATATGAAGTGCATTTTGAATAAAGTCAGCAATGCAAATTTGTTGGAACCGTCAAATAAAATAGTAGACCTTTGGACAAAGATGCATTTTGTGTTTGAATCAGTAATATAAAGTTTTCAAGGAAAATTGAGTGGCATATTAATAAACAAAATTAATTAAAACATGTGTTTCAGCAAAGAACAAAACACTAAACTTGAAGGAAAAGTTTTCACAAGTAGCTTTAAAATATGGACTTTTCAGACCAGATTATAATATACAAAGCTTCAGTTGGAAACTAAAAAAGTACTTTTTTTTTGATCCAATATTTGTATAGCAGTATAAGAAGTATTATTTGCTGAACTTATGAACGAACTGTCAAAATAAGTGGTAATCAAGTATTGATGAATTATCAATAGAGATATTTTATGTTAGATAAACTGAAACATACATTTTGCTAACGTATGATCACAGATATGCAATACATACTAAGTTAACCATGTAACAGCCATGACAAATTAATTTACATAACACTAGAGAGTTATCTGTAAGTTGAATGTACCAATAAAATACATGCATACTGCATTAATACTTCTGAGCAACAATATGCTTGAATCCGTTCCATTGCTATTATGTCTATTGGATTAATTGTATCTAATGAAAATTTCTCCAATAGAATACATGCTAACCTAACTTATGCTCTATTCATGTAATCAATATTTTAGTATAAAAGGAACTTATATTTCCTCTTAATTCAGTTATCTTTATATTATTTAAAATAACTAAGATAAAGGTTTTCACATACTCTGCAGGTTTTTATGCTCAGTCAGTATAATAATTTACTTAGGTTCAATTATAACATCGTTACACATTATGCCCAAAATACAGCTCATAGTAAAAGTCAAATAACAACAAAACTGCTCAGCAGTTGGAAACATAGCGCGACACTGTTTCTGTTGGTAGTACATATAAATGTGTATATCTGGTGGTAGAAACTTCTTACAATTTTTAAAATGCCACATTGTCAAAGATAACTAACTAATGATGAACCTTAAACTATGTTCTGAATGATTAAAAGACTATAAAATGTTGAGATAACAAGAAAAGACCCTGAGCATATTTAGTATGCCATTCTTAAAAAGAAATGTTCAAGACATAAAGATTCTTATTATCTATTAGATGACCTAGACTCTAATATAATTTC
>JAKTTM010000042.1:0-56292 GCA_030581435.1 Saturnispora quitensis
TAGTATGTACTGCATATCTGTGATCATACGTTAGCAATATGTATGTTGTAAATTATACTTCACATTAAACATCTTAATTAATAACTGAGCAATACTTGATTATCACTTATTTTGACACAGATAAAGTCCAACTTAATTTGTCCTAGTTAAATTCATAATTTGACACTTATTACATGAATAATGCATATTTACGAAATCTTTAACATCTTATTGTTACTCTGCACGTATTATGCTTAGTTAGTATTATGATTTACATAGATTTCACCACTATACGGTACTTTAAAAAAAAGGAAAATGTTTCTACAACCAGATATACACATTAGGGTACACCACCAACAGAAACTGTGTCGCGGCAAATTTCCAACTGCTGAGCATGTTTTGTGATTATTTGACTCATGCTATGAGCTGCATTTTAGACGTGAAGTATAGGGATGTTAATCTTGCTACGGCTGTTAGATTGCGTCTGTGCTGCATGCAAGATTTGATGTTTTTAAATACAGATTTTAAAACTATACAGACTAACCTATAAAGCAACAGTTAAGATTCAAGTAAACTAACTCTTCTCAACTGCTATTTATATCACGGCACTCGTCTATTTACTCACAAAACCCTGATGAGGGTTTCCTGTAAAATATAGTTAGTACATATATGCTGTCATATATTTCACAGATGTGTAAGTTTAACTAGTCAACTTCATCTGTAAAACCTGTTTTGGGCTTTTCGGAGCAAAAAACAAAAGCGCTACAATATGATAATGTTTCAAAAAATGTGAGCTTAAACAGGAAGCCCTTCTAGCAGAAAATAGCTGCCGGTATTTATGCTGGTTGTCTAAAACACAAGAATTAATAAAGGTCTTATCAAACATACAAAAGCTTAACAATTCTCTTTGTGTTAACGTCTAACATTGCTTTCAAAAGAATTTTAATGTAAACAGGAGCAACAGTGTTTGCATGGTTATGACATGAGTTTAAACGACTGCTACAAACTCATCATGCAGGGTTTATGACACAAAAGACAAACTTCGGAATTGTTGCTCCAACATGCTCGTAATTCAAAATATAATGTTTGTGGTGATTACTAGATAAACGTCCCTTTCCCCACAAAAATTAAAATTTCACGGTTCTACCAAAACGCTCATGAGGACCCCTCAAATGATCATGTACTCGGTGGAACTCAGAAGTGTATAAAACAAGGTGAAATTCCCCATCGGCAACTTAGATAACAGTGGCATATAAGCAATTATATTGACAGACAAATGAACGATAAAGTGAGATTCGATAACCGTGTGGTTATCATTACTGGTGCTGGTGGAGGGCTCGGAAGACACTATGCACTAGAATACGCCGCAAGAGGTGCTAAGGTTGTTGTGAATGATCTCGGTGGTACACTTACAGGCACTGGTGGTGGAAATACAAGAGCCGCCGATGTTGTTGTCAAGGAAATCCAAGATTTGGGAGGTGAAGCTGTACCAAATTACGATAACATAGTGACTAACCCAGAAGGTATTCTAAACAGTGCCATCAACAAATGGGGCAAAGTTGACGTATTAATCAACAACGCTGGTATATTAAAGGACGCCAGTTTCAAAAAAATGGACGAGAAGCAGTTCAGAGATGTGCTTGACGTTCATCTCAACGGAGCTTTCAGGTTGACCCAATTATGCTGGAAATACTTTAAAGAACAAAAGTACGGTCGTATTTTAATGACAGCATCACCAGCAGGCTTGTATGGTAATTTTGGTCAGGCGAATTATTCCGCCGCCAAGCTGGCATGTGTGGGGTTTGGCGAAACTTTGGCCAAGGAAGGCTGGAGATACAACATCAAAGTAAATACCATTGCACCATTGGCAAGATCAAGAATGACCGAAACCATTTTACCTCCCGATATCCTTGAGAAGTTGAGCCCTGCAAAAATTGCTCCGTTGGTGTTATATCTTACAAGCGAAGAGGCTCCAACCTCCGGTTCGATTTACGAAGTGGCTGCTGGATTTTATGCTCAGATTAGATGGGAAAGATCAAGCGGAGCTTATTTCAACCCAAACACATTAGTGCCAGAACAAATCATTGCGAACTTCAAAACCATAACTGATTTCAGCAAACCCGGAGTGGAATATCCTTATCAGTTGAAAGATTACAATGCTGTCTGGGATCACACCAGCAAATTAGCTCCAAGCAACAAAAGCTTTACCCCATCAATTCAAAGTTTGAAAGGAAGAGTTGTTGTTATCACTGGTGCTGGTGGTGGGCTAGGTAGGTCGCATGCTAAGTTATTTGCAAAGTATGGAGCAAGGGTTGTTGTTAATGATTTCAGAGATCCCTATACAGTTGTCGATGAAATTAGAAAGGAAGGTGGTGAAGCAGTTGGATCCAAACACGACGTATATAGTGACGCCGCTAACGTGATTAAAACTGCTCTTGACAACTACGGTACTGTTGACATTCTAATCAATAATGCCGGCATCCTTCGTGATAAGTCCTTTTTAAAGATGTCACAATCTGACTGGGACTCAGTTATTCAAATTCATTTATTAGCCACTTACCGTTTGTGCAAGCTAGTTTGGCCTATTATGAATGATAAAGGTGGTTGCATTATTAACACAACATCCACCTCGGGTATTTATGGTAATTTTGGACAAGCCAATTATGCTTCTGCCAAGGCAGCAATTTTGGGTTTATCGAAAACTTTAGCAAGAGAAGGTAGCAAGGCTAATATTAAAGTTGTTACATATGCACCTCATGCTGAAACAGCAATGACTAAAACAATTTTTAGTGAAAAGGAACTTAATAAGTTTGATGTCTCTCAGGTGTCCCCATTTGTTGTTGCTGTTGCCAGTGATGAGCTTAATGAAGATGTTTCAGGAAAGTTGTTTGAAGTTGGAGCTGGCTGGATTGGTAATACTAGATGGCAAAGAGCCGGAGGCGCTGTAAACCATGGAGACAAAGCACCTGAAGCTAGTGTTGAATTTTTGAGAGATAACTGGGATGCTATTACAGACTATACAAATGGAGTTACCGTTAGTAGCCCAGAAGAATCAAGTATGGCTATTCTACAAGCTGTTGAAGGTGATGAAGATGACGATGAAGATGAAGAAGAAGAAGAAGAAAATGAGGAAGGTGACGATGAAGTATATTCTTATGATCACCATCAAATAATACTTTACAATCTTTCGATAGGTGCAAAAGCAACCGATTTGAAGTATACTTACGAATTAGCTCCAAAATTCAAAGTGTTCCCAACATTTGGTGTTATTCCACCTTTATCAAGTGGAAGTGGACTAGAGTTTGATGGAGTTTTGAAGGATTACAACCCGATGAAGCTTTTACATGGAGAGCAATATTTACATATCAATAATCCAATTCCAACCAGTGGGAAGCTACATACTATATCAAAGCTGTTGGCCGTAATTACCAAAAAGAAGGGTGCTAAAAGTAATGTTTTGATTAAAGTTGCCTATGATACATTCGATGAATCAAATACTTTGATTTTCACAAACGTTGGAAGCTATTTCATCAGAGATACCGAGAGTTACAAAGACACTTTCGATAAGGAATTAGATAATAAATTAGGACCATTTTACAAACAGCAAGTTGTATATCCAAATATCAAGCCACATCACCAATTGGAGTACAAGACTAGCCAGGATCAGGCCGCTTTGTATAGGTTAAATGCTGATTTTAATCCATTGCATATCGATCCAGATTTTGCAAAAGGTGGCGGATTTAAGAAGCCAATTTTGCATGGATTATGCTCTTTTGGTATTTCAGGATTCCTACTTGGTAAAATTTACGGAGATTTGATAACTGACATCAAAGGTAGATTTGTAGGGGTTGTTTACCCAGGTGAAACAATTGTTGTTGATATGTGGGAGCATGAGAACACCATTATTTGGAAAGCTTGGGTTAAAGAACGAAAGTCTGATTGTATTGGATATGCTTCTGCAAAATTCTCTAAAAAAGAGAGTAAGTTATGATTGTTTATGAAATTATGTTATATATCAAAATATCTTCATTTTCGCTTCTTTTGTAGTAGCCTGACACAGTGAGCACTACTATGTAAATCATCCTCAAGCTAATAAAATGGCTTCAGTGTTCAATACCAGATGGCCAAGTCTCACCAAATGAGTCGCCAAGAAAATCTTGACACCATTTGACAAGTGACAAATCTTTGTTTCTTTCTTCTTCAGTTTCATTGCAAACAATTTGCCACTGCTTCCAGGCAGCTGCAAATTCTTCCACGTTTGAAAGACCTAATACTGTTCTACCTTTTTTATTCAATGTCCAATGACGCATTGCAAATCTTGTGCTCAAATCAGAGATATCGACACCAAATTTTTCGTATAGAGATTCAGCTAACTCTTGGACTCTAATTTTGAGCAATTTGCCGGCTGGATGAAATGATTTTGTTTCTTTTCTTGTTAATAAGGACATTGACAAGATCGATGCATTGTTCACCATTTTCACCTTAGCATTTGTAATAAACTGATCGTGGTACTGATCAAGCAATGTGTTTTGCAAACATAAATTTGAGTAAGACATGACAATATCCAAAGGCCCGATTTGCTTGTGGTCAACACAAGCGAGAGCCAATTTGTATAGATAATCGACTGGGTAGCCAGAAATTCCAACGTTGTTGATAAGACCCTTAGATTTCAGCTCAAACAACTTGATGAGGGCACCAAAAGTCTGCTCTTCAGTCTGAAACTCAACATCATGTAGGAATACCACGTCGATGTACTCGGTGTTGAATCTTTGGAGGGATCTAAGAATTGATTTTTCCACCCATTCTGGAGAATAGTCAAAATCGTCTAATTGTAACCTTCCTACCTTGGTACAGATATGATAACTCGATCTTTCAATGCTCAGATGTTGTAAGGCTGTACCTATTAGCTCCTCTGATGGTCCATAATATGGAGAAGTGTCAATGGCGTTCATACCCTTATCGAATGCGTCTGCGAGGATCTTGGTGATAGGCAGTTTTTCAGGATGCTCGTTATATTGGGTGTTAAAGGTGGCACCTCCAATAATCAATGGTGGCAGTTGTTCTAGGGTCATAGCTGTATTGTTGGCTGAAGATTGATTTGTCGATAGAGCTGAAAAGTGAGAGAGAAAAATAAACGTTCACATATCTGAAATTAGTTGCAGCTTTCTTCTTCTGATCATCGTAACCGAGGCGCAACAATGGCAAAGGAAGAGTTCAAAAGAGACATTGGCGTCGAGAAGAAAAAGGTGGCGGTCTCCAGCTTTAAGGGGAACGTCCTAGTTAACATCAGAGAGTGGTACGAAAAGGACGGCGAGTGGAAGCCAACAAGCAAGGGAGTTGCGCTAACAAAAGAGCAGTGGAAAGTTCTGTGTTCTATGAGGGAGGAGATAGACGATGAGATTGCCAGACTAGAAGGTGGGTCTTCAGAGAAGCCCACAACTAAGAAGAGGAAGGTTGAAGAGGCTGCTGAGTGATTTTGGCTCCTATGCCATAGAGCGTGTATTTTCTTTATACTTTGAGCATATATAACACAAGATATGCCCTAAATTGCCATGAAATACAATACCGACTCTCATTCCGTCTCATTGCTGCCTTTTTTCAACTTTTGCATGGTTTGATGATAAGAAAGATGTAACGAAGGAAGGAGTAAACGCTCATGCGCTCATGTGCAATGATTGTGTGCCGATACGGCAAAAGAGAGTCACCAGAAAAGCAAACAAGACTATATTTGAAGTACTAATAAATTTACCAATGGAAAGGGGTTCAGAATCAGCCACTGTTACCTTTTCAGGGTTACAAACAATAAATAGACGTCGATGTATTGGCAGCTGTTGAGAGAGGGAAGGAAAAAAAAGAAGTATCGTTTTCTTCCATCCAGGTTCATACTTATCCTTTTGATGGCGTTGATGAAATATGGGTAAGAGACACAGCTTAGCCAGCCACCCAACACAGGGGAACCGCTATGGGTATTTGGATCCGTTTGTTGATCCTACGACCGAAGAGCAGGATGAGGGATCATTGCAACGTACCAAATCAACCTCTTCATCTGGATCAGAGTCGTCATCGGTCTTTGTTTCGTCTAACCCAAGCACAAGGCGGCCTTCAGACTCAAGCAGCTACAACGATGTGTGCTTCCCGATGAATGGAGAACTTGAGACGATCTCAGACGAGAACAGAAGAGCATGGCCCAATGTCCAGGTGTTACAGGAGTACACAGATGAAATCGATCGTAATGAGGGACTCTTAACATCTAAAGGAGTGATTCCAGGGACAAGTGAAACGGGCACATTGAGCACCAATGAAGGTGAGAATGCCGCCGTCAATTTTCAGTGGCCGTTGGTTTCCAACATAGAAACAGACGAGCAAATACGTCGCCGGCATGACAGGACCGGCATTGACACAGAGATCTTTGATCCGTTACGCAGGCCAACCTCAAAGTCAAGACTCAAACCGTTGTCAGAAGACGAATACTTTGATGACTGGTCCTCCCTTTCAACCAATAACAAGCAGGAAAGACTTGAAAAACTTAGATTCACCTATTTCAGAGATGATCTACAAAATACCATTCACTCGTCGTCCTTGATTGGTTTGTTGAGGGGTGAGACAACTTGGGCAGATTTATTTTGTCCAGAGATCTACTCCAAAAGTAATCAATCTCCAGGTTTAACTACTCCAAACGTTTCCACCCTCAATAATATTTCAAATACCCCCTCCAGTTACACGAACGCAAACACTACAGAGCTTTTTAAATCTAAAATTACAGCTGACTTGAAACAATCTCCGAGTATCAGGTTGGATAATGAGACGTCTTCAAATAAAACAGCCACTCCACCACCAGTTAAAGTCATTCCAAATAAACCATCACTTGAATCTTCTCAAGGCTTGAATAGAGTCCCAGAC
Organism: Saturnispora quitensis; assembly: GCA_030581435.1. Lineage (NCBI taxonomy): Eukaryota > Fungi > Ascomycota > Pichiomycetes > Pichiales > Pichiaceae > Saturnispora > Saturnispora quitensis. Next base: position 6,880 of record JAKTTM010000042.1, read on the forward strand.
CATTTGAACCCTACTCCCCAAATCAGAGTGGATCCGAGTCAGCAATCTTCAATTCTCCCAAAAGCATTGATGACAAGTAATAAAGATCAGAATACAAAGTCTGAGCCTACACCATTTTGGCTTGATGTCTTAAACCCCAATGATGACGAAATGAAGTTACTTGCAAGAACCTTCAATATTCATCCCTTAACAACTGAAGATATTTTAACAGGGGAGATTCGTGAAAAAGTTGAGTTATTCAAAGACTATTACTTCATTTGTTTCTCCTCTTTTGATGTTGCAGAGGAGCGTCAAAAGCGTAAGAAGAAACAATCTGATGCTTGGAAAGAAAAAGAACGTGAGAAGGAGCGGGAAAAAGAGCGTGACAAGGCCAACTGGTTTTCACAGTTATTCAAAAAGTCCAAAGAAAAGAGAGGCAGTGATTATGGATCAATCAGATCTGGAAATAGCAAATATGACAACAGGTCTTTGAAGTCGAAGGAAACCAGAAGTACTCAATCATCTATAACCAAAAAGCATAGTAAAAGAGGGAGAAGGAATGACAAGGGTGAGCTTCTACCCGTTAATGTATATTTCGTTGTTTTTCGTTATGGTGTTATCACATTTCACTTCAAACCATCTCCACATCCTGGTAACGTTAGAAGAAGGGCCAGATTATTGAAAGATTACTTAACTGTGTCTTCTGATTGGATCGGTTACGCCTTGATTGATGACATTACCGATGCATTTGGCCCCTTGATTGACGGTATCCAAAGCGAGGTCAATAGAATTGAAGATGAGATACTTGAACTACAAACAGCCTACAGAACAGACAGTGAAAGTGAAGATTCCGATTGCGAATATAGTGGCGAATCGGATAGTGATTTATCTGAATCTGATAACGGAGATGTTTGGATTAGAATGAAAAGAAGAAACTCAAATATAAGTGGCGAAAGGAGATCACTGTTATCAAAGAATTCCAAAGTTACAAGATCTTCAAGATCTTCGAGAACCTCAACTTCTTCGACAGAGACTAAAATCATTAGTTGGAAAAAGAAGGGAGATTTAATTCGTCAAATTGGTGACTGCCGTCGTCGTGTGATGTCTTTATTGAGGTTACTTAATACTAAAGCTGATGTTATTAAAATATTTTCCAAGAGATGCAATGAGCAGTGGGATGTTGCTCCTAGATATGAGATAGGTCTTTACCTCGACGACATTCAAGATCACGTTGTTACAATGGTTCAGTCACTTAATCATTTCGAAAAATTACTAGCTCGTTGTCACTCAAATTACCTCGCTCAAATCAATATAGAGATGACTAAAGTAAACAATGATATGAATGATATCCTTGGCAAAATTACAATCTTAGGTACAATAGTTTTGCCGTTGAACATAGTCACGGGGTTATGGGGTATGAATTGTTTAGTCCCTGGTCAAGATGTTGATTCGTTAGATTGGTTTTATGGGATCATTTTTGGAATGATTCTCTTTAGTATTTGTTGTTATTATTATGCAAAACATGTTATGCATGTTATGTAACATTAAAAAGTTTTTTATAAACTAATACATTTCAAATGAAACGAACACTTGTTTAATACGTTGGTGATTTAATATTACAACTCGATAACGTAGTTGCTTGGGGCTAATCCACTGTCCCCTGTATTGTAGTTTTCAGCAAACCACCAGCCATCTGGTTGCTTATGTAAAATTAGCAATATTTCACGTTTTTTGAAGGAAAGCTCCTCAGGAATGCTTGCTTCGTAAGAGTAATGAGCTTTTGCATATGATATTACTGGGAATCCTTCAGTCGAGTGAGATGGCAAACTCTCTGGTGTTAAATTTGTGAAGGTAGTTTGTGATTTTGATTTTCTCAATAGTGTTGACGAGGAAACCTTTCTGGCACTTGATTGTGAATTATGTTTTTTTAAAATCTGGTCAAATTTGGCCAAATTATCTTTAGAATCTTTATTGAAGACAGAAGTTGTAAACATTGATGACCTAAACTTTGCCTCATCTTTTAAACCAGATAAAATCTTTTTGGACTCGGCAGTATTTTTAAAATTAATTTCATCATTTGTCTCAAAGCTTAATTCATTTTGTGCAGGTTGATAATGGTCACTCAAAAGAGAAGTATCTTCTGTGTGATTTGATGAGTATTCTGACATAAGCTTATTATAAGTTGAAGGATTTGAATCAGTTTTAGAATTAACAGTATTTACCCTTAGCCTATTTTGAGCAACTTCTAATTGGGCTTGTTCTTGCAGTTCTTTAAATGTCTCTTTTGACTTTCCAATATATTCAAATTCAGTATCCTGCACTTCATTTATTATTGGAGGGGGTACTCGGCGCTGCTGACGCTGGGATTTTTCCAAGTCTATGGCAAGCTTTAGTGATGGTATTTCGCTTAATTGGAACTGTACAGAGTGGTCAAAATTAGGTGGCTTTTCACCTTTGGCAAAATCAGTAAACACTAACTTTGGAACCATTTCTTTTCCCGTTTGATTTTTATTGACGAAATCCTTGATATCAGTGGTGACACTAGTTGATTGTAAATTTAGTCTTAGCCTTTCTGCAATTTGGTCAGCATCAACACACATCGTTGAAACTTCATTCGCAAATTCCCATAAATTAGTTTTGAGATGTTTGAACTTGATATTTTCTAATTCCTGGAACTCAAGAGCTGAGTTCCACCATAGGTCGTTCCATTTGTCAAGTTTGGCATTATATTCTTTGGTATTTTCCCAGCTTTGCGAACGCAACTCGATTAATTCCATTTTCATCTTTTTCAGTTTGTCACTCATAAGCTGCGATTCAACCGTATCTAGTGTCATCATCTTGGTTTTCATACCGTTCATCTTAGTCCACAAATCTTTATATTTCATCGATTTTCTTTCACACTTGGCTTTCAAATGCTCCAATTCTTGCCAAGAAGATCTCAAACAGTGTTCTAGTTTTTTGCTTCTTTCCTTCCTTTCGTTATACAAGTCCTTCCCTGGGAAATACAGCTTTTCCTTGATTTGAGAGCTGAAGTCCTTATGAACCTCTGACAGCTTAACGATTTCATCAGCAACACCTTCTAAATTTAAAACTCCATTTTTATTTAAGTCCTCGATATGACTTATGCCATTTTTTCTTATGATATTCTGCAGCTTCTTTGAGTACTCCGACTCTAAATCACTCAGATCTTCATAGAAATGATTTAATTTGTTAAGTACTTCCGTAGAATTTTGATTTTGCTCTGTGAGTGCTTCTAAAGACCTTGTTGGCGGGTTTGTCCAAAATGAATGTCCGTAGAGCTCTTCCAATGGGGTCTTTTGAACAAGACTCATTCTTCAGCAAATGAAACAAGTAAACCTATTTAACTAAATCCATAATTCAATTACTAACATTACTACATTTGTCTGTTGACCTATTTCCTATTATGGTTAAAGTGTGATTTGCTCAGCTTTTTCATAAGCTTTTTCAAATAATAGAAGAAAAGAATTGTATCTGAAACCTACAAATTCCTTGGTAAGTGTCGGTAAAGTCATATACCGTGAATAACTTTTGTTCTGGTCTCTCATTCATTAGATTATATATGTTTCGACAATCACAATAGAATACTAATGAATGTACTGCTGTTGAAAAGCCTTGATTAAAAAGTATAAAGTAAGGGTAGACTTTGCGCTACAATTGATTCTGCTATTATACGGATAGCAAGAAGTCTTAGCCACATGTTATAAAGGTATTTGAAGCAAAGCTGATCCTATTTATAAAAATGTATCGCGAGAAAAAGAATTGCGATGAGTTTAAGTTTAGTGCGTTGGTTTATTATCTAGTATAAAATGTCATCAGAGGAAGAATTGAATAAGGAGCAGAAGCTCGAAGCTGCTAGAAAGAAGTTTGAAGAGCTCAAGAAGAAGAAAAATACTAAGAAAAGCAAAAGAAGTAAAAAGAAAAAGGACGAAAGTGAAGAACCTGAGGAAGAGATTAAAAGTAAGGAAGGTGAAGTGAACGATAAAGAAAACAATAAAGAGACTCAAAAGGAACCAAAGTTAGAGGCCGAAGTTAGTGCGGAAAAAGAAGCAATACTTGGTGAAGAAAGGGATAGCGCTGACGATATTGGAAAAGAAGAAGAAGCTGAAAATGAAACTCCCAACAAAACAAATGAGGAAAATAGTGTGACAGCACCAGCAGTACAAATGGAATCGGTGGAAGAAAAAGACATAAATTCAAGCAAGACGATAGAGAGAGCCATTGCTTCTACTGAACTCAAAGAGACCGAAAAACCTGCATCCGTGAAAGGGGAAACTTTAGAATCTATATTAGAATCAAAAACAGCAGAAGCATCCGACTTTCTCTCGTCAACACTACAGGACCAAGTGGAGACTCTCACTAGAGAAATGGAAGAACTGAGGGCTCAATGTGATAAATTGAAGGAAGATAAAATTTCACTGCAGCTTGAAAAACAAGATTTGGAATTGGATTTAGAAACTAAGGCAAACGAACTTGAAACTGCTAATGAAACTATAAAAAAATTACAACAGGATATCAAAAGAGTGAAATTAGATTCAACCAATACATCTGGACTGGTTTCCAAAACTGATGATGTGAAACAACAGCCCTTAGAGTTAGATACCCCATCAAGTTTTCAGAATCTAAGTTCTTTCAACTTTAGTCCTACTACTGTGGCTTTAGACGAATACATGGAAATTATTGATATCAAAGATAGGTTGGCACAATGGAAGGGGTGGAATATCGACATGAGATCTTGGAGATCTGTTGGTATGGGTGCTGTTGTCGATGTTTAAACTTGTATAGGTTTAAGATGAGTCATTAAATCTTAAAAATTATATTATATAAGGTATATATGAAAAAAAAAGATTAATTAGTTTATGAGGATAACATTTAGTGTGAATAAATTTTGCAAAAACTGCTAAGTTTGACATGTATCAAACTTTTTTTATATGATTTCTAAATCCAATTGTTCGTACTGGTCATTAGTTTGATTATTGAAGATTTTGCTAAAGAAGCCTCTAATTCTTTGCCAAAGTCTTTTTTGTTTGATTGTATTGTGGTTTAAAGTGGTAAAATCATCTGTATTTATATCATTTAGGCCTGTTCTAACATGGCAAATATCACTTTCATCTTGATTCCAACGCGTAGATTTACTTATACTGGTTGCTTTTCCTGGTTTCTTTTCATAGCAACCAAATTTCAATGAAAGTGAGTTGCAAATAACCGATGTAGATGATAATGCCATACAAGCTGAAGCTAACATAGGATGCATAATAATGCCAAAAGGTATAATAAAAATTCCCATGGCCATTGGAATCACTGCTAGGTTGTAAATCACAGCTAATAGAAAATTAATCTTAATTTTACGAAATGTATCTTTTGATATTTTCAGACCGGAAGAGACACCTTTCAACCCTGTTCCAGCATTCGAATCAGTAAAAGATGACAAAATAACAATATCGGCAGCACTCATTGCAATATCAGTCCCTGAAGAAATAGCAATACCAACATTCGACTGGACCAATGCTGGTGCATCGTTGATTCCATCACCAACAAAAGCAATGTTTAAACCTCTCTTAGTTTGAAGGTCCTTAACAAACTCTAACTTTTGCTGTGGACTTGCTTCAGCTAAAACGTTGGATAATGGAATACCAACTAAGTTCGCTACATGCTCAGAAGTAGCTGCAGAGTCACCAGTAACCATCCCTACTGAAAAACCTTTTTTGATGAGATCTCCAACAACATCACAAGATTCAGGCTTTAAGGAATCACTGAGCTGAACAAACCCAACATAAGAGTTATTAATTATGATGTGAGATATGGAGCTAATTTTATTTTGATATTCAATTGCCTTAACCATATTTTGGTACACACCTTCATTCTCAATGTTTTGTTTTAATAAAAATTTTTGATTACCCACGATGACAGTAAATGGTTTTTCATATGACTGGACTTCGCATTCAACGGAAATACCTAGTCCAGAATGTGAAGTCAATGAATTTATTTTGATTGGAAGTAAACTTAAATTCAAACTGGCTAATATTCCTTCAGCACCTTTGACAAGTGCTTTGGCAATTGGATGTTCACTGTTTTGTTCGACCGAATGCAGCAATGACCAGACGAATTGATCTTTTCCGACATACTCATCAGCAAATTTAGATTCAGTGACAGACATTTCGCCCTTGGTGATAGTTCCTGTTTTATCGAAGATGATAGTATCAACTTTACTTGCTTCTTCTAGAATATCACCACCTTTGATTAAGACCCCATTGGTAGCACCGACACCAGTACCAACCATAACAGCAGTTGGTGCTGCTAAACCAAGTGCACATGGACAAGCAACAACAATAACACTAATGGCAACCTGAAGAACTCTGCTGTATTTGATCTTATTATCTGCTGATAAAAATATTTTCGGAATCGTCTCTTTATCTTTGAAACTGACATATAATGACCAAAATGCTAAAGTTAAAAATGCTAGTGTTAGGATTGTTGGAACAAAAATTGAAGCAATATAATCTGCGTATCTCTGAATGGGAGCCTTTGCCACTTGTGCATTCTTAACAAGTCTGACAATTTGCTGAAGCTGGGTGTTTTCACCTAACTTCTCAACCCTCATATATAATGTAGAAGTAATATTAACAGACCCACCAATTAATTTTGAACCTACTTCTTTTCTAACTGGCATAGATTCACCTGTTAATAAAGATTCATTAATTTCAGATTGACCAAACATACACTCACCATCCGCTGGAACTTTAGATCCCGGCAAGATGATAGCTATATCATCCTTTTGAAGCAAATCGATGGATATAGTTTCTTGCTCTATTTGATCAGTTTCAATACTCTCAAATATATGATCCTTGAATAATGCAGGGGTTTTGATAATAGTACAAGATTTTGGAGTTAATGATAACAACTTCGATAACGCAGTGGAAGTGTTACCTTTAGCACGACTTTCAATCCATTTACCAAGACTAACGAAAGCGAACAACATAACTGAGGTATCAAACATAACATTAACATCATTTGCGTAAAAGAATCCCATAAGAATATCAATAACACAATAAGTGTAGACAATAGTAGTAGACGTACAAATTAAGACATCCATGTTCCCACTTCCATGTGACAATGATTTGTAAGAGTTTATATAAAACTGTCTACCTAACACAAACTGGATATAAGTACCCAGAATGAATTGAATCCATATGTCAATTGTAATATGTTGAAAAACCAGTGGTTTCCAGTGATATTTATCAGTCAATGGATGGTAAAAATTCGAAAGGAAAACAACAGGTAAACCGAAAATGAGCAATTTGATGAAGTTCTTTCTCCAATAGTGGACTTCTTTTATCTTAGCTAATGATGCTAATTGAGAAGTTATATCCAACTGTTGATCTAAAACTGCATCATACCCAGAATTATGAATAGTATTAATGATTTTTCTGACACCAATTACATCTACGTTGTATGTAATTTTTGCATCATTTTGTGAATAGGAAACTGTGCAATCTATGACACCCTCTAAATTGTTGATGTTATATTCAATGTTACTGGCACATGAAGTGGATGTCATTCCATATATTTTTAATTGTATAGTCATGATATCTCTATCTTCGCTTGAAGTGCGACTCTTTTGTATTGGTCGAACATTGACAACGTGTGCATCAAATCCACAATCTTCGATAACCTCCTTTAATTCATCCGCGGTAATAGCAGAATTATGTAAAATAGCAGCCTTCTCCGTCATCAAGGAAACGGTTACCTCTTGCACGCCCGGGAGCTTCTTCAAAACTGAGGTAATGGTATTGACACAGGCAGAGCAAGTCATGCCCCCAACACTTAGCTCTGATTCATATGTAGACGGATTGCTCAAATTTGCAGCAGTAGAAATCAGCTTAGCGTCGAATCCAAGGTCTTCAATTTCTCCCACTATAGCTCCCGGCGTGACAGATTGTACGTGAACAACCTTTGCCTCCCCTGTTATGAGAGAAACCTCAGCATTATCTACACCCTCAATAGACTTCAGACCTTCGGTTATGGAAGTAACACATGCTGCGCATGTCATACCGTCCACTTGGAAAACGGAAGTATTGGTGCTACTACAATAGGATGGTAGAGACGAGGTAGCGGCGGATGGGCAGACACTTGAATTTGTTGATTCATCCGTGGATGAAAGAAAAGCAGCATCAAAACCAGCGTCATCGATTGCTTGCGTGAGAACGCTAGCTTCGACTTCAGTTGAGTGCTTGACAACAGCTTCTTCTGTCATTAGGGACACAGAAACGCTAGAAACTCCACTGATGCCCTCTAGCACCGACTGCACTGTATTTGTACATGCAGAGCATGTCATACCGGAGATTCCTATGGTGGTGCTAACTGACATTTGTTTGATATTAGATGCTATATATAAGATTTCAAGCCAATAGCCTATACAAATATCAGATATTGATGCTTAACACGACACTGATTGATTGTGACTAAAGCTTATCACCGTTCTAACAAAACCCAGATAAACGCAATTAAGTTGTGGATTCTATCTCCTAATTAGAAAACCAACAGATACAGAGACACCGAATGCTGAACCGTTTTATTATTTATCCAATGATGAGAGACGGACTTTAATGCATTTGGCATATTGTCGCTCCGATATCCGCGAGAAAATTTTTTTCTGAAAAAAACCAGAACACGACAGAATATTTGTTGTAATAAAAAAATTTAGTATATGATCTATCAACGTCTGCTGCTTTCATGGACTATATTGGTTGCGTGGAAAAAGTCATTCAATAACAGACAATTTTAGATCAAAGTTGAAAACTTTTTTTTTGGGGAAAGCTTTCTCCCTCATAATAAGAAGAGCGCGGTTTAGAGATCGCTTGATGTAGTGAAAATATAACGACCAACCAATTAACGTTGAAGATCATAAACATACTTAAGAAATGCTGTCTAGATCAGTCAGAGACTCTACTGTGAAGCATGTGGGTCAATTGAGAACCAGACTAGCTCAATCAGTGAGAAACCAGTCTTCTAAAACTGCAGGTGGAAAAGGCGAAAAGCCATTGCAGTCCTCTCCAGTAGGTTTCATAGTGAAGGCACTTTTCTTCGGTGGTGTAGCATATACCACAGCCGCTGCAGTTGCCCTCAATTACGAGCCATTCCAAGAGCCATTTTTCGAGTTTGTCCCATACGGGGAAGAGTACATGGACAAGCTTGACTATGCATGGAAGCACAGACAACAAATTCTAACACTGGACAGCTCCATCTTCGAAACAAAAAAGAACGAGCTAATTCACGATATCAATTCTGTTTCTACCAAGGTTGGCTTGGGTACCGTGTTGGAAGAAGCGGAAGCACCAAAAGTTGGAACCAAACAAACTAAGGATGACCAATTTATCGTTTTAGCACCTCCATCTACAAAGAAGGCAGAACAAACCAAGGTTGTTGAACCAAAGAACGAAACCGTTAAAGTTGTCAAGAAGTTTTATTTGCCAAATATCAATATTGATACCTCTGAACCAGAAATTAAAAAGACTGTTGATGCCTTGAACTCACTAATCAACTCGATAAACTCAACCAACATCACTGAAAAGTCAGAGGAAGTTGTTCAGTCAATCAAGAATAATTTGCTTCAAGTATCTGAGAAACACCAGAAGGTGCTTTCCGGTAAGGCAGAAGATCTCAAGGACGCCAAAGACGCTGCTTTGAAGAAATTTGAAATTGAACTCGCTGAAAAGAAGGTTGAACTCACGAAGGATTTGACCAACCAACTTGAACAAGGTAAAAAGACTATTGAAGAAAAATTTTCCAAGAGATTGCTAGTCGAAATCGACGAAACCAAGAAGGCTCTTGCGCTGGAAGCACAAAACATCATTTCTCAATCAAAGGCTGATATGACCCAGCAATTCATTGATATCATTGAAAAAGCTGTTTCGTCGGAAAGAAACAATAAGTTAAAGGATTTAGATGCCGTTGCTGCGAGAGTCTCTAAAATTGAAGAGCTAGAAGTTGATCTTTCCAAGAATGTTCTTTCTTTCCAAAATTTTAAAACCATCCAAAAGTCAATTTCTTTGATTAAGAAATTATTGAGTGAAAACGAAGCTTCCCCAACCCGTGGCCAAGAAATTGTCACTCAGCTTAATAAGTTGAACGAACTTACTGGCTCTTTGGATAACGAACTTATCAAGGCCACCATCGCTTCTTTCCCAAGTGAAAAAGAGATTTTATCCAGTGGTGGTACTTTAACACAATCACAGCTCATTGAGAGATGGAATCAACTTTCTCCTAATTTGAGATCTGTATCTTTATTGCCTGAAAACGCAGGTTTATTGGGCTATTTATCTTCCCTTGTTTTTTCAAAGTTCTTGTTTTCTAAAACTGGTGTCCCAGAAAAGAAACAAGCTGACGCTTTGATTGGTAATGACATTGAAGCTGTTATTGCCAGGGTCAATAATTACTTGACTAAAAACGAACTAGATAACGCTGTCGAAGAAGTCTCCTTATTGAAAGGTACTGCTAGACAATTATCTGAAGATTGGTTAGTTGAGTCTAGACGTAAACTGGAGATCCAATTCCTTACTGAGTTATTAGATTCTGAAATTCATGTATCATATTAATTCGATATATTTTTTTAGTGATCTCAAATTTCCTTTATCCTTAAAAATAATATGATTCTCTTGTTTATTTTTCTTATATGTTTATTATTGTCTATTTATTCATTCCTTCATATGAAAAGCTATCTACTTTTTCCAACATTTAGTGCGCAACTACAACGTAAAATCTGTCAATTGATACGAAATTTGTTCGAGAGGAGCATGTAATTTTTGTAAACCTTACTGTGTTATAAACTTAAATAATAATGAAATAACCTAATCACTAAATAATTTTGATTTACTAACCCCAGGACTTTAGAAACCTTTCAACAAATTGACCTTCGTTATTGTTGACATCCTTTACCTTACATTGCCAATCAACCAAACCATCTTCAGTAAAAGTAGTACCGTTGCGAAAATGCCCAATTGTACCTCTAGGAGTTAGCAACTCATTGTTTGTTAGCTCCTTTTGTCTTTGAATGTACTTTAATATCGTGTCGTAAATTAAAATGTATTGGTTTAAATTTTGAACAATTGCAACTCTTTGTGTTCTGAAAGATGATGTTATATTGTAAATTAAGTCTCTGTCTTCAATATTGTTTGCAAACTCGCAAGCTGGAGTTATTGGTGCTTCATCTGAATCACATGATTCATATCCTTCATCATCTGCCTCGCAACCAAACTCTTGGGTATCATTGTTAACATTATTTTTTGCCTTTTTCTTGAGCAATTGATCAACGGCAGTATCAATACAACAGAAGCAGCCAGTACGGCCAGATCCAGCAGAGCAATGGACAACCACCTTTCTGTCCTTTTCAACATTTGCAATCTCTTGCAATTCGTTCATAATAAAAGTTTTCAGTCCAACCAAACCTAATAACATTTCAGAGTTGACCACAACTCCGTGATCCGGCCATGAAGTTATATGAATTTGAAGGGTATGCAATGGTGGCAATGAACCGACCGTAACTTTTAAATGTCTAAATTTTGTATAGGTAGAAGGTTTGTCGCTTGGTGTTGCAGTAGTAGGATCCAACTCAATATCATCTAATTCTTCAACCAATTCTACTATGATATCGACACCGTTTGAACGACAACGTGTTGGTTTCCAAAATGGAGCACACTTCTCGACATAGTTTTCGGTTTGAGGAGTTAAAGAAACAATTATTGGAACTTTATGATCATATACAACTTTCCAGAAATCACCAACAGTTTCCTCCAAAGGTCCCTGTGTTGCGATATAATGGAACTTTGAATGTGGATAGTGTAAATACGATGCATTGATATACGAGCTGTCATCATTAACCAGTAATTTTTCGGTATACCTTGAATTTGAGATTCTAGCCTCCACAGGTTTAGAATTTATAAAACTAGGTTTTAATGTTCTTGGGATTGAGTCATGTGGCTTAATCTTGACTCTGGCATGTTCATATGGGAATATATCTTTATATCTATTTTTACTGCCAAGCTCAAATCCCGAGCTCACTCTTGGGCTTTTGAGCATCTTTGCTTCGTTAGTATGCTTTAAGGCGTTATTTAAACGCTCACGTTCTTGCAATTGTAAGGAGTTGAACTTGCGATTCAACTCAGTAGCACCTAAGTCATTTCCATAAATGTCCTTCAGCCATGGGGGTAAGTAGTTTTGACTATTTGGACTTAAAATAACATGCAAGTGCAAATTTGAATCAGCATCGCCGCTGATGACTTCTTCGTTATGTCTTGACTTGAAAAAAGGCAAATTTGAGACGTCAGGTAACATGAATCTTGAAAGCGATAGTGGGGATTTTTTAGGTCTAGCTGTTGTATTATGAGAAGCACTATGAGACGCATTAGCTGAGAAGTGTGAGGAAAGAGACTGAGGAGAGTGACTATATTGAGTAATAGATGGTGAAAAGGTATCACTGAAAGAAGAGGTACTAGTATTTTCCATATCAGAATTGGTTGAAGAGGCGAACGCTCCTGATGTTATCAAATCAGGGTAGCATGTGTCAAACTGCTGATATCCATTACTGAGAACGTAAACGGGGCCGTTCCAGTTTTCAAATGTTGTGAATTTTTTTGATAGATGGTAAACTGCTGGTGACATGTCTGATTCTGTGCTCGATGGGGTGTCGTATATCAATACTTTAGGCTGTTCATCAGGGTACCTTAAAATATATTTTTGTAGCACTAGCTTTTCGTCGTGCGTCAAGGTTTGAACACATTTGTCTAAGGTGAAAGTTGACCTTTTAGACAAAGTTGACGGCAAGCTGATGTTAATGGCACCGTTGATGTGCGACTTACAAAAGTCTTGGAAAGACCTGGTGTCAAGAATTAGTATGTTCGAGAGACCATCTTTGTTGCAGATCTGTTGAGAAAGCGATGTCCGCACCAAGTTGTCGGCCTGTTCTGCAGAAACCAAACTCACGTCCTTTGGAAGTGCCAGCTTAAGACTGGAACGCATTTTGGGGCTTGATCTTGCTGGCAGAGAGTCGCCATGTGAGGGAATGCGTCTAAGTGTGAAGGGCAGCGAGCTTGTAGAGGACACGGAGTTGCTTGAAAGCGACGACGCCGAATCTGGCGAACACAGTGTAGGGAACTGAGACTGAGTCTCAGAATAATTTGGTGGCAGACTGAAGAAGTCAGTGGCCTCTTCGTGTTCTTTTAGCTGGTGGAGCTGTTGCAACTGCTGCTGCTGAACCATGTGATCGTTCATAGTTGCTGAAACCGGCGTAATGGGCAACCGTTCTCTAAATTTGCATCCAGAGAAGCTGATCATGTTAGTGGTATCTGACTTCGTGGATCGGTGGCGTGCTATGCTTTGTGAGAAGTCGGTAACATCCATTTCAACGATGATTTCTATAAAGAACAGAGTGACGTAACGCGATGTTAAATTTCACTATAGTATATGCCTGTATAGTTTGTTGTACAAAAAAAAGAAACTGCGTCGTAAACTATCTCTATACTTTTTTTCACTTGAACGCCAATAGCAAGCCCCTTTTAGAAGTTTCGTCACTGTTGTGCCAGCGTGGTCCAGAACAAAACAGCTGCACCTTCACTCGATTTTTCCTCCCTACTTGGCACCGGTGCTTCTAATAATGTTCGATTTTAAAAATAACTTCTCTCGCGGCCGGTTATCAACTAAATATAGCTCTATATGTACAAATCATTAAGAAGACAGCGTCTTGTTGGCTTCGTAGACGTTAACCTGGCTTATAGCAGTAGTGGCTGACGCGGCAGGGGCCATAGCAGACGCAGCCACTACGTCGGAAGGAGCACTGGAAGACTTCCAGAATCCAGAAATCCTAGGACTTAAAATCCTAGTCAATCTAAATTTATCGGACTCATCGTTATTTTCGTCATTAAGGTCGTTCTCTTCGCTATAGTCGTCGTCCTTATCATCGTAATCGTAATCATAGTGCTGTTCCGGGATGGACTCGGGAGTGATGCCGTTATCCCACCCGCCATCTTCGTCTTCGGAATCATCGTCGTATATGACCTTCTTGGTTCTGCTGCCACGAACATGGATTGGCTCGCTATCGTCCCCGCTGTCATCAGAGTCGTGGAAATTGTCTCCTTCTACAGCCCCGCTGTTGTCATCATCGGATTCGCTGATCAAAGACCAATCCACTTCTTCGGGCCGCCAGTAGTTAAAATCCGTAAACTTGTTCCTAGTATTAGAACCCATCCCCAGATTTCTCATACTTTTGGTGCCTTCGCTAGGTTCTTCGTAACTTTTTTCAATTGCTAGCACACTTTTGGTCAGTGGGTTGGTCTCCGCGTCATTCAAAACACATTTGCCTGCTGATTCGGTCACATTACTGTTCATTTTCTTTGTTATTACCTTCACCAATGGAAAAAATTGGTCAACCAACTCTCCAATACTCACATAAGAACACTTGTAGCCAGCCATTTCAAGCAACTCCATCTTAACATCTCCATCAGGATTAATAGTGAATATCCTTGAGCTTGGTATACCGACCGATCGGTACGAAATAGCATCTGTAATTCTATTACCAAAGCCCGCATAAAACGGTGTCAAATCTTCGTTGGGTATGTGGTGATGAGGGTTCAAAAGATGATGCTTGGCTGTTGCTGAGCCTTTCAAATAAGGTCGTGATTGTGGGAAAACAGACTTACCTTCATCATCAAAATATTCGTTGTCTTCGTTTTCATCTTCCTCTTCATCGTCATTTTCTCCTTCATAGTCAGCCTCATTGCACTCCCCCAAACCTGCTCCGAGTCCGAGCACATTCCTTGAATTAGAACCGGTGTTGGAAGCGGTATTGGTATTTATATCGCTCCAATCATCATTGTCAGTAACCTGACTGACCAAGTCACCCGAAATTCCTGTCAAGCTACCAAGCTCACTTCCACAAAACCCATCACCCTCATCTTCGTCTTCTAATTCAGTAAAGTATAGTTTTCTAATATCATTCAAACAAGCCATTTTGAAAACTTCAGGCTTTTTCAAAACAATTTCTCTTTTCAATGCTTGGAATGTTCTGTCAGGGCTCAAAATAACAGGTCCTTGTGGTAACTTAATATTCTTTTGATCGATTCCCAATAAATAAGATCTTGTGGTGTCAGCTAGCCCAACTGATCTAGCTGTAAGGTACATAATGTTATATCCATTTTCATTGATTTCTTTGAACAATTCAGCAACACCCTCATGAGTCCAATCACGCCCAATCATAGCCATAACATGACCCATGGCATCTGATTTGGTGATTGTTCCATCAATGTCGGAAATAACGATTGGTGTATTATTGTCCCAAAGAAATAAATTCGCAACAATTGTAGACTTTCCTACAATATATTTCAATGAATTAACACCGTTTTTCAAAGGTAATGCTTGCAATTGCTCAGATGTCAATCTCAATGTTAGAAAGTACTTTTCACTCTCGTCTTTACTGTTTTTACTCGAATCAACGTCTTCAGCTTCTGATTTTTCTCCGGATGGTGCTGGTGGTGGCACTTCAACTGATGAATTTGGATTCAATTCTTTCAATTCTGACGAAGAAGATGAAAATGGACTATCAGGGGCAGGAGGTGAATTAGATATTCTTATAATATTACCCTCAAGATCTTTATTAATAAAATTGCTGACATCCACATCTTTTCCAAATTCGTCTTGCAAAATTTGTTTCATAAATACTTCTGAGTCCTTTACATCTCTGTTATCCGATTTATAACCGTCCATATCTAATATAACGTCCCCGTTGACTTCAACTTTTGATGGAATATTAATTTTTGTAAGCCTTTTTTGGATTCGTTGTGATCTGCTGGTGCCAGTGCCACTGGTGCTACTAACCGAATCTTCCCCCTCTCCAATATCCAAGTATGCCATATCGTCATTGAGCCCACTGGAGTCTCTTGGTGGCGTTTCTGGAGACGTGACTGGTGAAATGACAGGACTTGTTTGAAGCTCGAGCGGGACATAACCGTCTGTTTTAAAGACAAAAAACGCTTCACCACCATCTCCTAGCTTCATTGGTATATCTGTAAGCTGATCATTTACAACAAAGCTCACCTTTTTTTGGGATGGTCTTAATAATTGAAACTTGCCAAATCGCACATGGAACGGGGATGCATTGAGTGTTCCGTCTTCATGCTTCACAACAATAACATCAATGGCCCCCGAAAGTGTAGCAGGATTGATCGATGACCATGTTTTAGATACCGAATCAATGGCTCTTCCAAAGTATTGCATCTCTTTGCAACAAAATAAACCATGCAGTCCACATTTATTTTAAATCAAGTTCAACATTTTTTTCCCATGTCAAAAGTTAAACGATCTGGCCAGGATAAATAATATTGGGTTTCTTAGGGAATGGCGGTTTTGTATCAATCAGAAATTAACATATATTTCTATTGCAACGTCAATTTTACGACGATAAAAGTTTCACTTCACTATTAAGCTCCATATAACTCGTTTAAAGATGAAAAGAACTTTGTTTACTGAAAAACGATTAATGCCCCAAATTAATTTCACAAAATTGCATTCTAATTTTATTGACTGTTGAATGCTATTCAACTGTTTACAATCATTCATCGCCTCCTTTAGCGTAGTCAATTCATTTACTTTTATGTTTCAAAGAATGCTCATGATTAAGGGTCCGACGGCAAAACTTGCTAAATCAACAATTAAGTAAGAGCGCAAAAGCAACCTCCTGATATTAAACATACGATGACAAGTAAAGTCTTTTTTAACCAGCATATAGCGGCAACATTGCGCTCCTGGGAAAACAGTTGGTAATTCTAGGTTTTACATTGATATCACTATAAAAAAAGCAGGATTTGGTGAGATTCGCTATATTTTGGGGTTCACTATCTACATTATTGACATGGTTACCACACTATTCAAAATAGTACTTTTAGGTGAATCAGCGGTTGGGAAATCATCAGTGGTTCAGCGGTTTGTCAAAGATGTGTTTTCAGAATCAAAGGAATCAACGATTGGTGCAGCCTTTCTCTCTCACACCCTTTTATTGACACCATCAACACTTATAGAAGAACAAAAAGGACACGAATCACCTCCAACGCCACCCGAGGAGATTCATATCAAGTTTGAGATATGGGACACAGCTGGCCAGGAGAGATATAGGTCACTTGCTTCTATGTACTACAGAAATGCGCAAGCGGCCCTTGTCGTGTATGATGTCACAAGTGAATATTCTCTGCAACAGGCGAAGTATTGGATAAAAGAACTCCAGCGGCAAGCTAACCAGTCTTCCATTTTGATTGCATTAGTGGGCAATAAAGTAGATTTGGTGGAGACAGATTGTGAGCCCCCTACTGAGGAAAGTGCAAAACAGTTGGTTGACCAGTACGGACTTTTATGGTTTAAGGCATCCGCAAAATCAGGAGCAGGGATTCAGTCGCTTTTTACACAAATTGCGTTAAGACTACCATACATGGAGCAGATACAAAGCAAATCAAGAAAGCGTAATATTAGCAATAGGCAAAGAATTCAAAGTAATACCGTAAACTTGAGACCGACCAAAAATCAATCGACTGTCCTTGATAACGAGTGTGCTTGCTAAATTTGATCCTTTTATTAAAAATTTTAGATGTAATTGATCTTATTTATACATAGCTACTACAATGTCATCGGCTTATCCCTTTTGTTAACTTTTTATAACATATATTTGATAATCATTAACGTTATTCCTTTTGTTGCTCTCATAAAAACTATCTAAATCTATTAACAACAAGTCTTTCAGGACCAACTTCTTCCCATTCCGCTTTGGAGACCCATAATTGATGAAAGGTACCTAACGAAGCCAAAATGGAACCACCAATCCATGAACCATATTTTCTTTCGATAGTGTTACCTGCAGAATGAACTCTAATCTTCATGCTTGGGTTGAGTAGTATCAAATCTTGGGTCAATCTCTCCGACAATCGTGGAATCAATGCAGTTGATCCGGTTAGAATGATATTGTTTGCTAGTTGTGGCTTCATATCAACATCTAAGTGATTAAGCACAGATTGAACCAAATCTGTGAGCCCCGCTGGCTTTGGAGCATCGTCTTCATCACCCATTCTATCATCATCATCGTCGTTCTTTTTTGAGCGCCTCAAAGGAACATACTCCTTACTAGTGATGTCACCTGACTTGACTAATTGTGAGCGAATATCTCCCTCATTTACTTCTTCCCATCCTTTGACAATAACAGATTTTCCCAGAGCTGTGTGACCCGGATTAAAAAGTGAATTTCCAAATGTTTGTCTTTGTCTCAAAGAAAATGGAACATTCAAACCATTTGGAAGCTCAAAAAATCGTGTTTCTTCGTCATCTAACGATTCTTTACTAGGATTGAATAAATCATCGTCATCTTTTGATAGCTCATCTTCTAAACAACACTCAACAACAGTTTCTTTTAACTCACGTAGCACACGCTTTTTCTTGAATTCTAATACACTAAAATGAACATCGACTTTCACTTCTTCTTTTTTCAGGTCTTGAAAGGAATCTAATCCTTCCCACTCAGTACCTTTTTCGTACTTGCTTTTCCAAAGATTTTCATCATTAATACCCCTTTGTTCTAAAAATTGTGAAAGCTCTTGATCAAGGAAAGCACCTGCATATTTTGTACCCATGACTTGGTTTTTTAAACAAAATCCATCAATTACAGGTGTAACTGTAACTACATCCTCACCAACATCAACAACAAGACAATTTGGTCGTCCATGGGCAAAAGAGACACAAGTTGGTTGCTTCACTGCAAAATATGCGCAGTGCCCTAACCTTTCAAATGCAACTTCCATTGCTTTCTTTTTGTTTTCAAATGAGTTCATAGTGCTTTCTGTGTGTAGTAAAGGCTGTTCATCTGGTTTTATGCCAAGTTCATCAGTCATATATTGCCATTGCTCTGCAGCGGCATCCCAATCTTGAACCATATTGTTTTTTAGAATACTTTTAATCTCCATGTCTGGGTTTTGTGTGCTGTAAAGATAGTTTTCATTGAAAACACGTTTACCATTAACATTCCCACAGTAAGAAGGAATAATTAAAGAAGGCTGATCATAACCGGCAAACCCATATTGAGTGGAATAAGAACCAGGATCTAAAACCACACTGTTCACCTCATCAGCACCATAAACTTGGGGGGCAGCAGTTTTTTCTGACGACATTTGATAATGGTATAATGAAATCAAAGATGTGAAAGAAAAGATCAACAACTTTTTTTTTTCAACTCTGTAAACAATTCTTTCATCCAAAAATCTAAACATGTTTGGTCTGGGTTCGTTGTTCTATGGTATGTGCTATAATGACTTTGTCAGTCAATCATAACTATATTTTATTTAATGGAAGACCCTTACTAACATTGACTATTTGAAAAGCTATCTTGTTTTCAATTAATGCCATTGCAGTGCTTTCAGAGGATAGATTCCTTGCTCGTATAGGCTGGTCAACGAAAGCTCAGAACAATAATGCTAGCTCATCATATGGATATGGTTATGATTCTGCAAATACACAAGCAGGAGATGGAGTGAAATCTCGTTTGATCAATCTAATTTCTGCAACAAGAACTCTTTTAAGAATTCCACTTATCATTGTCAACGTTCTCGTTATTTTATACCAGATAGTGTTAGGTTGATAATCGTTGAGACTAGATAAATATATGCTGTATGATAACAAAGAAGATGTTGGAACTAGCATTGAGTACCGTTTTTGATATATAAAAAATACTATAAAACTATGAAACTATTCAACTAAACAATCCACCTGAAAAAACCCCTTTAATTGCATCATGTTTAGCTTTTGAAACAGCGTCATCGAAATCGTCGTTCATTTGTGTAAGTTTATCATCCAGTGCGTTTTGTGCGGCATCCATGGAATCAGAAACTGAATTTGCAACTGAATCTAGCCATCCTTTTTGATTTGATTTCTTTTCTGATCTCATTGGCGTTTTCTGCAGTTGTGGATGCTGCGTAACTGCGTTAGGATCAAAATAAACAGGTTTATATGACGTAATATATGTATAGTTCATAGGATTATAGCATGATACATCCCACGAAAGCTCATAATCTGGCAAATATTTCATTTCTTTTGGCCTTTCTTTTCCTGTCAACAATTGATGTAGTTGGTTATATGAAACCTTGGGCGCATTCCTGAACATGCTTTTCATATCCGGTCTGGATGGGACTATAATATTTCTCAAAAATAGAGTGTCCGTTGATTGTGACGTTTCCATTGACATAATAGGTTGTCTAAGTTTCATTATATTGACCAAGGCCGCTTCTGTCTCTGAAATTCTTATGTAAACATCGCCGAAGGGCAAAACAGAGCTTTGTGAGCAGTACTTAGGATCAATTCTGTAAGGAATTCGAAGTTTTGATATCTCAGAAAGTCCTGGAATATTCAAACAAATTAACTGCTTACTACTTCCCAAAATAACAACAACACTAAATGCTAACCCCTTGGAAGTTTGAGCACCAGTTATTCCAACTTGTGAAACGTCACCTTTACTATAAGTCTTATGAGCAATTTTGGAGGAATTTTTGATAATTCTAATATCAGATGTTGTGAATGTAATCACCATAGGGTATGTTCTATTATTTGGATCTTTGTTAGACTGTGAATTTGGTGACATAAGATCAAGAGTTGGAGCCAAAGGCTTCCCAGTGATGGAATTGACGATTTCAATACCCCTGATAGGCTCTTCATGACAATCAACTTTACTGATAAATATCAGCTTGTAATTTCCTGGAGATCCTTTGATTTGATAAATCAACAACCTACCTATGTCTGTACCCACAAAGAGTGTTGCAGATGGTATAGGATCATCAGAGCACAAACCAAATCCAAACTCAGCGCTGGTCGCGTGAATTGGCAAAGATAATCCATCGTCTTTCAGAACTTCATTGTAAGCAACAGAGTTTGACTTTTTGTCAATGACTAATAATCTACCTCTTTCGTATCCGATGACTACTAAACCAATATTGCTATTGTTTAGAGTTGTAACCACACCATTGTCCATAGGCTTAATAAGTAAACGTGGCAAGAATCCACGTTTAATATAAGGTGATGCTCTATCTGATATATTGTTCAATGCCATGACACTATTATTCAATGATAAAGTAGACATTCGCCTAGTAGTGCCACCATTACTATCCTTTCCCATTCTGTTAGATCCATATGAAAATAGTAAAACGTCACCTGATTTGAGTGAGCATGATACTTCTAAAGCTTCATTGGCAAATGAAATATTAGAGACTGTGACTAAGGCGTCATCTCTTTCTAAAATATCAGATATATCAATCTCAAAAATTTTGCTAGTATTCAAATCACCTTCTGAAGAATCCCACAACCTTATAAACCCAGATTCATGACCTGTAACAATTATGGATCCAAGAGTAACCTTATACCTAGGCCGCGCGGGTATGCCACCTTTGAGGATAGAAGTTCTGATAGTTTCTGATTGGGTAGCATGAGAAGGTAAAATACTGTTTAGAACTTTTCTATTCATGAATGAGGAGGAGGAGCATGTAATTTTTGGATTCAACCATGAGACTGAAGCAGGAAAATACTTAGCATTAAGTAGCAAATTACCAGCAGGATAATGTAAAAATTTCATAGATCCATCACTCAGAGTAACACCTATTAATCTAGGATCGTGACAGTAGTTGAAGTAAGGTGACGCCTCTCCTAAAGGTATGAAATCCAATATTTCTGCTTTGCCATGAATAGCAAAGATTTTCTGTTCTTTTGGTTGAGCGTAGTATTTGGCCATTTGAGAGTAAGAGCTCAATGAGTAGGAAATCATGGTACCAAAATCCATTCTTACCAATTGATGATATCCATCTGATGAATAACTATCACCACCAAGAATTAAAATAGAAGTTTTTTCAGAATTGCTTTCACAAAGCCATTGTATTTTTTTGATACTAGTCATCTTGTTTTTCTGAGGCCTTTGCATCAAACCAGTGGGTTGATCGACGTCACTATCAAATAATGTTCTTGCAAGAATCTTCTTACCCGTTTTTGCGTCCCAAAACACAATCGAATTATCATCATAGACAGTAACTGCGTGAAGACCATTTGGATGCCACAAGCAATGGGTTGTTTTTGGATAATATAAAGAATTATTTTCATAATGATAAATAGCATTCTCACCACCAGTAGCTGTTTTTTCTAATTCATAGATAAATTTATTAATAATAGAATTTGTTGCTAAGTTGTAAGCAATTGTAATTCTTGGATACGAGATAAGTAAAGTTCCTATATCCCTTGGATGAATTTGAATGGAAGTAATTTTGACTTGATGATCATTAGGGAAAGTGTTGGTCTGTTGCTCTCTTAAGTTCAGAATTGTTGTTTTGCCTGTCTCAATATCGAATGCCTTTAGTGTGCCATCTTGCAAACCAACGTACAAAAACTCCAATGAATAGTCGCACGCAAATGAAGTGATGGGAGCAAGGGCAACCAAAGTGTGTATGACCTTTTTCTGATTCAGTGAAATAACATATATAGTATTAGAGGTATCAATTGCTACCAAATAGATGCCCTTGACAAATCGTAAAGCCCTTACTGGCGTTACGGTCTCCAATGTTAGATTGAACATGACTCTAGCTTGCCCAAAAATGTATACATGGTTAAAGTTAGTGACGACAGCCATTAGTGACTGACTGGGATCGTACGCAATTGTTTCGACATTTCCCACAATTCCGTACCTTTGTAATTCATAAATACCAAATGGCAACGATTCCAAGCCTTCAGAAACTGTGTCTGAAAACTTCAGTTTATTAAAATTGATGTTTGGAGTCAATCTACTTTTCTCCTTACTTTTAACGGTTGTGCTATTTATTGAATAATCAGCATCTAAGTTTGGGCTTGCCAAATGGTAATCTCTAGTGTCAGGTTCATTTGATTTCTTTGTAAGTTTTTTGAAAGCCATTAAGGGGTTCAATTTGTGCTGGTGTGAATTATCTGTAGCGTTATCGAAAGATCCTGAGTATGAAAGGGAATCCCCAGTAGACTGTGATTCTTTTTCATTGTCAAGATTGCTTGCAGAGATTTTTTTAAACATTAGCTCTTATCCTTCAATCCTTACTAGATGCCTGACAAACTTTTATTTTCTATTTTTTTTAAAGTGAATTTTCTGAGCTATTGTGGAACAGTATCTGCATATTTAATTACATACTTCGAGAAGCAAATTCCATGTGGTTTTATACACTTAGATTATAAACCGTTTAAAAGGTGGCTCCTGAAAGAAGGGACGCAGCTTGTTTAGCGTCTACTTTACTAATTTCTTCATTCAAACTCTGCTGAGAATTTAACGTAGTATTTGCACGTGTAAAGTTTTTCTTTGGCCTTGATGACCAAGAATCACCATTGGACGTTGTCTCAGTTCTTTTGAAAGAAGATGACAAAGACTCATAGTCCAACTGACCCTCTCTTCCAAGTCTTGCGAGTGAATCTTTCTTATTTATTACTTTATTACTCAACAATAAATTTAATTTCTTTCTCTCCTGTTTCAGAATCTGTTGAGTTACTAAAGCAAAAAGCTGCTTCATCTTTTTGGTGAAATGATCCATACACTCATCAGATTCAATGGACATTTCCAATGTCGCTCTTTGGACCTGATAGTGAATTTCCTTCGAATATTTATTGGACACTTCAAGAGCTCTTATAGCTTCGTCTACTTTTAAAGGGTCAATTGCTGATTTCAGTTTCAGTTTATCTATAACGTTGTGTTTCTTTTTGGTATTTTCTTCAGCTGTTAAAAATTCCTTCATCAGCAAATGTCTGTTAGTCAATGATTCTTTAATATTATAGCAATCAGCAGCTAACAATTGGAAAAAGTCAATTAAGGATGAAACGTAGCTAACATGATTAATGAGTTCTGACTCGTTGAAGGCAGATATGATTTTATGAAACCTATTCCATATTCTCACCATTTCAGAAGATGGATCCATCCTTCCCATCACTGTCATCTCAGTAACAAATTCATTAACATAAAAGGCTGTTTGTCTATCCAACTTTAAACATCTTTCAAGTTTTTCTACCATCTTTTGACAATTGAGGTAAACCTCTTTTATCATAGGTCTAAACTTAGCTAGCTTTTCACAAGAATCTGGCGGTGGTTGAAATTGTTTGAGAGTTTTACGTTTGATACCGGTTGGAATGATTGAGCTAGCCGCAGGTTTTGTTTTAGATGGAACGTAACCAAAATCTGGCTGTTCAAACAATAGAGAGAACTCGTGATTTTTAATCAAAATTGGGTTGGAACAGACTCTGTTAAACCAAAGCTGCAATGACGTCTGTATGCAATTCATCCATTCTGGCGACATTGTAGTGTAAGTTGAGGATATTGGGGGAAAAGCTGGAACAAAAACTTCAACATTATTGTATATAAGAAACCTGTAAAAAGCTTCTAGTTCTCTATAAGTTCTTCTGATATCCTTAAAAGTATCCTTTCTAAAACTCTTCAGACCCTGTGTCTTGGCGTTAAACTTAATTGTTGGGTTATAAGAAGTTTGATTTCCACTTGATTCAATTTCAGTAATTTTAATGGCTATTTTGTAACGATGTTTGTTAAATCTCTCTGGTAAATACCGTTTCAAATCCTCTTCTGAGATTTCGCTAAATTCATTACTTGCTTGATGTGTGTCGTTAATGGTGGCAGTAATTGCATGTGCAACAGATTCAATTTGAGGTTCTTCAGGGGCAACGACGGGTGTTACACTGACCGCATCATTTGATTCATTGTCAGCAAAAGGATTGTTATCAAAGTCGTCGGGTTCGTATGGCACAGCAGATGCCATTGTGTATTAATGTTCTTTCAAGTTATCTGTTGATACGCAGTGAAAAGCAAAAAAAATAGTTCACTTAGAATTCAACAAGAAAGGGCAAGGCTCATACGCTCATTGAAGAAATGTCGTCGTCAGCATAATAATCATTATCATTAAATATAAATCGTTAATTAGATATCAAGTCTATATATTAATACAGAGTTGAAGAAGAGTTGCATACCAAAATAAAATAATTTTGAAAAAAAAAGAACAGCGTCAGTATCGTCATATCAAACAGTTTCCTCTAATGACAGGGGCATTGCTTTGAAGTCAATTGTGACCCAAGGGTTACTTGAGTTGGATTCCACGTCAACTTGAACTCTCCAATGTTCTCTGTTAATGTACTCTTCTTCTTCGAATCCATGGTTGCTTTCATCCTTGAAGTGCCACTTGTGCACGGATGACGTACCATACTGGTTAGGAACCACTTCCTCACCATCCTTTGCAAATTGGTATTCAATACCAGCCATCTTCTTGATGTCTGGCAATAAGTGTCTTTGAATGTGATGTTGCAAGTGTCTTCTAAATTTTTTGTTGAGTGAATTCATTGGAGGTTTGATTTTGTCTTCATCCCCATGAATAGCACTCATGATAAATGGTGGAATGTACTTGACATGAATGTTCAAGTTGTCAAATTCATTGTCCCACGACTCATCCATGATGTATCTTTCAAAATCGTCCAAGGACTCAAAATACATTTCCTTCGAATTGCGGACCTTTGGAGGGGACTCCAAGTGATCAATGTGGGTTGGGTCCTGATGGGCAGCTTGTTTCTGATTCTTCTTAGTCATTTTTGGAACAAGTTATAAAAAGAGTCTATTACAAAATATGCTTAAATACCAAATTTAGTAGTAGTAGTAGTAGTAGTAGTCGTAATCGTTCGTAGTAGTAGTGGTAGTATACTTTATACTTAAAAGATCAATTTCAGCGTGGTGGTTCTGAGACCCTTTTATACCTTTCCTTGTTTATGGTCCACATTTCCTGATTGGACCAGCTCTGGCCTTTTTGTTGTCGTGGAGTGATATCGGAAAATGTGATTAAACTTCAAGTCCGAGAACGACAGTAAGAACTTTCAAAACTGTTCTTTTCCTAAAATCGACTGCCCAATACGGTCATCCTGACTATAGCCAGCTGTACCACACCGCTAACTCTGATATCCCATGTTACACCTTGATTCTAGTGGTTTCGATTGAAAAATAAGTGATCAATTTATAAGTGCTCATAACACTGTCACACCATATCTATTTTGTGGGGAAGATGCGTAGATGCTCGCTGTAGCAACTTGAAAAGAAATAACATTGAGGGGGCGAAGGGCCACAGAAAGCGCTATCACACAAGATACTGCGATATGTGAAACTTGTTTACGTCACACCGTAGTACGATCCAGGACGTCGTCGGTAGGTAACATATAATGTTAGCTCGCAGCTAAAGTTCGGTTCCCTACATCAAATACTAGCAAACAATCGCTACTGTGTTTAACAGTAGTTCCCCGGTAACACCACTAATCGTTTAGTCGTAGGATAGCCCGCCGTTTCCCCACTTAGTGATTTTCCCTACCAATCACGTCTCGTGATGGTACACTGGTGGTTGTTAAATTGCCCACTCAATTTGAGGGGGCGATGAGCTATCTCAATGTAGCGAAAAATTTTGTTCCTTGCAATACATGCTACTCTTCTCATGTAAACGGCACGTGAAATGTTCAGACACATTTTGCAAAGGCTACTAAACATCGCATTAACTAATTTGTTACTATTTATACTGTTTACTTACTATAGAAACATATAGCATTTTGGCAGGGGTTTCACAAGTATTGTTGCTAACTTTTGCGTAATCAAAGAAAGTGACACAGAAGCTCAGCACTTGAAACCCACTCAGGATTATAAGAATAAAACATGTTTTTGCTTTTGGATTATGTTTATTTGGGCGGTAGTCGACTAGTAGGTCATTTGGCCTATTTTGAGAATGGGGTCTCAACTTTCTTAGAAGACTAGATGAGCAAAACAAAATGCTGAGCTTTATCGCCAAAAAAAGCGTGTTGAAAAACTGTATACAACGCATTTTGAGATTCGTGTTGGTGTGTCTAGAGAGATCATAAGGCCTCCCCACAAAGAAAATGGAGCTCATTCAGAACTTCATCAATACACCCACTGGAGCCACGGAAAAGGAAGCAGATGATAGTATTTCGACAATTGTGGACAGGCTATCAAATGCGACGCTTTTGGAAGATCGCAGAACTGCTGTGTTAGCTCTCAAGAGTTTCAGTAGACAGTATAGGGAAATTGTGATTGCCAAAGGTCTCAAAAACCTGCTACAAATTCTCAATCGTGATAGCATGGACGAAGATATTGTCAAGGCAGTTTTAGAAACACTTTTGATTTTATTCATTAGGGGCGAATCAGATAACGACATAACGAGAGATTGGATCAGCTCTCAATCAAGAGTCAAAAATGGTAAGTATCCTTCTCCTTCCATTTTAGTTGAGAGTATCAAACCAGATCAGTTTTCGATGTGGATTTCAGATGAGTTGACGCAGTCTCTAAATAACATCGATGTATTGCTTGAGCTGCTAGAGTTCGATCAAATACAAATCAAAATTTACACGTTGCAGATACTACAGGCAATTACTTCAACCAGACAAACAAGAACCCAAGAATTAATATTGAGCTCTCCAACAGCTGTTTCCAAAATCTGTCAAATGCTAGATGAGGCCTATGAGCCAATCAGAAATGAAACAATTTTGCTCTTGATGGGTGTTGTTAAAAACAATTATAACATTCAAAAACTTGTTGTTTTTGAAAATGCTTTTGATAAATTGTATCACATTGTTCACGATGAGGGTGGGATTGCGGGATCCATTATCGTTCAAGATTCTTTATCTTTGATTACAAATTTATTAAAATACAACTCCATCAATCAAAAATATTTCATTGAAACCAATTGTTTGGCAAAACTTGGTGAGTTGATAAATCAAGTGATTGATGAGTTGAACCTTTCTACGAATTGGCATATTCAAAAGACTCAAAACGTGCTCACCACTCTGGATACCATTAGATTATTTGTTATAGAAGGAACTCAAGATGTTTTTGAAACTCAAAAAGCTATTGCTAATAACAATATCATGATCCTGGTACTAAAATTAATTTTTTCAGTTGGAATCCCAAATGATGTTAGAGTTGAAGCTTTGTTAACTATAGCTGACATAATAAGAGGTAATAACGATATTCAGTTCCAGTTTTCTCAAGTGGATGTTCCCTATCTAAACCCTGTTTTACCAGCCGCAAATCAAAGATCTGAGGAGGTTTTACCAATAACAATTGCCTTACTCCATTGGTGCATTAATGTTAATTCTGTTCACTTGTTTGATCTTAGAATGGCATCTTTGCAAACTTTGCACGCATTTTATCTCAGTAATTCAGAAGCAAAGGCTGCTTTTATTGATGATCAAGTTTATGAATTCAAAATTCTCAATGGTCTTGAAATTGATTCCCAAAACATAGAGAAAGCTCCAGAAGTTTCACCAAACGGAACCTCTGTTACGAACAAGAATGATAAAGAGCGTTTATTATCGGATGTTAATGTTTTGCAGTCGTTAATTGAAACTGAAAATGTGCAAATAAATCCGTATAAAATCTGGTTTTCTGCGACGTTGCTATACTATGTATTTGAGGATTATGAGGAAGGAAAACATGCAATACTTGATCTTTCACTCGGTCATAGTACTATTGATGATGATGATGACCAGGAAATATTATTTATTTCCGCAATGGGTGAAGCACTATGCACCACTCTAACCCAAAAGGACCCACGTACTGCTATTGGCTACTTAATGCTTTTCTGTTTATGGTGTTGGGAAGATTACACTGTTGTTGATAAAATTTTGATTGAACCTTCAATTCTGGATCAACTTTTAGCATACCTCACTAATGTTACTTCAAATAATCAAACTGTTCAAGGGATGGTTGTTGTACTTTTATCAATTATTTACGAATTTTCACGAAAGGAGTCCCCAGTGAGTAGGACAAAATTACACCAACATTTAACAAAAACAATTAGCTCGAACTCTTTCAGTTTGAAAATTCAGCAATTTATCAAATCCAAATATGTTACTGATTTTCATTATGATGATTGGCTCAATCCAACAAAAGATGATACAGGCTTACCGGAAGTCTATTTTGAGAGTAATTTCATTCAACTGGTACGTGATAATTCACTAAGATTGATGCGTGCTTTAGGTAGGCCTCCTAATTTTGAGCCTTCATTGAAGTTAGACTACAGAGCATTTGAGGAAGTCACCTCGAAACTCAATGGTGTTCAAACCGAATTTGATCTTTTCAAGAAAGAAACTACTCAAATATCGGATAAACAGATGTCAGATATTAAAAGATTTTCCGAAGATTATGAAGAATTGAATGAAGAACACCAAAAAACTTTGAGTAAAGTCAGTAGTATTGAAAATGAAAAGGATGTCCTATTCTCAAAATTAAGCGCCAGTCTCTCAGAAGTAAAAACTCTCAAAGAAAGTAATGAGCACCTTAATACTTCAGTTACAGAGTTGAATGAAAAACTGACGAAGGTGGAAAGTAACTTAAGTAATTTGAACTCATCACACAGTGTTTTGAAATCTAAACTAGAAGAAACCGAGAAAGCAAAGAAAGATGCAGAATCTGGTATCAACAAAATGGGAAGAGAACTTATGAATTTTACAAAAGAAAAAAAAGAGCTAATCCAGAAGAATGGTAAGATTGAAAAAGAAATTGAACATTTAAAGAAAGAAAAGCTTAAACTTGAAAAAGAGTTAGTTGAGGTTGTTAAAATAAAAGATTTGAGCATAAAACAATTAGAAAAAAAGGTGGCTCTATTAACTGCTGATTTGAAAAAAGCTGAAAAAAGTTACAGTGACCTGGATTATTCTTTTAAGAGTAGCAGTTCAAAATTGAAAGAGACAGAAGATAAAGTTGATGAATATTTAGGAAAACTGCGTACTGCTGCTGATATAATTGAAGATTTGAAAAACCAAAAAGAACTTTCTTTTTCAGAAACAGATAGGTTGAAGACTTCTAATTTGGCCGAAATCGATAAATTAACAAAAGATCTAAATGCGTCAAATATTGAGAAGGATAATCTTTCGAAAGAGTTGAATACTTTGAATTCACGAATTCATACAATGAGCTCAGATATAGATGAGAAACAAAGTGAGATAGAAGAACTAAAAGATGAAATACTGGAGATGAGTTCTACCATAGAGACAATATCGGAGGGCTTTGAAACTAGTGAAGAAAAATGCAAAGAGTTGGAGATGAAGGTATCAAATCTTGAAACAGAAGTAGAGGAGCTACACAAAAACTATAAGCAACAGCAAAAGATACATGCATTAGAGCTCGAAAAGCTAAAAAGAACGCATTCTACGGAAATTGGTGACATTTCGTTAAAACTCATGGAATCTTCCGAAAAAACTGAGTCTTTGACAAAAACGGTTTCTGAAAACAATGTCGCTATTCAAGAGTTGCAAAATGAAATTAAAATTAAAGAGAAATCCATAAAAGATATCGAAGTTACTAAAATAGAACTTGCTGAAAAGTTGGAAAATGTTTTCCATGAAAAGTCCGAACTTAGTAAATCTATGGAGTCCGCTAAAGAAATAAACAGCAATTTAAGTTCAAACTTGACAAAGCAGCTTGCAGATGCTAAGAAATCGTTGAATGAAAAAGTGAAAGAAAGCGAAAGCATGTCATCAGAGCTGGAAAAGCTGAAAGCTACTCTCAATGAAGAAAAAAAAAAATATGAAATCGACATCCTCAAAAACTCAACGATGTATGACCAAATAAGTGAAGATAAATCACAACTAGAAAAACATATAAAAGAGTTAAATTTTTTAAAAAACGAAAAAGAATCAGAACTTGAACAAGAAATTGAAAAACTAAATTTGCTTTTAACTGAGCTCCAAAAGGAAAAATCAAAGTTAGTTGATCAATTTGAAACCCTAGCGTCTGAAAAATCTAACAAGATTATTGAACTCCAGAATAGCCTGTCTAAAGCGACGAAAGATTTAGTTGACGTGCAAAGGGAAATCAGTGATTTAAAAAAGGCACATGAAATATCGAAAGAGGAAAGAAAAACAGAAATATCATTGCTTCAAAAAGAATTATCTTTATCTAAAAATTTACATTTGGAATCTTTGGAAAAAAATAGGCAATTAACTTCAAAGCTCGGGTCTACAAAAAAAGACCATGATTCCACTTTGGGAAAATTGACCTCTGAACTCGAGCAAATGAAGAAAGATTTGAATAGCTCTTCTAATGACCTTGAAACAGCAAAAGAGTCACACGAAGCTTTACAACAAGAACAAGAAACAAAAATTGCCGAATATAAGACAACAATTGAAAATCTTGAAAAGAAAATGAATGAAGAAAATCTATCTTATGCTCAATTAGAAATGCATTTTCAAAAACTTGAGTCTGAAAAACAAAATGAACTTGGCGAGCTACAATCTTTATTCGATAAGGAAACGACTAAATACAGCAAAGTTGAACAAGAAAAGTCCGAAGTTGAGAGGCAGTTAATAAAAATCAAATCCGAAACTTCAAAGCAAATTCATAAATTGAACTCTGAAATAAAAACCTTAACTACTGATTTAATAAATTTTAAAACAGAGAGAAGTGGCATTGTATCTCAATTAGAATCTTCAAAAATTGATTCAACAGAAAAACAAAGTGAATTAACAAAAACAATAGACAGTTTAAAAAAAAAAATTGATCTGGAAAAGGAAGCTAGTGGTAAATTAAAGGATGATATCAATTTACTGAAATCTGAGCACGAAAAAAAAGAGATTAGGCTACAGCAAGCGTCGAAAAATAAAGAGCAAGAACTTTCAACCATTTTGTCTAACAAAGAGCAGGAACTTGTTGAGCTTGGACAAGAGAACACTAAATTAAAAGGTGGATTTGCAGAAAGCAGGCAAGAAGTTGATTCTCTGAGTTCTGCGCTTGCAAAAAAGGAAACTCAATTGGCCAATTTAGAATCAAAAATTAAAGAAGAAAAAGAACTCAAGGAAGCAGAGCTTATTAACCTAAGGAAAACCATCTCAACGCTCGAGGAACAAAGGAATGCTCTCTCTAAAAAACTTAAAACTTTGGAGGAAAAAAACGCTTTTATGATCGAGCAGTTAGAAAATGCCAAATCGAAGTCGAAAAGTAATATCAAAAAGCTGGAAACTGAATTACATAAGGTGAAAGATAGTTTGAAATTGAGTGATGAAAAGTTTGCCCAGCTTGCAAAAAGTTGCGAAAATTTAAAAAAAGAAGAAGAAACCTATAGTGCTTCAATTGCAGGAGAGAAGAATAAACTGCAAGCCCAATTGAATTCTACCATTGACCAAAAAAATGAGCTACAATTAAAGTTGGACGATTTGAATGAGGGCCTGTCTGCAAAGATTGCAACTTTGGAGCATGAAATTTTTTCATTGAAATCACATATAGAAGCTTTGGTCTTGGAAAATGAAAAGCTCTCTAATAAATTCAAAAGCATGGAACAATCAAATAACGATCAACTTAATCATTTAAATTTATTAGTGAGTGATTTACAGAAACAATTGGAGGCTCAGGAAAAAGCTAAAAATAATGTCACTAGTGAAATGAACTCTTTCAAGAAAGCATCTAAAGAAACTGAGTTTGAAATGAAATTGCAGTTAAAAGAGAAAGCAAATGTTATCATCCAATCGCAAGAACAATTGGAGTCTCTTGAGCAAAAAAATTTAGAAGAAACCGCTAACTATAACAAAGCCATTCTTAACAAAGAAAAAGAAATCAAAGAACTTATGACAAACTTTGATAGCGCGGAAAAGGAAGTAAGAGAACTGAAGAAAATAATTGCAGAACTGGAAACAAAAAACAAGGAATGCAATAGAAAGGCTAAATCTTTTACTACAGAAAAGGAAGCTTATATTAGCCAAAGTAAATTAGGGATAAGCAAACTAACTGAGGAGAAAAGTTCATTATTGGAGGAAAAAAATTCCTTGGCATCATCTTTTGCAATGATCTCTTCCAACTATGAAAATTTAGAAACTGCGCTCAGTGAATCCAATAAATCAAACTCAAAACTATGTGAAAAACTATCACTATTGCAGGCAGAATTACAACAAATGCAGTTTCAGAAAAATAGTTTGGAAAGTTTAATTTTGCAGAGAGAAGAATTTATCAAGAATTTAGAGGAAGAGGTTGAGAAATTAAAAAAGGAAAAAGAAGCTGAACACGAAAAACTCAAAAAGGCCTCTGAAGTTCGATCTGAACAACATACAGCAAAAATAAATGCATTAAAAACAACAATTACGGAGCTGACAAAATCTAAAGATAGTCAAATACAAGTCTTAACAGCAGAGAACCTGAAATTAAAAGACAAATCTGCAGAACTCAGTGCTTTGATTGAAAATTTGACTAAGGTTAAAAATCAATTACAACAAAAGCTTTCTGATCTCAATAAATCCATTGTTGAATGTAGAGAAAGTATCACGCGCCATAAAAATGAAAAGGAAGAGCTTGATAAAAGTTTGATGTCTGCTAGAAAGTCTGCGGAGCAGAGTAATAGTGTTCTGGAAAAATACAAACTTGATTTTGATAAAATAGGGAGTGAAAAAGCTCAATTTGAGCAAGAAGTTTTATCTTTAAAACAAAATCTTTCTAGTTCTCAGAAAGAAAATGAAGCAGTTTCTAAACGTTTCCTAGAAGCTGAAGAGAATGTGAAGTTATTGGAAAATAAATTAAAAGACTTGGACAATAGGTTTGATAAGCAAAATTACAAACATGCGGAAGACCTAAATCAAAAAAATATCGAGCATGAGAAAGCAATTTCAGTGAAAGAAAATAAGATCAGTAATTTGGTAGCTGAAGCAATGTCACTGAAGTTGTTGTCAGCTGATGTCGAAAACTCTCAACAAGAGGTAAATGTACTGAAAAAGGAATTGGCAAAGCTCACCACCGAAAAAAATGCTTTAAATAAATCTTTACAAACTTTGGAATTAGAAAAAGAGACGGTAAATAGTGAAAGTGATGCTAAAATTCTTGAATTGTCAAAGAAAGTGAAGGTTAGCGCCATTCAGGTAAAGGACCTATTAAAAGAGTCAAAAACATCAAAAGACGAAAAAGAATTATTCGAAATTGAAGCACAAGAAAACCTTAAACTAATTGAAGATTTGAAGAAATCCAAAGAAGCGTTAGAAGGCAAAGTCCAAGAGCTGCAAAAACAAACTTCTGAATTAGATCAACATCTGAAAAACTCAACTGAAGAAAAAAAAGCAAATGAAGATGGTAAAATTGACTTTCAAGATCTAAACAAGGAATTGCAAAAGCAAGTCGCAATGATGTTAAAACAACAACAAGAAAGAGAGTTATTGTTAGCATCTAAAGATGAAGAGATTGAAACACTTAAAACAAAAACTGTCAACTATAAATCTGTTGATGAGGAATTGTCAAAAGTAAGCAACAAAGTCAAGGGGTTGGAGGCTAAGATGGCAGAAATGGTTCCAAGGACAGATTTGGATGAAGCATTAGAATTGTGGACACTTGCTAATGAGCAAAAAGAGGAGTACAGGGCCAAACTTGAAGAAATGGGGGTTGAGATTGAGAGCGAAGAAGAAGAAGAAGAAGAAGAAGAAGAAGAAGAAGAAGAAGAAGAAGAAGAAGAAGAAGAAGAAGAGGAAGAGGAAGAGGAAGATAAATAAGAAACTTTCAGGCTACAATAAAAAAAACTATATATTGGAACTAATATCGGCAACTACAATTGTCCGCCATAAATTTCCTTTATAATTGATGTACCCCACCTTGAGTTCTTGTAACATCAAGTATGTCATCTTAAATTTTATCGACTCTCCTTTTGTTTGAAATTTTCTTCGTCATCTAGGTATCCGTGTACAAGTAAATAGAGTAATTTTTGCTCAGACTAGCACGATAACACATAATAAAAAATGATACTAAGACTTTTGGCTTGAAATAAATGATAGGCAAATCTAATATGTAATATCCAAGATTTATGTTGCACAAAACTTTGATTTGAAGTGTAACTATTGCTACTATGTTTATTTATTCTTTGGAGTAAAGTATGAAGTTAAAAAATTGGTGTGACAATTTTGAAGCCGACAGTTTTTCGGTTTGTTTTATAGGCTTTATCAACTCTTTAAACCAATTTAGTGGTTACAACGGTACTAATTATACCTAAAAGGTTGGACAATACCATGAGCTAACCATTTTGTGAGTAGCTAATAATGAACCTTGTTTTCGTATGATTAGATTGTAGTCTGTAATCAAAAAAAAAGTTTTTTTCTGAACGCCTAAGGAATCAGTAGTTAATAGAATCTTTAGACAAATTAATAATTGAGCTCTTCCCTGATACTAAACTGCAATTTGAAGGTAAACCTAGTGGAAAATGTTTAGAAGAAACATAAACACTCTTACACGAAAGCAATTGAAGTTGCATTTCCGGAAGTATGCTACGGAAAGTGCCAAAGTGATAGGTATTGATCTAGGCACAACCAACTCGGCGGTGGCATTTGTTCCAAGTGGTTCATCTCTACCAGAGATCCTTGAAAATGAGGACGGTTCTAGGACGGTCCCATCTGTTGTGGCATTCAGCAGTACTGGGGGTGTTTTTATTGGAGAACAGGCCAAAAGGCAATGGGTTCTAAATCCCCACAATACATTCTATTCAACAAAGAGGTTTATTGGGCGTAAGTTTAATTCTGAAGAAGTTCAGACAGATCTACAAGGCCTAACATACAAAATCGTTAAGGGTGAGAATGGAGATGCCTGGGTTCAGACTTTTGGCATCGATAACGACGTAAAATATTCACCAGAACAAATTGGCGGATTGGTATTGAAAGAGATGAAGCATATCGCAGAGAAATCACTAGCGCTGGAAGGTGGTGAAATCAAGAATGCTGTGATCACTGTTCCTGCATACTTTAACGATTCTCAAAGACAAGCTACAAAAACAGCGGGTGAATTAATTGGACTAAACGTTATCAGAGTTTTGAATGAGCCTACTGCTGCTTCATTGGCATATGGTTTGGGCAAAAAAAATGATGGAATTGTTGCAGTTTACGATCTCGGTGGCGGTACGTTTGACATTTCTATTTTGGATATTGAAGATGGCGTCTTTGAGGTTAGAAGTACCAATGGTGATACCCATCTTGGCGGTGAGGATTTTGACAATTTGTTAGTCAACTGGATACTCAATGAATTCAAAGCTAAATCAAGCATCGATATTAAAGAACAATGTCAGACTTCAGGCGATATGACACCATTACAACGTGTCAGAGAGGTGGCAGAAAAAGCTAAAATTGAATTGAGTCATGTAAAAGAAACCAAAATAGAACTTCCGTTTATCATAGCCGGTAAAAGCATAAGTTTGAACTTGACAGAACGACAATTAGATGAAATGAGTATGCCATTGATTGAAAGAACACTGGGTCCGCTCAAAAAGGCTCTTGCTGATGCCGAAATGGAAGCTGATGATATTGATGAGGTGATTCTTGTGGGTGGTATGACTCGTATGCCAAAAATTAGAGAGGTTGTAGGCGAGTTTTTTAACAAGAAACCAAACACAGAAGTGAATCCAGATGAGGCTGTTGCACTTGGTGCAGCAATTCAAGGGGCAGTACTTGCAGGATCTGTAAAAGATGTTTTACTATTAGATGTGACGCCATTGACTTTGGGTATTGAAACATATGGAGGACTTTTCTCACCATTGATTCCTAGAAACACCAAAATACCTTGTAA
Organism: Saturnispora quitensis; assembly: GCA_030581435.1. Classification (NCBI taxonomy): domain Eukaryota; kingdom Fungi; phylum Ascomycota; class Pichiomycetes; order Pichiales; family Pichiaceae; genus Saturnispora; species Saturnispora quitensis. Next base: position 43,496 of record JAKTTM010000042.1, read on the forward strand.
GTTACAACAAATGTATTCGACTGCAGTTGATGGACAGAATGCCATCGACGTTAACGTTTATCAAGGAGAACGACCATTAGTTCAGGATAACAAGTTGATTGGAAAGTTCAAACTCAATGATATCCCTGCAAAACCTAAAGGCGTTCCGCAAATTGAGGTGAGCTTTGACATTGATGCGGATGGAATCATCAAAGTCAGCGCAAAGGACAAAGAGTCCAAAAAGAAATCATCTATAACCGTATTTGGAAAAACAGGGTTGTCCAAGGAAGAGATTGACAATATGGTTAAAAAAAGCAAGGAAATTAGCAAGGAAGACCAGAACAGAATCTCATACTTGAAACATGTCAATAATTTAGAATTGATCTGCTTTGATGCAGAACAAGCTTTAAATGATTGGTCTAAGTACATGCAAAATGATGATGTTTCAGACATGCAACGACACATTGCGACTGTGAAAGCAATTGTAGCAGATGCACGTTCTGGGGATCTGAACGATGTTAGTGTTATTCAAGCTGCACAGGAAGAACTGAAGGCTGAAACTCTTGAATTAGTCACTAAGGCAGCTGCTGAAAGTAGAAAACAACGTTCTCAATCCCAATAAGAGTGTCTGTAGCTTCTAGCTGTATATAGCCACCGTTTTTGTACATACTGGTGCTTGACACCTGAGCATTTTCTACAAAGATTGTATAGCTCGCGGAAAACCTCTTTTGCCACAACAAGAAATCTTCCGCCAACAATTAGGTATATACACTTCTTGATAAATAACACGGACGATGTACCATCACTCTAACGCATCTGGGGCATCCACAGGGTCTGCCAGACGCATTTCATCGAACAACCCATTTAGATCGGCTCTTTTACAGGAGGAGCAACGCTCAAGAAGCCGGCATGGGTCCAATCCTCCTCAAGACGATCAACAGTACAATGCATGGTTAGCAAGAAGGATTCAAGAAGAAGAGAAGGAAGAGCCAGACAGGGGATATTCTAGTGATGATTCTTTTGAAGCTGGTGACGAACTGGATTTTATCAAACAAAGACCCCCAAAGCCAATCACACAAACTAATTTTAGCAGACACTCTAGTACCAACTCTAGAAAGGGTTCGACCAATCCATTCTCGAAGCCTGATTTTACCACAGATAAACAAGAAACTGCAGCACCACCACCTGCATATTACGATGTTGTACCAAAGTCTAAACAAAAGGATCATCCAAGAGACGAAAAGTCACCATCAGTGAATGTTAGATCTGAGGAAGTTGACGATAACCCTTTCCCAGAAAATCTTCGTCCTGCTCCACCAGCTCCTTCAAGAAGCAATGGAAGTCATGGTAGACTTAATGCTGAAACAATGACCAACACCACCACCACAAAAATCTACTCTGATGGCCGTGTTAGGTCAAAAAGTACTGGTGACCCAATGGCTGCTGCTCTGGGAAATAGGCACAGATCGCAAAGAAGACCTGAAGGTGGTAGTAGTCGTCATCAATCGTCCTCTAACAAAGATTCAGACAGACCCCATCGCTCACACTCTCATTCACACGGAGGTCACAGATCCTCTAATCGTAAGCGATTCATTCACGAAAAGTCCAGAAATGTTGACACTATTGATAAGATGGATGTCACTGGGTTTTTTGGTGGTGCCAAGTTTCACCATGATGGACCATTCGATGCTTGTACACCAAGAAGAAATAAAGATATCAAAGCTGCTCCTGTTGCAGCCTTTCCTGCTGATGGTCCAAACAACTCTATAAGGGGTATTGAGCCAAACTACACAAAGGAAGATCAATATGATATGATGTTTGGTAATGCTAATCCGGATGGACAGAATATTGAAGGTGAAGTTTACAAAACCAAATCACATCCAGTAAATAGTGATTACAGAGAAGGATCTGTAGACACTGTTGCAGGAGCGCTTGGTAAAGCTCGTATTTCTCAGTTTGATGTCACTAATACCAAACAACTGCATGGTGAAGAGTCGCTTGGTTTAGGTTCATCCACGTTTATGGACGGTGCACCTGTACATGGTAAGGCTGCCCAGATAAATAAGGAAAATGAATCCGGTTTAGGTAGAAAGAAAACAATATTGGGAAGAATGAAGACTATAGTAAGAAAGTAGAATTACTCCAATTCTGTTATACCATTCAATTAATTTTGCCAAATTTCTAATGAGATGCTTTTCTAAAGTGGGAAAAAGTTCTTTTTTTTTATCGTAAATTGTGATGAGTATTGTTAAGAAGGTTTTTGTACTTGTTAAAGAATAGAGCTGAAACTAAAAGTATTTTGATATTATTTTGCATTAGCACAATAAACTTTTGATGCGTTCAATACCACTTTGTTTTGCTTTTACTAATCTATTGTTTTTTGTCGTTTCTTTTATTCGTTCTGTAAAATAAAAACCAATATGCAGTTGTTGGTTAAGTTTAATGTTTTTTCGAATAGTAAAGTATTAAAAAATGTACAACATGTAAATCTACAATTCTAATATAAAAATGTTTCATTTAATCTGCTGAAGAATGGTCCGATCAAAAGGATTTGTCTCTTGCTGTAACTGTTGTGGTCGCTCATGACTCTGAGGTTGCTTAGAATTAAGAGATGACAATGCTTGGTGGATGTTTGGATTTGAAGATGATTTAATTACCTTGGACTCTCCAAGGGTCTTTAATGGAGAAGAGATGGGCAAAACAGCACTAGCTGCGGTTGTACCAATACTTGCTATCAGTGGTGTGGTAACTGATAATGGTGTTTGTAATGATGGATCTGTCACTGATTTAGAAGTGTTTTGTTGAAGTGTTTTGATATGTTGCTGCATCGAATCTAACGATGTTGATGGACCCTTAGCTTCAAGTATGTCTTGGCGCAAATTTGTTGTTGACATGTTAAGGGGTGCCGAAGTAACAGGAGCTATTCTTAAAGATGAATGTCTAGCCAAGGGATTCATACTTTGTGCACTTGAAAATGTAGTTGCGGCATTCGCACTAGAAGGGTATTCTCTAAAGTCAAATGTCATAGGATTTGTGGTTGATAGTGCAGACATAGCCCCACTTGATGGAAATGCAGATAATGATGGAATTGAGCTCAAAGGTGGTTGTTCAATCAAATTAGAGTCCACTGCAGTTGAACTAACAACAAAATTTTTTAAAGATGAAGTTTCCAATTTGATGGTTAATTCCTTAGTCGCCCTGGTTAAATTACTCAGTGACGATCTAACTTCATTCAAAACAGGTAAATCGTGAATAGCAGCTTTAGTCGCAGCCAGAATGGCGATGATGGACTTCAAGAATAAGTTCGTCGTTTCATATAATGTCCTATGACTTTCTTCGACAATTGTTCCTTGTGAATGTTGCATAACCATTTGTAATGCAACCTTTGTTCTCCTTGTTTTCTCCATTGAATTCATACAGTGACTCGTCAGCTCTTTAACTTTTAGTGCAATATTATCAAGTTCTTCTGATTTACCATCAGCGGGTGCTTGAGCTGTGGATATGGCACTTTTTGAAATAGCAGTATTAACCTGGCTATATACTACCTGAGCCGCTTGAATAGTCTGATGGATTGATTCGAACAATTTCTCATCATTTAGTAAGGAATCAGCTACCGTTGCCCCAGAACTTAAATCAGACTCTTGTCTCATTAAACTAAATGAACGACCAGATGCTTGCCTTGAATTGACCGGTAAAGCCTGATTTGCTCCCGAAGGACTTGGCGCTGGTATTCTACTTATTGAAAGTGATGGTTTCAGTTTTGAAGAAGATAACTGTTGGGAATGTGGTGGCCTATGCGTTGGTAAAGGTGGTGGTAAATAATTTTGTGACTGTAGCTGTGATTTTGATCTTGCATGTGATGGTAGTTGCATCTGTGAGGAGGTTTGCGATGAAGCCTGTGACAAGGCTTGTGCAATTTGTAGCTGCTTAGCTTTTTTGATAGACTTCGAAACTGGAACAATTCTTTTGCAAATGGTAACCATCTCTGAAAATAAAGAAAACACTGCAAAATAAATCATTTTCAAAGAATCAGCAGTATACTTATTTGGTGTTAGTAACAGCCTCAAATTCTCGATTAACGATATAAGATCATTCATGCATTGAGACATGCACAGAGACAAGTGGCTTCGAATATCGTCGGAAACTTTGCTGCTGGTGGGTTTGGCTAAATTCTTTTCGGCCGTATCAAGAACTACTAAAAATACATTATGTGATTTGAATTTAGAATCAATGTTTGAATCTAGCTCACTGACAACATTAATGAGCTGCTCGAAGAAGCCCTTAAAATATTTTGCCATTTGTATTAATGAGTCTAATGGTAGTTTTGTATGCCTTCCCACTTCTGGTAAGGTTGATAGCATCTTAACACCCTCTCTGATTTTGTACTTTGGTTGTGATATTTCGTGATCAGAAGATTCACTATTACTCTGACTATTGTTACTCTTTTGGCTATTCATATCTATTGAAGAGTTTCTTGTTGGTGCGCTATGCTGGCTTGCCTGTTGTTGTTGCTGTTGCTGTTGTTGCTGCTTTTCATTTAATCGGTCAAAACTCAGAGAATGTCCATGATTAGGCGTTACCCTTTCTTGATTTGTTAAAAAACGTCTTTGATTATCTGACTGCATCCCATGACTAAAACTTCGATCTCTTTCTGGGACGGACTCCAATGGAATTGGTGTTTGATCCAGATCACTAACATTTGATGATGAGACCTGTTGTTTAAAGAGTCTCCCCATCCGCTTTTCAGCCCTCGATGATCTCAAACTATCACTCATGGCCCGAGCGCGTGTACTAACAGGCTCTGATCCAACTCTCGTCTTATCATTATCTAACATTATTCCAATAAGCGCCTTCACCACTCCTTTCTACAGTACGTGAACTTTATAAAAAGCTTGTATCATATTTCAAACAAAAAAATCCGTTTTGAACAGTTGCTCAGCATCAAAAATACTGGGAAACGAATTTACTGTAATGTAACTATAGAAGATCGATTATAAAAATTTTGGAATCGAAGATCTATAAAATATGGTCAGCTTAGTGTTGCTGGCGAACACCAGAAACAATATTGTCCACACGAAGCAACATACTAGCAGACTCAATACTTGTTTTGGCAGACTGCTGCTTGATCACTTCTGGTTCCCAGATGCCATACTCATTCATATCAACGACCTTACCCAAATCACCATCAACACCCCAAGTGTGGTCGCCATTGGCATGCTTGGCTCTCAATTGAGATAAAACTCTGATTGGATTTCCACCACAGTTTTGGATAAGAGTTCTTGGAATTACTTCAAAAGCATCAGCAACAGCTTGATATGGCCACTGTTGCACACCTTCGACTTTTTTAGCTTTTTCTGATAAACCGACTGACACGGCCATCTCGGTGGCACCACCACCAGGAGAAAGAGATGGTTCAAAAAATACATTTCTAGTGACAGCCATAGCATCCTGTAAATTTCTATCAATTTCGTTAAGAATATCCTTTGAAGGGCCTCTCAACATAATAGTACATGCACGAGGATCTTCACATTTGATAAGGTAGGTAAAATACTCATCACCAATAAGTTTGACGTCAAAAAGCCCACATTTGGTACCAATGTCTGATTCCTTCAAATCTTCGACTCTATTGACTATGGTGGCGCCAGTTGCTCTGGCAATTCTGTTGTTATCTGACTTCTTAACTCTTCTCAAAGCAGAACAGCCTCCCTTCAAAAGATAATGTTGTGCTAAATCTGAGACACCCTTTTCAGTAATAACTAAATCTGGTTTCAACTCCAAAATTTGATCACACATTAACTTAACTTGCTCCTCTTCGATCTCTAATAGCCTACTCCAGTCTGCCTCGTTGGTAATTTCAACATTTGTTTGCGATTCACCCTTTTTGTACTCCAAAGGACTGTCGAGTAGAATAACACGAGGGTTTTCAATTCTTCTTTTCATTTTTGGATGAACAACGTCCTTGTTGAGACAGACACCGTCCAAAACTTCAGAATCTTCGATCTCGCCTCCAGGAATCTTTTCAATACGGATATATCTCTTGATATCAATTTCTTTATAGTCACCTTCTTGAACGAGAACAGTTTTAATGGCTTTCAAAGATAGTTCACACATCATTCTGGACCATTTGGAGACGTATTTGGTACCAATAGAAGCAGAAATCAACTTGATCATTGCCTCTTCATTTTCTAAATCCACAGGACGAGACACGCTGTGAATGATTTCCAATGCGTCTTTCAACGCCTGCTTCAATGCTTGTATAATGACAACTGGATGGATGTTTTTCTCGATGTATGGGTACGTTTGAGCTAAAATTTCTCCTGCAAGGATAATGACGGAGGTGGTACCATCTCCAACCTCTTCGTCCTGAGTTCTACTCAACTCAATCATGGCCTTAGCCGCAGGATGAGCCACATCAATTTCACGCAAAATAGCATGACCGTCATTAGTGATAACAATACCGCCCATTGGATCTAGCAACATTTTGAGCATCGCCTTTGGACCTAAACAGGTTCGAATAACGTCTGCGACTGCCTTGGCAGCTGTGATATTCTGCACTTGAGCTTCACGATCACTTTTAATCTGTGTTGATGTATTGAGATAGACAACGGGAGCTTGCATCTTTCCTGATAACAATTTCAATCACCTGAACGATATTATGATGAAAGGCGAATACAAGACTCCAAATCTCAAAATTTTTCACTATGAACAAAAAAATATTTAAAAATTTGACATTTGATATGAGTTTCTTTTAGTACAAGCACAAAGATATGGCTACAACAGCGAATACTGAAGACTTGCTGCAGTGGCTGGCCGATCCTATTAACAAATGCTATTTCAATACTAATGTAGCTGCAGTGAAATCGGCAGTTAATGGCACTGGGGTTGGTGTTTTTGCTAAAAAAAACTTAGATCCTGCCAGACCAAATGTAAGTGATCTAGAGCCAAACTTGTTGTTGAGAGTGCATAAAGCAATGACACTAAATGCCAAGAATTGCACTATATCTAATTTGCTTTACGACGAGGGCCTTGATGGTATTGACGCACTTCTTCTTGCAGTTCTCTACGAATTAGCATTACAAGAAAAATCTCCATGGTATGGCTATTTTAGATCCATCAATCACACAATTGATCCTAATGCAAATATTACTATTTTGAATGGGCCTGATAACAATTTCACCACCAAGAAAACTAAAAAACCAATTGAAAGATACATTCTTCCAGTTTCATTCTGGGACGATAGTGAAAAAGAGCAATTAAACGGTACAGAAGTTGAAATGCTGGAGGGTCTTGATGACGCTCAGTTGAGATATCATTATGCTGTTGCAATAACATTTGCCGAAAGAATGAAAGATTCTGTGGGATTACAAGTCCCTTATCTTTTACAGAATATCTGTCCACCAGGAAACGAAGGCGAGACGACAAAAGAAGAGGTTGAGGGAGATGATGAAATTGAATTTGATAAAATAAGATTTAAACAATATGCAGCCTTGTTTTTAGCCGTCACTTCTAGAGCTTTTTCTGTGGATAACTACCGTGATTTGGCGCTTGTTCCCGGAGCAGACTTATTCAACCATGATTCTTACAATGAAGAGGGTGCCCATTTCATCACTGTTGGTGAAGTTTGTATTTATTGTGGTAAGGATGCATGTGGGCATTTTGAACATGGTCCTCCAGATTCTGAAATGGAATCTGAAAGTGAAGCTAATGACGCGGAGGACGAAGAAGAGCCTGACAACGTTGTGCTTGAAGATTTGAAGGAACTTACCATGGAGTTTGTTGAAGAAATAGAACAAGAGTTAGAGCAAGAGGAGTCAGGCGATGAAGACGAATCAGATGATGATTTAGAAACAGATCCTATTGTTTACGAATCGTACTTGGACGCAGAGGAATGTTGTGATATTGTGTTGGAGAGAAAAGTGAAAAAAGGTGATGAAATATTCAACACATATGGTGACTTAAGCAATGCTGAGTTGTTGATTAAGTACGGATTTTGTGTCGATTCAAATCCTAATGATACTATAACTTTCGGACCAGAGATTTCTCAATATATTGCAGGTTTAGTTGAATCCATTGAAAGTGAAAATGATGAAGATGCTAGAGAAAAAATGGCGAGACTTAACTGGTGGGTCAATTTCGGTTATAAGGAGCTTCAAAAGTACATTGATATCCAATCGAACGAAGAAGAAGGATGTTGTAGTGATGATGATTGCCAAGATGAAAATTGTGAGAATAAAGTTAATGACGTCAAGGACCATCATCATAATCAAAAAGATAACCATGATGTGGAGGATGAAGATGATGACGTAGAAGAAGACGAATATGAATGGATGGAGCAGTGTAAACTTGGTCATCCTGGTCATTTCAATGGTTATGCAATCGCAGTAGCCACCTTATTAACCACCTCTGCGAAAGTTATGGACGAATTGCACCAAGCGTTTAACGATGAAGAATTAATGTCTGCGCCCGGTCACGCTGGTGCCTTTGTTGAGAAGAAGTTAATACTAGAAGCCAATAATGATACAAATAAACTATTAAAGGAATTTTTACAGGCAAAAATAGCAACCATTGGCGATGCTAAGCTAAAAAGCATAGACTATAAAAGGATGTTAAAGAAAGCAAGCGGTAGAAAAAGCTTTATTTATACAATATTGTTGAACGAAAAGAAGATGTTGGAGTTCGCCTTGAAAAAGATTAAATAGACTTTATACAAAAAATTATAGAAGCAATATGATTGCATTAGAGGAGGACAAACAGGATTACAAGGAGGCACTTAGGCTTATCTATTGACAGATGTGTGTAGTTTGTTTTCTTTAACAAGAGCAAAACAAAAAAAACAGCAAACGCATCCGACTAAAGAAAAGATGAAGGTTATCCAACAACTGAAATTATATGATTCTACCATTGGCCCCAACGCCCAAGCAGGGGCATCGGGTGACCGAATGTATTTAGCGTCGTGGAGAACAGAATAGATAATTTTTTGAAGCACCTTTTCATCAACATCTTCTGGCTTGGCTGCTGTCAAATAATTTGTTAACTTAATTGAAAGTGATGAAGTAAATAGGTACGATCCAAATGATGTACCCAAAGTTGATCCTGTACTTCTAAAAGCATATTGTAGAGAAGTGACAGAAGATTGATATTCTAAAGGAACAGCAGCAATTAATGATAATAAAGTGACAGTTAGCATAGAAGCATACGCCCCTTGAGGCAAAACTATCATCACGTATTGTTCCCATGTTTGCAAATTCTGACCTGGTTGGGTTCTAAATATTTGGTAAATTAAACCTAGAGTTCCCAGTGCTTGTATTACAAAAGAAAACTTTAAGTATTTCCCACTCCATTTCATATAAAACCCACTTCCAATACTAGCAAGAGATGAAACAACAATATTTGGAACACCACGGAGACCCACTGCTGCAGAATTGAGCCCAACAACAGTTGATAAATACACAGGGAAATAGTAGAGCAAGATGTACGAATACATTGTACCAAACCAGTTAGCTAATGCAGAACCCAATACAGTTCTATTTGACATCAATTCTACTGGAATAATTGCAAACTCGTGATTTGATTCAACTTTGTAAAGTAGATAAAGACCAAAAGTCAAAAGCGCAACTAGTGAAACAATAGACCAATTATTGTCAAATTTTGATCCGGTTAAAACGACGAAGATTAACAAGTTAAAGGCAACCAACGCGATACCCCATATGTCAACTTTTTTGAACTTTTGCTTCAACGTTACATCTTTCAGGTTAACCTCGTGTGGCAACGTTGGTAAATTGAAAAAAATGGATATCACTACGAAACAAATGATACCAATAGGAACTTGGCACCAAAATGCAGCTCTCCAACCCCATTTTGCGGCAATAAAACCACCAACGGTGGATCCCACAGCAGATCCAACTGCAAAAAAGACATTGCCTAAACCTTGGAACACACCTCTTGCTCTCAAGGGAACCAAATCGGATGTAGTAATCGATACAAGGGAATTCAAGCCAGCAGCAAAGCCAGAGAGAAATCTTCCACATGTAAAAGAAGCAGTAGTAGTTGCAGTTGCACATTGAAGACAGCCGATAGTAAAGATACCAATGCATAAAAGAAAGGAAGGTTTTCTACCAAAAATATCACTTAGTTTCCCTAGCGGTTGGACAATTGATGTTGAGAGCAAATATGCCGTTGCAATCCATGAGATATATGGGATTGCATTTAGGTCAGAAGCAATATCTGTCATTAGCGTTGCAAGTATAGTTGCATCTAATGATGCCAAGAAAACGAGAGAGTATAATGGCACTAAAACAGTAATTAACTGACCTCTAGACAATAAGTAACCACCATACGGTTCATCATTCTCAGTGCATACTTCGTCATTTATTGCACCATATTCCTGGGTTGATTCAAGGACATTTTCGGCAACTACCCCCGGCAAAGAAATTGCAGGGTTATCTAACAACGGACTTTTAGATGGCGCTAACGTAGTCGGCATTTGTATTTATATAGACAGTGTAATGCTTAACTAGTCAATACGCAAGAAAGAGGCCTTTAGTTGAAAAAAGATAATGTTACAAGTGGTAGAAAATTATACAAGTTTGGCTTGCTCCGAAATATTTAAATGGTTGTCGGCTACAAAAATGATAACAATAGAACAATTTTATTCTTGTTTGACTTCTGCGTCGGGCGTTTGAGTAGAAGAATTAATCTTCCTTTCTTCTTTACGCTTCTTACGCTTCTCTTCTTCCTTATCGCGTCTTTCGTTTTCTTCACTTTCATGCATTTCATTAGTAAACTTTGGGCTCCAACGATGATCAACGGCAACACTGTAGGAATAAACGTTGGTCCACCATTTGTGTAGCTTTTCTACGTTTTGAGATTGCAATTCAGGAGTTTTCAAGACACATAGTATGATTTTGTTTAATCCTGAAGTTCGTAGAACAGACTTTGAGATATCAGATTCTAAGATCTCACTCACGATGGGATCTAAAGTTTTTTTGATAGCTTTGTAATTTAATGGAGGATAGTCATTTTCTTGTGTGTCTTTATTGTTGTTTGCCTCTTGTTTAGCAACAATTTCTTTCTTTTCCTTTTCTGTTTCTTCATGTTCATCATTCAAGGTTTCTTCTTTACTTGTATCATCTGTAACGCCTTTTGCCTGAATTGCTTTTGCATTATTGGCATCTTCTTCTGCTTTCTTTTTTACCTCGATCGCCATTAACTTTCTCAACTTATCTTTGATCTGCGTCAAGTCATCAGGAAATAATAGATTTTGAATTTCGGTTCTTATGCGCCAACACCAGCTTGCCATGGCATTAACTTCACCATTTAAAATTTTAGAGTCTGGGACTGCTTTGAAATCTATATCAACATCGGCTTTTGGCATGTCGATTCCCCAATCAGTGTCTATTTTTGCATTCGAACCTTCGAAATCTTCATCATCGGAGATGTCTTCATCAAAGCCGTTAGAAGACTGGGCCTGATCTGAATCGAGCTCCTCATCTTCTTCAAATTCATCTTGCCCTTCCACAAAATCTTCGTCTTCCTCATCGTCAATAATAGGTATATCGATGTTGATTTTCTGTTTCTTTCTTCCTCTTGACGATTGGCTTGTGCTCTTTGGCTGTTCAGCGCCAGGCTCTTCAGCTAATGCAACACTTCTCTTTTTACCTCTTTTAGCTTTAGAAGCAGCAGTTTTTGGAGCAGGATTGCGTTTTGGCCTTCCTCTACCTTTTCCAGCCTTCTTAGAAGGTTCAGAAACTGGAGGTTCTTCGTATAGATACTCATCCTCTTCTTCCTCTTCAAAATCAGCCTCCTTTGGAGGTCCCCAACTACCCCAGTTCATAAACTCGTCAACAGGTATCGTGTATGCCTTCAAATATGCAGAAACAATTCTTTTTCTTCTACCAGCTTGATTATCTATGAAATCATCACATCCTTCAGGAACAGTTTCACCAGAACTCACTAAAAACTCTCTAATATACTCTTTGTCAATGACTTTCATATTTGCAGGACTACACCAAATGTATTGATCGTCAAAATAAAACTTAACACAAACAGAATCACTCCTAGTCTTTGGTTTCTTTTCAGACATGTTTGCTGGCATCATATCCGCTGGCACAACACATGCTGGCCATTCTGGATAACCTTTAACTTTGGCTAGAACTAGAGTTTTTTCAGGATACTCCGATGTCATTACCGTATACTTTTACTATAAGATCAACATAAAATTAAAAAACCAGGTCAGACGCGTTAAAACTTTGCTCTAGAGTACGGTGTTTTGCCAAGTTTTTGTGAATTTAAAGAACCGTAGACATATAGCATTCCACAGTAGAGATTAGTTATGACTTCGAATAGTTTATCAGTCTTCGATGGTAAGATCGTCTCTGGTTCAGGAAACTTGCTGGTAAAACGAATGTTTTATATTTACATAAATTACATCAGTAAACCATGACAAATTTATTTTCGTCTTTCTTTTATGCGCTAATAAGCAGTATGGTAACTCATACTTTGCTCCAAAAAGTGTTGCTAATTGGCTATTGGTTTCTATTGCTTGAAAATCTTGCAAAACGTGATGCTTCCTCACCAAAATGCCAAGTTTTATTTCATAAATACATTCCTTAGGGTTTTGCATTTTTGAAAAAACACCCGACTATAGTTTGAGCACTCATTTTTTGACAATACAATTGTAATCTTAATTAAAGAGTTGTTGGTGATGAAATCTGTGTACATCAAAATACTGACTGAGCATAATACATGCAAAGTAACAATAAGATGTTGAAGATTTCGTAAATATGAACTACTCATGTAATAAGCTGAGCATTAATGCA
>JAKTTM010000043.1:0-53359 GCA_030581435.1 Saturnispora quitensis
TTGGTTAATTAATCCATTAAGTCCAAATTAGTATAAATAGCTGCTAGGATAAATGATAAAATAAATTTATATTTAATTTATAATTAACGGTTTGAGTAATAAACTCTGGATTTATCAGAAGTATACCCAATAAAAGCTGTAGTATTTTCCTAGCGTTGTACCAAAACATGAAGTTGTTTGAGAAGTTTAGTCAGATCATTGTAACAAATCCAAAGTATAAAACTAAACCGTTAATTTTTAAAGTAAATATAAAATATATATAAAGTCAATTATGACGATTATATATATTGTTTTGGATGAAGGGATTTGTTTCTTGATTGATAAGATTGAGATCACAAATGACTTCGGCAATTATTTACATCACCGACACACTATGGTTTATTTGTAAATAATTTGTTGTATTTATGTCTTATGCTCATCATTAACAAATCTCTGTAATATTTTATTTTAGCTTATTAAAGCTTACTAAATAACAATGTAACTTTAATTGTTTGTCAATGCTCATCATATACCTAATATAGTAATGTATAATTAGTTATCTTCGACACATTGTAGTTGAATGATTTTCTAACCCCTGCACACTTGAGCAATAAAAATACAGCTTGGTGAATAATTGTCAAGGGTAAATAGCACTCGAGCTTTTACTATCGAGGATAACAAATTATATATTACTATATTAGGTATATAAGGTGCATGACTATTAAGTAAAGCTAATTGTTACTTAATAAGCTTTAATAAAATATTGAAAACAATTATTAGAAATGAGCATAATACGTAAATATAAACATTATGAGTTGGTAATGTAAATGATTGCCGAAGTCATTCGACATCTTGATCTAGCTAATCATAAAAAAAACTCTTGATCAGAAACAGCATAAATAGCCGTCATATTTGACTTCATATTTATTTTATACTTGATTTATAATTAACGGTCTAATTTCATATTTTGAATTTGTTAGTTACCAATTTCACGGTTATTGTATTAGTAACAAAAGTAACAAGGTAATAAGTAACTGGTCTGAACAATTTATATGAGTACTCGATTGACAAATACTACAAATACACCGTTTTTATGAAACGTAAATTGAAGGGTAAATACGCTGTGCACTAAGGCTTCCATTAAAAAGCCATAAGCTTGTCATAATAAACTTTTGTTGTTAGTTGAATATTGAACAGTTAAGTGGTTAAAAAACATGGGCTTGAATGACTCCCTTGTCTGCGCAATTATTTATACTAGGTTCTTGTATCGGTGATGAAAACTATTCAACTGATTATTTGCTTTACAAAGTAATTGAAACTACAAAATAATATCAATAAATACCTCACATAACACATTCATTTGTTGGAATTTCAGCAAGTGAGGTTTCTCTAAAGAGTAGCATAATTGGTATGCTAAGCTTTTTCTTGTCTATTATAATAGATGTAGTCTTCAGGAAATATCGGTTAATCAAATAACTACAATCTGCAAAAACTAATCAATACTATAGAATCTGTGGACAGAGGTGTGAACTTTGTACGCTTCTTCTATCCAAAAAACGAATTTGCAATTTTCCTCAAAACTCCAATTTCAATAGAATCGCAAACAACGACTCACCCATTTCAATCTAATAAAATCCAAGAGTTACCGGATCTCTATAGTAATGTTAACATTATTCAATGCCAATTTTGCATTAAAACAAAAAAATTTATAAAGATTTTTTATTGCAGTTGGCTAGCTCTTCTCTAGCACATCACAGTCTCCACAAATGTTGGCGACTCCCATAGTCTATAAAGCAGATTACTCACTTGTGTATGAACCCTCAGAAGATTCTTTCCTATTTTTGGATCTCTTTGAATCCCTTAAGGAATCCAACTATTTCACTCAAAAATCCTTCACAAACACTTCTCCATTGGTGCTGGAAATTGGCTCAGGTTCAGGCATAATTTCAACATTCATAAAAATGCATAAGATAATACCTAATTCCCTCCATTTAGCTTCTGATATTAATGTCACTTGTAATGAACAAACAAGACAAACATTACTATATAATTGTAAGTCATCGTTTTATCAATTTGATACTATACGATGCGATTTGACAACCTCAATTTTAACAAATTCTATTGATCTGTTGCTTTTCAATCCTCCTTACGTTCCATCAGAAAACGTTCCAGATTTACCAAATGATGCTAACGATGATATTTGGCTAGACTTGGCCTTAATAGGTGGCAAAGATGGTATGACAATCACTTTCAAATTACTGAATGATTTAAATAGAGTTTTATCAGTAAATGGTGAAGCTTATATTTTATTTTGTGCTAGGAATAATCACAAACAAGTAGTTGAACAATTTAAAGCAACCTTCAGTAATTTTATCGTTGAAAACGTTATCTTCAGAAAATGTGGCTGGGAAGAACTCTGTATTTATAGATTTATCAAGTTATTTTAATGATTATATTGTTGATATATATATACGAATGTATCTACACATAGTTGACCTAACAATTGAAAATATCATTAAATAAATCCAAATGAATAGCTTCGTAATCGATTGTCTTTAATTCATATTCATTCTCGTACTTATAAACTTTAACTCCATTGAAAAAGTCCCTTAAAGTACTGATATCATCAAGCTTTTTCACACCTATTAACATTGGCCTCTTTGAATCGTCAAGAGAATTCCTTTGGAGCGAGCTCCCACTAATAAGTGATTTATTTTTCAGACTTTTCCTCAAAAGGTCATTCACTTTTTCAATTAATGTATAGTTAATAGATTTGGATGTCCCGTAAATACCGTCTGTTGTATTGTTAACAAACACCCACTCATTCAATTGGAAATCTTCTGGTTCGATTGTGAACAAAACATCAATGAGTTTACTTATCTGTAGTATGCTGCCTAAATCAATCGTCTCCTTACCTTCACTATCTTCTCTATAATTACCAAGTTTTGAAACCAACTCATCTAAAGCTATGTAAGTTTCTTTGAAAACTAGAGGCCATAAATCAACTAAATGATTTTCACTGAACTTGATGACCAATACTCTAATAAGCATGAATAAATATTGTTCCATTTCGCAAGCTTTGGTGATATGCTTAATTGCTTTGAAAAATTTCCCCATTGTATCAATCATTTCCGGTAACACTTTGATAAATTCGTCCTTTTCGTTGATCAAAATCAAATAAATTACTCTCTTGATTATTGGAATATTGCTATTCAAAATGTCAACTTCGTCATTCCAATTAAATAGTAAAGCCCCCGAGTTTCCACTAGGTCCAACTAACGTAATTTTATTGTTGATCATATCGATCATTCTGTTTTCATCCTCAATGATCCAGTTCTTCATCAACAAATTCCATCTATTGTCACTACTTTTTATATTCAGTTTGAAAAAATCTGGGTCATTTATTATATCATAGCATAAACCTTTCCATGCTTTCAAATTACAACAAAATGGGTCTTCTCCAATCACAACCAACAATTCAATTAGATTGTTATTAATTTTGCTTAAAGAAGTAGAGTTTGACTTGAAAATAGAATTGTTCAATGCATTGATTATACTACTGAAACAACTCTGCAACTTATCATTATCTCCAACTATGATACCCATATTTGGTATGACAAATTTTAAGGCGTTGCAGACCTCGTCTCTAAAAACAACTTTTTCAGAAAAACTTTCTTTTGCTGAAGAAACGTCGTTACTAATATCACTACTTATATCATTGTTCAAATTTTCTTCTTGTGCTTGCCCCACTTTTATTGTTAAGGTAAAATTGAGTGCCTTAGTGAAAGATTCACTCAATTCTTTCTTAATTTTTTTCATTTCTCCAAAACTTGTGTGAATGAGCTTACTGCCAATGATGCCAACGAATCGCAAAATGTCAGGATAAACTTGTTTATAATTCATTGAATTTGTAAATGCAGTTCTCAGAAAAGCTAAAATATCGTCCCAAACCTCTTCAATTCTGTCTTTACTTAATTGAACCGAATAGATAACTAAAAATTGTGAAATGTCTGTTCTATTCAACTCAACACTTAAACTAGATTGTTTTTCTCCCTCAAGACTTGTAAAATGAACTCTTGAGATTAAACTGTTCAGAATGTGTGGCAAAATGATTTTTTTGTCAGATTCATCCAAAATTTGTATAATTTTCAGACCACCATTATCAATTTTCTTGTTTTCAATACCACAACATTTAATCAATGTGTCAACAGTCTGTAAAGGTTCCATCAAATAGCTGTTTTCAATGATCTTCTTGCATCTAAATTTCAACTTTTGAGCTCTATATTTTTGAGATTTACTGATTTCTTCATCATCCTTCTTTGTTATCTCATCAGTCCAAATCCAGAGTCGATAGATTGTTGCAATTGTCTTCGAAAAGGATTCCAACAAAAGTAGCTTTCTTCTACTAAATTCTGCATTTTCATCTGCAGCTTCAACTTGAAAAACACCTTGAATAACAGACCCAAAAAAACCTCCTGCATCTCTTGAGGCTGGATTAATCAGACCTCCAAATCCCATATTGGACGACGATGAAATGTATCCCAAGTATTTATGAGAATTAATTAACACCTTTTCTAACCCCAGTACCAGTTCACCAATGAATTCATCATCATCAACGTGTCCCACTAATGACTTTTCTAGATCTTTAACACCTTTGTCGAATACTTTGTCTATCTTTTTACAAACACAATTTGTTAGTCCACGAGTAAACAGAAAGACCAATTCTGAGTAATAATCAGATGTACTCAAAATGAAGTTAAACCAGCAATTAATCTCAATTGCTGTATCAGAATTTAATATACCTCGTGTGATGAAATTTAACATATTTATCTCAGAGTTTTTGGATTTTGGTAGTTCAAAAAGTGCCACTTTTAGTTGTTTCTTACTACTAATTTTGATCAACTTGGTGAGCGTGTTCAAATAATAGGATGTGATCAAGTGACAATTTTTTACTGAATCAATGTAATTTCTTTCTGTGATACTGGCCAGTTCAGTAACAATTTCATCAAAATTTGATTCAGTACCATCCATTAATTTTTCCAACAAACCAAGTGCAACCTTAACACAATTCAAATAGTCAACATAATAATTGTCCATATTTGTTAACTGTGGAGTAACTTTCATTTTCAAGAAATTCAACAAAGTTAAAATCAGGAAAGATTTATAAGTTGAAACGTCCCAATTCAATGACTTAATAGTTTCAATCAATATATCATTGTTGATAATACAGAGCTCCGTTTTAAAACTGTTCATAATGTTTTCCACATTTATACTTAATAAATCAATAATAGTGTTCATTTCGTAGGAAATTTTCTTGAAGTCATAATCAACAATATTAGTATGAAGGTGTGAGATTTCATAACCTGAAAAATTATTACTATATAACTCCATGCAAATGATTTTGAATAGTTTATTCAAAGTTCCAGAGTTTATTGTTGATCTGATCCACCTTTCAACCAAAACGAAATAAACTTCATTCTTGAGGTCATCTAATATTAGATATAATGGCTTAATTAAGATTGAACTGGATTCATTATCATTACTAGAATGCATCCAAAGAATATTAAATGCCCTACTTCTAGTTTCGTTATTTGATGATAGTAACAATCTACAAAGACCTGCTTCAACAAATTGTGATCCCATTAATAACTCTAAATCCCAGATTTTATAAACTATTTCAACTTGGTAGTCACCCGAGCTACTAATCAAACATTCCCAAAGATTATTAATTGTTATCTTGAATAATTTGGCCTTTTCAAATTGATTTAAATTGATGATTAAATATTTGAACAAAATGGAAACTCCTGTTGCAAAATCAATATCAGGCGACGTGTCCATTGCAAGAATCAAATCAAAAATTCTTTTGCTATTCCATTTGTGAGTGTCACTCATTGGAACAATTTCTAATAAAGTGTTAATTAGCTGACATGAGTTTACAAATAATCCACCGTTTAATGATTCTAGTGAAGAACAAATGATTTTATTGACAAATCCCAAATACAGTGCACTTAAATCACTGGTAGGAATTGGTTTCTTGTCATTTGAAGCAAGTTGATGCTTATCACTGTAGAAAGTATCCAACTGTTTAACGATATACCTTCTAAATTCAGTGTTGTCTTCATAAAACTCATCGCTAAGATATTTCTCATTAGAAAGGTCTAACGGTAATAAAGCTCTTGAAGGGATCATTTCAGCTAACTGTTGAATCAACTCCATTAATTTTAAGTCGCAGTCAAACAATGCCATCGACCCTAGAAGGATCAATGGTGCGTGAATAATTATCATATCTTCATCTTCAACATTGTAGTTGTTCAATATGAATATGGCTAGATCCAAGTTCTTGTTTTTTACCAGTTTGAAAATGTTCTGCCAGATGATATTTGTTTCAATCCCATCAAACAGCTCGTTTGAAACCTTTATTGCTAATTCATACTCTGCAGCTGATAGCCCATTCTTTAATCTCAAACTATATATTCCTTCAATAATAGGGATCAAAACAATAGGTATGACCAACATTCCAATTTCCCATTTATCCATAATGGCAATTGAAATCCGACACCCTTCAATAATTTGATTAATGTGTGAATTTTTACTGTATTTACCTGAAATCAGATTCATTAGTGCAGCAGAAAAGTTCTCAACCCCATATGTTTTAAAATACTCGAGTCTGTTATCCATTTCAGAAGTTTCATTGTAAAAAGACTCACTAGCAGTATTTGCAAGACCAAGTAACCAACTCCAAAGCCTCCTATTTAATGACATGTCTTTTCTTAATATTGTAAACGCAGTGCTTAATATTAATGCTTCTTTGTCAGCGCTCTTTACTAAATACTGGAAGACCGGTGAACTTAATGGTAACCTTGTCAATAGTAAATCAAAAAATCCACGTTGGACATAAAGGTTATCGTCTTTTAAAGCTTCACAAAAAGATTTAATCAGTAGTCCAGGCTCTGGTGTAATACATGCCCTAGTCTCGATAGGAAATTTATTTATGATACTTTCTTTGTTGATTTTCTCTATAGGAATCTCAAAATTGTGGTTTTTATCGTCCTTGTCCTTATGATCTTCAAGTGTGGGAGACTCTTTGTAAAGAAATGTAGGTAATCTTTTATTAAGGTATTCCATGGCACCAGATCTTTTATCAGGCGAAGTAATGATACAAAGAAACATGCATTGCCAAAACTGGACATCATCTTGCAGTTGTCTTTTGAAAGAGTCAATCAGCTCCATCACAGTTCCAAAAAACTCCGATGTTGTATCGTCAACAGCAGGTAATAAACTCAATAATAACGGTTTAATACATGTTCTCAGTTCATTTGGAGGCACTTTTGTCAAATGTTTTTGATAAAGTTCTATCAATTCTGGTTTAACACTAATACTAGCGTATGACATCAAGGGAAAAAGACCTGGAAGCCATAAGTGTATGTAACTAGACAAAGATGCGCCTAGTATGTCAAATATAGTTGAGTAAACCTCAATTGTCTTTCTATGGACTCCCGAAGGTAGTTTTGGAGAGACACATTTCGCCATTGTAGTTGCTACCTGGAAGTCCATTGGAACCCAATTATTAGATTCGAAGTCCGGATTGCTATGGAGTGCTTTCTGCAATTTACCAAGAAAAGAGATGTAGTCTGCCCATTCATCCACGGAATCGAAAGTTTGAAGTGCTCTTTCAACATTTGATTGATATCGTTTTTCCTTTGAGCTTAGAACAACAGATTGGCCATTTGCCGTTACACGCATACTAGGCGTTTTATTTCCTGCAAAAAGTGGCAATGGCGACATCATACGATGCATATTTGTAAACCAGTTTTTTAGTACAGTTCAAAGAAGAAAGTGATGTGGTAAATTTCGACAAGCTTCAAAAACAACTTCATCTGATCAGAAAATTGAAACTCTATCATGGGGAACATTTACTTAATGAACGTCGTCCTGTATCCATTCAAGGTAATTACAGACACATAATAGCTAGCTGTTGAAAGAAAGACCTAAACATCCATGAGGACTTCGTCTATGCCTTCGAAACATCATGTACTAACCTTTTGTATTGTTTAGGGCATTTGGTACTTTATTATCCATATGCATTGCTGGACTTTGTTTTTATATCACCTGGGGCCCTTGTTATTTGTTACTGTGCTTGTATATGGGATAATTTTTGGTGTTTACATACTCATTTTACTTGCATCTGGTGGTAGTTTATCATTAATGTTTCCATCAGTATTACAGTCTTGTAATTTTATTGTAAACATCATTAACAAATCAATACTCTTACCTAAAACATTAAATCGTATCTTTGACGACGTTATTACTACAAAATTGAATTTAGAATACAATAAATTGCCAAGAGGTGTCTTAAAAGCATATTTACCAGGATATTATGGTGAAACGATACTTGGAAAACTGGTGAGATACCTTTTAACATCGATGGGACCCCTTGTTTGGTTACTTAACTTTATATTCTTGTTTTTTGTCAACCTGATTCCAGTTGTTGGTCCAGTATTGGTTATTTTAATCAAAGCACCTGGCTCGGCGTTCGGTAAGCATCAAAGGTACTTTCACTTAAAAGGATTCAGCAATGCACAAATACATTACATCTGGTTCAATAACCACCAGTTTTATTTTGCTTATGGAGTTGTTGCACTTTTTTTGGAGTCAATTCCGTTTGCAAGCATGTTTTTTATCTTTACCAATGACATCGGTGCTGCATTATGGGCAATCGACATTGAAAAACAAATGACTAGCAATCTTTTACACGCTCTCAAAAATAAAGATGTCAAAGGTTACATAGAGGGTGATAAGAAAGAAGGGAAATAGCGCCTCAGACTGGCAAAGTCTGAGAGTCTGTGCTTTTGCTTAGAAGTAAGAAATAGGATCTTTAAATTTATATCTTAAGCGTTAAATTATGACCAAAATCACCAGAAGCGCATTCAAGGGAGTTGTTTCAAAATGAACTCCCTTATGTTAGCGAGTTCTTCGTTGTTTGTACTGTGGGCCATACCTGGATACTTTCTGAATTCATACTGAGTGAAGCCAAGACTTTTGAAGTATTCAGCAGTCAATTTTCCAAAATTGAAATTGATAACTGGATCCGCATCACCATGACCATGGAATATAGGAGTATCTTTGTTTGCATCAACTAGTTTACTGTTGATATCTCTTTTCATAGCAAAAAAACCAGAAAGACAAAGAATGCCGGCAAGTTTCTTTTGAAAGGTGGCTGCAACACCTAGGGAAACTGAAGCACCTTGTGAAAAACCTCCCACAATAATTCTATCAGCAGGAATACCCTTAGCAATCTCAGCATCGACTAACTTCTCAATTTCAGACACTGAGTCCCAGTAGCCCTCTTCGTCCTGTTTGGCATTAGGGTTACTCAGTTCGTAAATATCAAACCATTGGGGAACGTACTGGCCCCCGGCAATGGCCAGTGGCTTTGATGGAGCACTAGGAAACACATAATTGATATGAGGAATGTTAAGGATATCAGGCAAAAAACTCCATCCTTCACCTGAATCACCTAAACCATGTACGATGATCATGGAAGCAGTAGGAGTAGACTTGGCAGCTACTCTAATGGTATTCAATGCCATTTTCGATGTAGAATAACAGTGGTAAATGATGTCAAGAAGGTTAAAATCCTACCGTAATAGAAGGTGCAGACTTTTGAAAAAATGTATTTACGAACATATCATGTACTTTAATACATATTGAAACAAAATTCTGCTTTTCTCTTTCATAATGGTCGGAGGTAAGAGTGATGATGTAGCAATTGGAGAACTAAACATAAAAGAATACCCGATGTGGACTAATGCTGATGTACAATCTCGATTTTTGACTTTGATAGGTTCTAACAATTTAAATTCACTAAATGTGCCACTACCTGCTGATGTTGATAGTTGGACTGATGATGAGCTGCGTCAATTTCTTTACTCACCAAGTGATATGGAACAGTATATTCATGAGCATTACCAGCAAGCGTTTGGAACTCTTGAAAATGAAATAGAAACAGATAAGGCACTACAAGATGAATATTTAAAGAAATTGAAAAAAAGATACGATCAAGAACTTATACCATTGGCTGAGGGTTTGAACATAGATACCAATGCTTATAATGAAACCATTCAAGATTTGAGGAAGCTACAAGACGTTTTTAATTCCAAAAACCTGATGCTTTCACGTGATAGAATCGAATTAGGGTTGAATAAGGAGTTGGACGAAAAGCAAAAAGCCACCAGCGAAGTGGTGGATGGCGCAATCTCTCAAGTTGGAGAATTTAACAAGGAAGAGTTGGAAAATTTAGCTGCTGATTACATAGCAAAACGTACAACGTGGCATGTGATAAAGGAAAAATTAGATTCACTTTAATTGCCTATTATCATCATTAATATGAGTAGTAATAAAACGTTAGAATAAATAGACAAGAAAAAAACTAAAAGTAACGTATATTTTAATGAATAACAACAAAAAAAGACAAACCAAAAACAGAAAAAGCAACTCTGCTTCAAGAACCCATTTTGTCCTTAACTTAAAAAACAATCAAACATCTAGCAGGAAGTTACTAGCATCATCGATGTTCCATTGACATTTTTCAAGAGCCGATAATGAGTCTTCTTCTGTAAAACCCATACCTTTGAGTTCTTCAAGAGCTAGCTTTTGAGACTGGCTCAACACACCATTCACAGCATCCTTGCTTGAATCAGTTGAGATAAACCCAAACGAAGTTGGCACTGGTTGTGCAGAAAACTGGGATTGCAAAGCATCGGACTCAGCAGCCTTCGCATGTAAATTAGGATCATTGCCAAAACCAGCGAAAACTTGTTCCCAATCATCAGCACCGCTGGAGGTGAGATTATCAGGAGCAGTGTGAGAGAAGGAGAATCCTGAGGCTGGAACAGCTTGCTGCTCAAACTTATGAGCAGCTGCTTCATGCTCGTCATCTTCAAGGGCCGCATCTTCTAAATTCAGGTCATCAAATAGATTATCGGTATTTGTAACAGTTTCAGAGTCGGCTTCATGGTATCCAGAACGTGAGAAAGGATTTTTGGACACGGCAGTTATATCAATTTCATCAGAATCAGTTTTGGTACTTGCTAGCTTTGCATCATCATTGGTAGCGTCTTGGAAATCATCAGATGATGCTGAAGTTTGATCTTCAGTGATAGATTCTGGAACTGACGGAGCTTCGTTTACAGATCCTTTAACGACAGATTCTTGAGCAATAGGAGCGTCAACAACCGTGCTTGGAGTATCAATAGTAACATCATCAATTTCTGAGGCAGCTAAGCCAGAATTTTCTTCAGCGTTAACATTAGATTGGCTAGCGTCTGAGTGGTTAACTAATTCGAAAGATTCACCAATCTCCCTTTGTGAATCAGATGCTGGGTGCTGCTCTAGTACTCTAGAGTTTGATGCAGTATCACTCACTGTAGAAAGATCAGAATCAGCAACATCTAAATCACCCCTAACGGATTGCGAAGGGTTATTTTGAGTAGATGAAGTTTCAGAATGTGGAATGTTAAAAGGCAAAGCAAATTGTGATTGATGTTGTTCACTAGCAAAAGTCTCACTACCTTCTGCAGTTTGAGTTGGTGTAGTCTCGGTTTGAATTGTATTCGACATACCATTGGTACCTTCTGGTGAGCTAGTTTGTGATTGCAATTCAACTGCCTTTTGATATGGGCTAGCAACAGGTTGAGCTTCAATTGGACTAGAGTCAGTAAAACCTTCTTCATTGAAATCATCAAGCGATGCAGTAGGAATTTCTTCTGCATCGGTGGCATCTAGTCCCTCTGCACTGACCTTTTGATCATCAACTTCTTCCTCTCCAGCCTTTTCTGAATGATTAGAAAGAGCTGAAATACCAAGAGCGCCAGTGACTGCACCAGCCACTGCACCCACACCAAAGGCAGCTGCGGATGTAGCAGCATCACTAAATGCAACACTCTTTTCTGCTAAGGAAACAGACATATCAGTATGCTTTTCTTGAAGATCAGAAGATTCATTTTCTAAAGCTTGTTTTCTGTTAAGCAAATCACTATGTTGAGTTTCAATGTGGAAAATAGAATTCTTTAATTCTTCGATCTTAGACTTAAGTTCATTATTTTGTGCTTCTTGAACTGCTATTTGTTGTTGAGAAACAGCAAACATATTACTTGCTTGTGCCGATTTTGCGGTGAATTCTTCAATTTGTTGCTTTAAATCAATGGATTCTGCATTTAAAGTACCTAATTGTTCCTTCAATAGTTGAGATTTCTTTTGGGAATCTTCATATTCAGTTTTAAGTTTTTCCAACTTGGTTTGTTCAGCATGGTAACTTGCTTCAGCTACATTTAATTCCTTTTGCAATTCATCTGTTTCCTGTTTTGCTTGTAGTTGCATATTTTGAACTTCTGCTAGTTGTTGCGTCTCATTTTCATGGAAAGCCTTGAACTGTTTTAACTTAGCAACGATCGTTTCTTTTGTCTTCAGCATTTTACTCAATTCTTGTTGTGCTTTCTCTTTTTTACTAGTAACACCAGATGTTTGCTGAGACAAAGAATTAATTTGATTAGAATAATTTGCGATATCAACACTGGTACTGCTCAATTGGTTAGTTATATCATTAGCATTACGATTAGAAGGTGAGTTAAATCCTGTAACACCAGTAAATCCAATGGCAGCAGCTGCTGCCGCAGCAGATGCAGTAATAGTGTTTGCACTAATAGCAGTGTTGAATCCACCAGCAGTATTAGCAGAATGGGAGTTAAAAGTAGAAAGCTCAGAGCTATCAACTGATTTCAATGCATCATAGTTTGATTGTGGAGGGTTAGCGACCAATTTTGACTGTGGAGCCTGTTGAAATTGTTCACCAACAGGTGATGCAATAGGAATGTTCTCAGAAGAATCAAAATGTGGTTTATTCCCTCTTCCTGGGATTGCAGGAGGTGCCCTAAGTCTTGGGATGTCTAAATTTTCAGGACCTTCATCATCGTCAGATGAATCCACAACTAATGTTTTACCAAAGTTTGAAGTTGGAACAAAACGTCCTTCTGTTAATGTGGAGTTTCTTGGGGCGGGAGCCGGAGGCGCATTCTGGTATAATGATTTTGTCTGTGGAGTTGGCGATGGAACACTGGCATAATTAGTAGCAGCCCGGTTTGCAGGTGCCATTGGGGAAGCAGAGTTGAAGATACCCAGTAAATCGTCCATATGGGATGCAGATCTTTGAGGAGCAGATGAGTTTTTTGCAGAATCAAATGATTGATGATTTGGCTGAGTTTGAGAAGGGGGTTGAAGGGTTTGTTGCTGAACATTAAATGCGCTGCTTTGAATCAACTCGGATGGAGTCTCTTCAGGCAGCTCGTAACCAGCCAATTTCTTCTGAACTAAATACATAGCAATTGAGAATTCTTGTTTGGTAAAATCATCACATTGATCTAAATTTGCCAATTCCCAAATAGTAGCCAAAACAGAGTTTGTCAATTTTGAAGTCATGAGGAAGTTTGCAACTTCACCGCTTGAAATAGATCCTCTTTTTGAAGTGTCAAGAGTTTCAAAAATAGCACCATACTGCTCTTTTTGTTGATTAGACATAATCCAGGTATTTAAATTTGTTCTATTAGAAGCAGATATACCACCCGATGATTGTCTTCTCAATGGAGATTGTGGCAAGTGAGGGGAAGGAATAGAGGCTGGAATTGGAGAAGGAGTAGGGTCAACAAAAGAGGAAGACACAGCAGTTGGTCCTTGCGCAACCCTCCATAACTGTTCAGAAAGTGTTGTTGGAAGTATGGTCATAGACTTATTCATGAAGCATTGAATCAAATGCATGGCGACAATGAATTGTGGCCTAGTTAATTCTCCTTTCTCATCCTGATCAACAACTGCCCAAATTCTTTCTAAAACTTGAATTGGCAACCTTGCCTTCAAGAAAATGTTTCTAGCTTGCTCACCGTGTAAGATACCATCCGCAGCAGCTGTCTTGTCAAACATTTTACCAAAACTTTCAGCTTGCACAGACGTTAGAAGGGGAACAACGGGAGAAGGTGTCGCAGAACTCAAGGAAGCAGAAGAGTTCACGGAAGAAACTCTCGATTCAGGACTTGGAGATGCAACGCTAACAGGGACGCCACTGCCAGTGTGGTTGATCTTGATTGATTGAAATTTAGCCAAAGGAGCAGCATGGTTGGCTGATTCTAGTGTGATTGGCGATCCGTTCTGTGCATGCGCAATCAGTCTCATAGCAATACAGAACATGTATTGGCTCAAATAACCATTGTTTTCGGGATCGGCCAAGTTCCAAACCATACCTAAACTTGGCAATGGTAATCCCGAGGCTTCAAGTAAGGGTTTAGCAACACCACCTGAAACTGAACCAGAGTTATTCGGATCCAAAGTTTGAAAGATGGACCCATAGAACTTGATTTCCGCCTGATTGAATGGTTCTACTAATGATCCGTCAACTAAATTGGTGTTAGTGAACATTTAAATTTAAAGACTCTTGCGTCAGCAGATGTCTTTTTCCATTGACAGACGAATTCTCGCCACTTGCATTAGTACATACATTTATCCATGTTATATATTCAATTAGAAATTATATGAACGTTAGATGGTTAAGAATTGACGTGAGGGTTAATAAAGTTGAATCTAGATTGGTGGGATCAACAATTAATCGAAGCCAGAAAAATAAAACATGCTGCTTACATAATCTTTGCTCATGACCTGACTTTATCAAATCCAATATAATTGGTTAGGCTGAACATCAAGAGAGTTAGAAGGAAAGGGGAGAAATGTTCGGTTAATATTTTATGCAAAAAATGTTTCATGTCAAACCTCAATTCATATATTAAAAATGATCATTACAGGAGCAATATTTTCAAATGGGAATACTTACATTAACACGTTTGCATCAGCAAAACTATAAAGTCCTCAGTACAAATGTTGCAATCAAAAGAGTAATAGGCACCACCAATTGAAATTCAAGTATATCACAAGAGTATTCTGCTTCTAACAAATTATTTGCAGAAGTAGGCATACTTACAAATAGGACAAAATTAGGTTATAGTGACTACTATTCAATACGTAGCTCAGGTTGAATGAATGGATAGCTGAAACATATTAGTAACTGAACAGTGCATACACTGCACGGAACTTTTTGTCAAATTTTAACTTAGTTAATAATCGATACAAAATTTTTACAATTATGCACAAATTGAAAGACTTGACTTTTGGGGTTATAATTCAGAAGCAGCGCCTTGTTGCTTATTCACAAAGCAGCAGATAGTTATGAACACAAAATTCTGTTTTTGCATGAATGCGTTTCTCACGGAGCTATTTTGTTCCTATTAGCCGTAGTGAGAAAACCATCTTTTGACAAAACTGCCAAGACCAACTTTCTTCAAAGCTAATGATATGAAGACGATGAGCTGCACAGTGTATAATTACATATGAAAGAAACCAAACTAAGCACTCAAAAGTTTATTCCACCTTGATATGTGTAGCACTTCCAATAATATGTTTCCAGTTAGATAAAATAATTAAATATACTTCATTCCTCGTCATCATCATCACAAACCTCTAACATGATTGCAGAACCAGCAACCCCAGCATCCTTTACTGAAGACTCGCGTTTGTCCCATAAGTTGTCACGTTGCATTTTAAGCAAAAATGAACGACCGTTCAAACTTTCCTCAAATTTGAGCTTGGCAAAGTTGAACAAATCAATCACTTTTGTATCATTGCTCAAAGCTTTGACAACTCTCTTACCATCAATGCCTGATCTTATTTGAATACGAGTACCATTGGATTCGGGATCTGGAATGTCTTTGGGTTCCAAACTTTTTATCTGTGCATTGTAAGTTAAAGGCTTTTTGGCCACAATCGGATTAAACTGAGGTTCTTTAATTTCTTCAACATCATGATAAAAGTCATTGTCATTTCCACTATCAACATCATCAAGATCGCCTTCATCGTCAGAGTCCAAAGCAATAGCGTGAGATTTGGTTTGGCCCTGAGAAGTGGGAGCAACATTAGCGGTATGCAATTTAAAGTTACTGAGGAAGTCTGTGACTTGGTCAATCCAATAGTGTATTTCGGGTTTTTCATTCCATTTCAGCATCTGCTCACCAGTGATTGGATCCAAAATGGCAATATGAGGATATTCATCTTCAGCAAATGGATACAAGTTTCTGTACGCTTCACCATTTGGGGAATCATGATGGTACTGCAAAAATATGAAGTTGTCTTCAACAATGTTCTTGATTTGTCTACTTGACCAGAAATCTCTATTCAGGACCTGGCATCTGAAATCGGTGACATCTTGAATGTTGATGAGAATCCATTTACTTTCATTCCTTGCCTGTAGTTTTGCCTGATCAAGCGAAGCCTTCGTGATAAGATCCCAAGGCGGACGGAAAATATTGGCCAGGCGTCTTTGAGTAGAAGTAAGGTTATTGTCAGTGGAGTTTTCGTCTGAATCAGAATCTAGTTCAATGATTTGATTTTCGTCTGTCTGATTGAAGATGCCTCTTTGTGATGCACCGAACATAGACTGTTGCGGGGTTTGAAACGTCATGTGATTGTTGTACACAAAGTCCTGTGGCAAGAGGGTCTCTCTTGTAGGCTGGATTGGCCTTCTGACACCAAATTCATCCAGATCCTCATGAGTATTGCTGGCGTTGTTGTTTGATCCTTGGTACATTTCATTTTGTAATCTTTCAGCTAGCTGGGCATCCGTTTCGACGTCATTCGAGCTGGCGTTCTGTTCTAACTCCGCTTCGTTACTGTTTGAGCTGGTTGGAGCCTGTGCAACGCCAACACCGTGCTCAAAGTACAAGCTGACAGCGTGCTCCAAATTACCACCTGCCATTTCTAGAAATGTAGACGCCACCTGTGGGTCCTCCACGGAGGTAATTGACATAAACACCGCTTCGTTTTCCATTAATCAAGTGCTGAATTGCCATAAAATGTATGGTAATTTGCCATTCAATATTTTTTCCTTACACGCAAAATAACTAAGCTTCTGTTACTATTCCTAGAATAAAACAGAGATCCCCACAGCCACAATGGCAATCAAGTTTCTGCTACTGCTATCAAAGCAAGGGAAGGTCAGACTCACAAAATGGTACGATACATACACCGAGAAGGAGAAGCAACGATTGATCAGAGAGCTGACGGCGCTGATTCCGCTTCGCAAACCAAAAATGTGCAACGTAATGGAGCTGGGAGACACGAAGCTCGTGTACAAGCGGTACGCGTCTTTGTTCTTCATTGCAGGTATCAGCTCCACTGACAACGAGTTGCACACCTTGGAAGTGATCCAGCGATACGTTGAGGTGATGGATAAGTCATACGGAAACGTGTGCGAGTTGGACATCGTCTTCAACTTCCAGCTAGCCTATACCGTCTTAGACGAGCTCATAATTGATGGTGTGATGATTGAGAGCAGCGGAGGAGAGGTGCTCAAACGGGTGAGGCAGATGGATCAGATCGAAAACGAGGAAGCAATGCTGAGGCGGTTTTGAGCTCCCATACCCTCTTTTCAGCGGTAGCTCACACACTGCACGCGAGGGGCTTTCCTACAAGCACGAGACTTATATCCCATGCGCCGGGCAGCATAGTTTGTATGTATATATACTTGTATATGATGTCTTCGAGGCGAACTCATAATGCGCCACATCCAGATTCCGTAGCCATGCGCCACACACAAATGTGGATTCAAAATGTGTTGTAGGCATCGAAAAGACCAACATTGAAGACCCGTATGCACTAGTATATTTGGAAAAGGATAAGGGAAACATTAATTTTCTATTATGTATTTAAAGAGTCACTTCTGTAATTCCTTTTTCTATAATTTTGATCTCAATAGTTTGAAATGAATATTTCTCTTTCAAACATGTGCCTCCATCTTCCTACCAAGCAAGCGCCAGTCAAACAGACTCGAATATCCTATGGTACCCATGCCATGAGTTAGCTGCGCTTTTTGTAGACACACTTGACATAAAGCAATGCTGAGCGAAAAATCCTAAAGCGGTAAAGGTTACGCAGCCCCTGTTCAGCACCGCTGACTTCCAATGAAAACGCGAACTGGAATACCTTTGATGTACACTAAGAAGAAAGAAGGCACTTAGGATTTAGGTATAATGTTGTCTAGAAGCGTTGTCAGACAAGCAGCTTTAGGCTCTAGAGCCGCCACTCTTGTTGCACCAAGATTAATGTCCACTCAGGTCGACCCAAAGCAAAAGGCGTCTTCTTTGATTGACTCTTTGCCAGGTTCATCCATTCTTTCCAAGACTGGTATCCTTGCCACCTCTGCCGCAGCTACCGTCTACGCCATCTCCAGCGAATTGTACGTTGTCAACGATGAAACCATTCTTTTGGTCACTTTCATCGGTTTCGTTGGTTTGATTGCCAAGGTCGTTGCTCCACTGTACGGTGAATTTGCCAAGGAAAGAACTGCATTCGTTACCAAGCTCTTGAACGACGCCAGAGCTGGCCACGTCAACGCCGTTAAGGAAAGAATCAACCAAGTCGGCTCTCTCAAGGACGTTGTTTCCACCACCAAGGCCCTTTTCGAAATTTCTAAGGAAACCGCTGCTTTGGAAGCTGAATCCTTTGCCTTGAAGCAAAAGGTAGGTGTTGCATCCGAAGCCAAGTCTGTTTTGGACTCCTGGGTTAGATACGAAGCACAAGTTAGACAACAAGAACAAGAACAATTATCTTCCTCTGTTATCTCCAAGGTTCAACAACAATTGAAGGACACCAAATTCCAAGAAAAGGTGTTGGCCCAAGCTGTTGCTGACGTTGAAAAGTTGTTTGCCAAGGAAAAGTAAACTTTTGACGTTCTTCTACTCTAAAGAATGTTATCTGATTTTCCCTTTTTAAAATTCTTTATTCCCTATTTATGATAAGTTATAGTACATGACATACAAATATATTTATTTATTTATTATTCAATAATAATTCTACGAATATTCCATCAACATTCCATTTATTACCCCGTGGCCTCTACGTTCTAACTTAGAGCTGTAAATAAGTTTATTCATGAAAATTTTACTTACTTTATATTTCTTCCTTCTTTGAATATGGCTATTACCGACACAGACTACGTGGTCCAGCCACTCGAGCAGCTTAGACCAAGGTTGGCACAACTAGTGCATTCTTTAAGCAAGTTGGAAGAGTCAATTAGAGTCATACCGATTCCAAAAGAATTGAACCAGATCGAAACCAACAAATCACAAGTTACATCCATCCAAAATCAAATAACAGTTATTATTCAGCAACTATCGTCTCTAGCAAAGGCATTGGATGAGTGGTGGCCTGTTTTGGATACCATTGTGGTGTATCCAAACAACGAGTTTGACGTCATGAACAACGTAAACCTATTGCTAACCCTATTAAGAAAGAAATTGACTCCAGAGGTTGAAAAATGGATCTCTAACGCTGAATCTATTTCCGTGTTGGATTCGAATAAGGACATCGCCACTCTCCTAGAAAAGGATGACAAAGTGGTGGAAGAAATTATTGAGTATGTGCAAGAGTCGATTAACAATTTTGTTTTTACCGGATATTTGACAGCTGATGAACTAGAGCGTGGTGTCAACGTATCTGACGTTGTCAAGTTAGACCCTCAATCTTCGTTGCCCTCACCTTCCAGTGCCAATGATGCCAGTGACCTTACACAAAATGATCTCATGAGATTCATTCACCAGGGTATCGATAGTGGTATCATTGGCTAGATTCCATCCACTACAATGTGGGGCTCTTATCGCATACGAATAATCAATAAATCACTATTTAATCATACAAACTGAGTTGAAATACCCTTTTGGGGTGTGGAGATTAAGTGTTACATACCTGTGTTCCATTCAATGTTTATCAATCAAATAGTGGAGTAAGTTCGGGTTTGCATGCACAGTGATTCAAGCCCTTTCCCATTGAGATCTGAAACGCACCTCCAGGTCTCTCTTCAGCTGTGTGAACTTAGATCCGTACTCTTCACCAGCCCAGACCAGTTGTTTCTTCAATTCTAGCTCCGCAGCAGCGGAGTTTCTTATCGGGTCATCATCTGTCAAGGGGAACTTATCAAAGTATATTGCAAAGGGTGGCTGGAACGAATTGAAATGCTTCTTATTCTTCATACACAATGAATAAAAGTCATCAGTCATTACGTGAATATGCAAATTGTTCAATGACGGAACTGCATGGCAAAGACAAAGAATTTTCAGTTGTTGATCTTCTTTTTCATGTTTTGGTTTCCACTTCTTTCTAAACTCCTTTAACACAATACCCTTGGCAATATCAATGTACTTTTCCAATGAAGCTTTAAAAACTGCATCGTCAAAGGCCTTAATCGGTATCTGTTTAGTCTTGATCTGATCTCTTGGCAAGATCAACAAATGCACACTAGATTTTGGATACTTGTCCTTTATAATGGTCACTTCATTATCGTGAAACAAAACTACATTGGAATGGCGTTCTGGACTTTCTACATACGGTTTCAATGCATATCTGAATGACATTGTTTAGCTCTTTAACTAGAGAAAAGTTTCAAAGTGGAAAATTTTTTCTTATCACAAATTATTGTTATCAAATTAATCAACTCATAAAGTTTAGCTAGAACACACACTTATAGCTTTAGCATAACTTTCGCTACTAATATACAAACTGTAACCATTTTTATATATAACATTTTTAAGGTGTGATTTATGTACAAGAACTAAGGCAATGTGTTAAATCTTTGACAAGAACTTGGTAAATAGTTCCCATGTACCAAACATGATCATGGAGTTAGGAACTGTTCTCATTAAGTGGGGAGTAAGACCTCCATACATAGACAACAGCCCTTCTTCTTTAATGACCAGTTTGAAACACTGGATCAAACCTGTGTATCTTGGCCTTCCGTTTTCCGTAGGAGCTTGTCTCAAACGTGTACGTACAACTTCATGTGGATAGGTGATAAGAGATGCAACTAATTTAGCAAACCCAGCAGCACCAGATCTCGCAAACCAATCCATAGCTTCATCGACCTGTGTTCTAACGTGTCCCTCGCTCTCTAATTTCTTGGATCTGTTGTTAATGAACCCCTTCATCTGTTCGTATAGGACCCATTGAAGGGTGGATTCTGCTGATCCCAAATAGGACGCTGAAAGACCTTTATAAAGCGCAGGGAGTCCTTCATTCTTGATGATCTTACGAATGCAGTCAAACGAACTGGAGTACTGTTTCGTTGTTGCACGATCTAATTGTAATCTTGTCTTGACTAACCAAATTGGATTCGTGGCTGTTGAAGTGACTATACCAGCGTTAATACCAGCCAGTAAATGCAAAAACGACGTTTCCTCCTTTCCCTTGAAATACTCTAATTCTTTCAACAGGTCCTTCGTGTAGCCGTATGTGAAGAAGTTGATCGACCTTGCGGGTATAACACCTACTAAATTTGGTCCAAGACCTTTGAATAATGCTCTGGCACCTTCCTGCTTATACACACTCTCTAATATATTGACTGTTTCTTTAAAATGAGTAGTA
Source organism: Saturnispora quitensis (assembly GCA_030581435.1). NCBI lineage: Eukaryota > Fungi > Ascomycota > Pichiomycetes > Pichiales > Pichiaceae > Saturnispora > Saturnispora quitensis. The sequence continues at coordinate 21,484 of JAKTTM010000043.1, forward strand.
GTTCCTTTGAAAAAGGATGCCAGACCTGAAACTTTCACTTCACTCTTATAAGCTTCTCTGAAAACAGATGACTGCAATCTTGTTTTAACAACATCAAATGGACATGTGAACACTGCACCACACATACCACCAAGACCACCTGCAACAAAATGAACCCATGGCTTCACTGGCTGGTCATTGCTATCATCACTTACTGGTTCTGCACTTTTGAGAGTTGATGATTTTTCATCGGAAGCCAAATAGGGCAAAGACTTTTCAACGTCCCTCTCCAACTCATCAATTTTCTTCTCAACTTTTCCTCTATCCAGTGCCATCTTTTGATAGATGAAATTTGGTATATACAGTTATTGATAAGAATGTATCTTTCATTAAATTTTTATATATACAGAACGTATAAAAAATTTTCAATTTAGAGCATGTAATGATATTTGTCATAAAAAGCAAAATGGTCAGATCCTATCAAAATTGATGTATTTGATTATATAACTACAACGTCGAGATATAGATTAATGAAGGGTTGATGATTTACAGCATTAACTTTTTCTTTAGTAGATATTAATTAGTCGCAAAGAAAACAAAACTTCTCAAATCCTATACAAGAATATATAGATCTCCACAACGATTAAATGTAGGTTTCGTAAGCAATTGGAGCCAAAGTGGTTGGGACACCAGCAACAACCTTAGCTGGTCTTGGACCAGTTGGTTGTCTCTTCAATTGAACCTTTTCACCAGCGGCCTTAGCAGCTTGCTTCTTAGCTTGGTTTTCCTTAACTCTGTTCAAGAATTCTTGTCTACACTTGGAGTGCTTAACGTGTTCAATCTTGATGTTAAGTCTCTTTTCCATGTATCTGTGACCAACAATCTTGTTAACAATGATACCAACAGCGGACTTAGTAACGTTGTAAACGACACCAGTCTTACCGTTGTAGAACTTGAATGGCATACCATCGTGAATGGCACCATTAACTCTGATGTCAACAATGTCACCAACCTTGTAAGTCTTCAAGTAGGTGGACATAGCTGGAGCACCATGCTTTCTGAAGTCACGAGAGAAAGCGTATCTAGTTCTAGATCTTAAACCATGACTGTAGTAATATAGTGGTGTTAGTATTTGGTCATTGCTAAATATATTTGATTTCAGTAGGAGTCGGATAATAGTTAGAGTTCTTTCGGTTTGATGTGCATATATTATTTTTCACCATGATAAATTTTCAAGTGTATTGTTCATTCGACAGGACCTTTCTAGTCTAATCACAAATATTTCCTATGTATCAACCAAATGTGCTTTTTGTTCTATCTGATAATTTGCCAATAAGGGGTTGTATGTGTATAACAAATTTTTCACTGACATATGAAACGAATAATATCATCATTGCTATTCTTCCTGGTATGCTCTACAATCTCCTTTGGTGTACCCATCATCATTACTGTCGTCATTCTATGTGTTAAGTATGCATACCTCTTACCCATCTTTGATCAATAATTAACTGGTTTGTTAATGTTAGTAGTATTCTATGGCACACTTCCGCTTTCAACTTTTACTGAAAAAAAAATTCCACTAGCAGCTGTTGGAATCGGTGCGCGCGTCTTGCCAAAGAAAATATAAAAAGCAGTCACAGGGAACATACCCTGTGGTGAAGCACGTGATTGTCACGTGAGCCAACCGAATTCTCATTATGTTAGAAATTCATGTCAGTTTAAACTTGCAGGTGAAATATTTATTAACATATTCTTTCATTCCAATAGGTTTGAAAAATGAGTATCAGAACCTCTTATTAAATGAAAAAAATGCAACTAAATATTAAAGCGTAAAACATGAGTTAAAAAGGGGGATGTATTATTAAGTGAATTTATAAAGGTTATGTTAAAAGTTAACACAATTATTCTTCATCTTCAGCACCTTCTTCACCACCTTGGTTGGCTTGAGATCTTCTCTTAACTCTACCAGCTCTACCACCACCGTATGGGGAGGTTGGAGCAAAGTCAATGTGCTTTTGGGAGTCTAATCTAACCATGAAGGATGGGATAGTAACGATTTGCTTACCAACAGCAATGTGTCTTTGAGCAATCAAAACTCTAGCGTGGTGAATAGATCTAGCAAGACCAAGCTTGAAAACTTGGGTTTGCAATCTTCTTTCAAGGAAATCTTCGATCTTCAAAGACAAAACGTAATCCAACTTCAACTTGTCTTCAGAAAGAATACCAACTCTCACAAGTCTTCTAATCAAAGCGTTACCTTCGAAAAGTCTCTTTGGATCCTTTTCGTCTCTGGTCAAAAGATCTCTAGCAGCTCTTCTCAACTTAGATAATTGGTAACCAATTCTGTAAATTTCGTGCTTGTTCTTCAAACCGTATTCACCAGCAAGCTTCAATTCAGCATCTAATCTGGCGGTTTCGAAAGGTCTCTTTGGGACAGAGTAGGTCTTAGAGTGGTTTCTTGGAGCTCCTAATAAAAATCTGTGTTAGTTAAGGGAACTTCCGTACACAAAGTTACTGGGTATTTACAATTACATCTAAAAAAACATAAAGTTTGAAAATTGACAGCAAAAAAATAAGCAAGAACAGCATACCTACAAAAGCAGAGATGTTTGATTATGTTAAAGTGTCGGGTATTTAACATAATCAGGTTTAGTTCTTAAAGCTTACAAAGTTTGCTTCATTTTTCAAAATTACATTTTCACATAGAAAATTGTTGTAACTTGTAGATACCCGATAGTTTGTCTGTTGACACCTACGTTCAAGTAACGTGGCAACGACTTTAGCTTAAAAATATAACATACTTGGCATTGTTGATGACTTCTAAAGATGAAGAAAGAAAGCTGTCTACAAAACGAGTCTCGCTGAAAAATTTACCATGTTTTTAAGTCAGTGAAAAATTTCACTAAATTGTTTGTGAGGGTTAGCAAAAAAATTTAGAATTTTAAGAGTGCGGTGTGAGGGTGCCAACCCTAACCAAAGCTCAGTTAGGAGCTGTAATATCTGAAATTTATTATAAGAAGATGGTTTATTGGATATATAAATGATATAAACGACAAAAATACAGTGAGGAATACCAGATTATAAATGTGAAATAGAGTAGGAAAAATAGAGCTCCTAATAATGTAAAGTAATAGTAAGAAAAAAAAGTGGTGATAACCAATAACGTGAACCAAGCAATCTAATTTCAAATTAACTTTTGTCTCTTTGCATCAGATTCAGGGGCATTTATTTGAGAAGAGTGATAGTCCTTGATGATGGAATCAACGTCTTCAATACCCAAGGGCCTCACATCACCCATTTTTTTGATTTGAGTAGTAACGATCTTGATTTGGTCGTCTGTTAAGTCAAGGTTCAACTGTTCAACTCTTGATTTGATGGCATTCCAACCAGTTAATCTATTAGCAAAGTGAATATACCTTGTAAGACCGAAATCTTGTGGATTTAAAATTTCGTAGGTAGAAGGATTGGCTAAGATGGCCTTTGCGTGAATACCAGCCTTGTGTGTGAAGGCACAGAAACCAGTGATTGGGTTGTTGAATGGAATGTTCACTTGAACGATTTCAGCAATGATGTTTTCCAAATCTCTGATCTTAGTCAATTGGTACTTGGACTTAACGTATTCAGGAGCAGAGACAACCATTCTGGCCATAAATCCACCTAATGGGACAATACCGTTTCTTTCACCAATACCTAAAACACAGGTGTCAATGTACTTGGCACCAGCTTCAAGAGCAGTGTAGGCGTTAGCAATGGCGCAACCAGTGTCGTTGTGGAAATGTGTTTCGATTTCACATGAGACTGAAGACTTGATGGTTCTGATCAAGTCATAAACTTGTCTTGGATTGGCACCACCGACAGTGTCAGCAATACCAATTCTGTTGACACCAATTTTATCAACAGTAGTGTAAATGTTAAGCAAATCGACAATGTCAGATCTGAAGGAGTCCTCGGTGGAAAACCTAATTTCGAGGCCCTTGGACTTGACATACTCGATAACTTCAATGGCCGCTTTGGTGATGAAAGACATGTCCTTACCGTGGGAGTGTTGTCTGAGGAAATTAGATGTACCAATAAAGACGTTAACACCGTCAACACCTGTTTCACAGGCGATTTTAGCGTCGTGCATGTGGCATCTGATATGGGTTAGGATCTTGGACTTCTTCAATCCAAGCTTGCAAATGGTTTCAACTTCTTCTCTGGCTTGATCTGAAGCCACTGGTGAGGTTAATTCGATGTAGTCGACTCCGAATTCGTCTAATGCCTTTGCGATCTTGATTTTGTTTTCCAAGGTGAAAAATGAATTGGCAAATTGTTCACCCTCTCTTAGCGTAGAGTCAATGATTTCAAATCTGGTGACATTTGAAATAAAATCAGCAGGATTGGCACCGTATGGATTAGCTGTCATTATTGTGTCTTACTGTAGTAGTAATTTGGTGAAGAGATTCGGCACCTAATAGGAAATGAAAAAATTTTTCTACACATTTTATATGTTCCATAGCAGAGGTCATTTACTGTTTTCTGACTCATTAAAACGTGAACATGAGTAAATTTGGTGATTATTACTCAGTTATATCTATAATAATATGCTCCACTACAACCTTAACCACGATGTATCCAAGCTGACTTGAATGATAGTGCCTTTTACATCATAGCACCTTCATTTACCTCTTCTCTTGATAACTGATTCCATGGATCTTACCTTGTTCTCTGCAACTCTTCACACCCCTTCGATCAACATCGGTCCGCGCAAAAAAAAGTTTCCTAATCAAGTAAGGCGCGGTTACGTCGCTGTCAGCTTCCTGAGTTGGACGCGCCACAAAAATGCTGAGTAAAAACGATACCGTCCCAAAATGGACGGGTAAGAGAAAAATTTCAAAGTTAATGCACGCTCAGCATACGGTTGTGCTTTATCTACTTGCAACATGAAACGTACATGAAACAAATGGGTGCGTTGAGGTTTAGATGACATGAAAAAAAAGCAAAATGTTTAATTTGGTAGTGGCTGCAGTAGAATGGTGAAAAAAATAAGCAGCATTCAAGATTAGAAATACCGATAAAGAACAACAGGTTTTCTTTTCAGATCTCAAATTTAGATTAAGCTGTCACTTCAGAAAAACACAATGGAGAAAGTGGATGATGTAGAGACGACAACAAAACTCAGCACAGAAAAGCATGTTACAAAAGAGGACCTTTTACAAGCTTTTCGACTAAATCGAATGAAGCAAATGAAGCTGGAAAGATTAATAAGGTACAATGCCAAACTGAAAGAAGAGCTAAACCAGGAGCGAGTAAAGACAAGCAACTGTGCATTGATGGTGATAGATTACATGGAAAAGACAGAGGATAAGCTACTACCAGGTATTTGGGGTTGGTCTGACGATAATAGGTTCAGTGTCAACGGCACAGGCAGCAGTTCCACTAGATTGGAAAAGAAACACTCAAGCCGCCATGTTTACCAAAGCAACGCCGCCACCAGTGATAGCAGTTCATGCTGTACACTTATGTAACATTTATACAAGTAATTTTAATGCATTGAGTTTTATGTATTGATACAATTAATAATTTTCAAATAACCAACTGATCTTCTCCACATCCTGTAGATCTGACTCTTTACTTGTTTGCCACGCCTTTAATTTTCGATTGGTTAGATCAAATATCTCTGAATGCGTATCATTTAGTTCTGAAACGTTTTTCATTTTGGTGATCGTTATGAAAATGCCACACCACGATCTGATGAACGCTTTATTCAGCTGAACTGCTCTTAAGTGACAATGTAAGCTTGTTTGCAGCCAATTTACCTCGTTAGCTTTCTTCATCTTTGTTCCTATTAAATAGCAAATTTCCCCACGTAATGCCCAGCCGTCAACATATGAGCTCTCGAACCCAAGCACCTCTCCAAGGCACCAAAGAGCTTCTTTGAAAAGGCCTAATTCCAAATATGTGTAGGTTAATTCCATCCATGACTCGAGATCACACACTTTATCGTTCAAAAGACCCCAAATCAAATCGATTTTTTTATTCAACACAACCTGTTTATCCTTTATGCCGCCCTTTCTGAAGGCATCTTGAACTTTTAGCCTAACCAATTCCTTTCTCAACGGATACAAATCTTCGAAAGTTCTGAGATCTGTTCCATCATTGCCAAGGCTGATGGCATGGGTATTATTGTAGGCCTTAGCAACTAGTTCCCCAGCTGAATGTATGTATTCTTCCACAGTATCTAGTTTGTTGTACTCTTCATAAAGCAGTCTAGCTTTGCAAACAATAACTGTCATCAATGCAACTGGGTTCTCTCCATAATCCCCTAGCACATCTTTCAACTTGGAAATTGTAGATTTTGCCAATATGAACTCCTTCAAGTCTAGTTCAAGATCAAATTGCATAACTAATAACGACTTCATTGTGAAAAGATCGATCTTGGGTTTTCTGTTGTCAAATTGTATGGTCTCGTATTCAATTGGCCATGAAGAGGATGGATTCGGCGTTGGAAGCGATGTTCCCTTGGAATCCGTGAAGATGGCAAGAGTCTTTTGATAAATTATCTTCTCATCGCTTGTGCTATTCAAATAGCTATGGTCTGAAGCCAGAGTTGAGAGTTTGTAAAGTACAGACTCCATAACAGCCTGATGATTAGCACACAAAATTCGTTATATAGGAGAGATTCAAAATTTTTGGTGAGGTTACACAAACTGCACGTAATTTCAACCTAAAGAATATGGAAAATAATGTCAAGTCAAATGGCAAGGTCAGAAGAGCTCTTCGGATAGAAATTTAAGATAAAACCACTAGGTAGGTAGGGAATAGCACTACCGTTTTAGTGAAGAGTCATTTTGTGCAATCAAGATAGTTGGCTGAGTAGACTCAAAAAAATTTACACTATGTGTATTAAATTCTATAAAATACAAATTATAAAGGAGCTTAATGATACAACAATTTGTTAGACTCAGTAGTGGTATAGTATAATTATTCTAATTCAAATTTTTTTTTTAAGGTATGTATAATTATGTAGTTTTATCATTTTTATTATTAATTAACTTTTAGTAGCTTAGTGCTTGAAAGATTCTCTCTTGAAATCTGAGTACATACAGGTACCATCAACCTTACCGCAAATGGTTTCAACCATCATACCGGTGACCAGGTATGGGTCAATGTTGGAAGCAGGTCTTCTGTCTTCAAAGTAACCGAAGCCTTCGTCTTGGACACCTCTTGGGATTCTAATAGAGGCACCTCTGTTGGCAACACCGGCAGAGAAGTTTTCCATGGAGGCGGTTTCATGAAGACCGGTAAGTCTTTCGTGGTTGTCCTTACCATAGAGTTCGATGTGTTCCTTGTGTTTGAGGGAGAGCTTTTCGATAGCGTCGTTGATGTACTTCATACCACCTTCCTTTCTCATGTTTTCAGTGGAAACGTTGGTGTGACAACCGGCACCGTTCCAGTCGCCCTTCAATGGCTTTGGATGGTAGGTGATCTTGACACCGAACTCCTCGGAGATTCTGTTCAGCAGATATCTGGCGACCCACAGCTGGTCTCCCATCTCGATACCCTCGCAAGGGCCCACCTGGAACTCCCATTGGGAAGGCATCACCTCGGCGTTGATACCGGAGATGTTGATGCCGGAGTAGAGACACGCTCTGTAGTGGGCCTCGATGATGTCTCTGGCGTACACCTTGGCAGCGCCGACACCACAGTAGTATGGACCTTGTGGCGCTGGGAACCCGCCCTTTGGCCAACCGTAAATGTAGTCGTCAACAGGGTCCAACATGGTGTACTCCTGTTCAAGTCCGAACCAGACTTTTTCCTTCTTGTGTTCTTCCATGAGCTTGGCAGCCGCGTGTCTGTGGTTGAACTTGTTAGGCGTGCCGTCGTTGTCCCAGCACTCGGTGAGCACGATGATGTTGTCGCCGCCTCTGAACGGATCTGGGTAGATGGCCACCGGCTTGATATACACGTCGGAGTTGTCGCCCGGCGCTTGGCCTGTGGACGAACCGTCAAAGTTCCAGACTGGCAGCTCCTCAGGCTTCGACACCTTCTTGCTGAGTGTTCTTGCCTTGGATCTGATGTCTCCCTGCGCATCTAACCAGATGTACTCGGCAATGATCTTGCCGTTTTGTGGGAGCTGGGTGTATTTAGCCAATGTAGAGCTTTTTTCAACAAGATATGACATGTTTCTGTGTATGTGTTTAGCTTAGTCTATACGCTGTATATACTACTCTGTTCAATTGCTCTCATAACTGCAACTCTCTGCCTACTGTGATAAGATGGCCTTTTTATACATTTGCTTCTTCCGCTCATGTCCTTCTTCCCCGGCGCTTAGCCTCCTGTAGCCCCATTTCCACTTTTCCACACACAAGACGTCTCTGCGAGAGCGTCCAGCCAGTGCAGCGGGCCACGCTGCGGCAATTGGGGTGTCGTTGGCACCGCTGTAGCTGCTACCGTGTACTACACGCCTGCTGCCACTGCTTCCAGCACCATGCTGCGTCCAGCGCTCGCCGCAGTGCGTTCTTCCGCCACCGCTGCTCTATCCGCCAGCGTCGTTAAGCCGGCGGTTGCGATGAGCTGCGATGACTTCGTTTCTTTTTACTTCTTTTTACATTCTTGGCCATCTGATTGGACTGCCGACAGCACTGGAGATCGCTGTGTCATCGCAGACGGGTGCTGGCGATGGCGTTGCTGTGCGATGACGTTGCGGACGTGGATGGGGAAGGTGCGCAGATCGAGGGCGGCGAGCGAGGGGCGTGCGACTACGTAACGGGTGTTGTTGGGGTCGCCAGAGCGGGACTCTCGTATAGTGCTGCCAGATTTCGATAGTTCTACATAGTTAGGTTGGCATAGCGAAAAATGCAGTCGCATGTGGAAGAGACGATAGAGCGATTGCTATATCTAGCCCAGCGAGACGGAATGCAGAGAGAAAGCGTAGTGGTGGCAGTGGTATTGGTGGAATTCGGAGTACTGGTGGTATTTTTTGTTAGTGGCATAAGTCGCACGAGTAGTGTGAGCAGCGGTAGTAGTTGTAGTAGTGTTAGTATTAGCAGCAGCAGGACAGTGAAAATATCACAAAATGCGCTGGTGGCAGATTGACACCAAAACCGCTCAGCATACTCAGCTCGAATGGTCTATTGGACCTGGTCGCAGGGGCTCCCCTGTTTGGTTAACATACCGCTCAGTCTCGTTGCACTGAGCGGTGAGGTTTGCTGAACAAACAGTACAGCCTGTGGCAAATGGCGACGCTAAAGCAGATGCCTACAGAAACCAGAATCCCATGTGAGGTGCCAAAAAGCTCAGGAGCGTCTCCTATGCCCCATTTGCGCTAGCCCTGCTGCTCTGCAGCCCTCCGTGGCGACATGACACGCACACACTCTTTGCATCGTTTCTCCCGTACCACAGTCAGCTTTGTTTGAGTGTACAGCGTACAAAGCCGTTCCGTGAGACATCAAACGCTTTTCCATTGAGTGTACAAACCTTTTACAAAGTATAAACAAACTTTAACTATGCTGTGCGCACTAGCACTCTACTCGCACGCCTACGCCTACGCCTATAACCCCGTAACTCTGCTCAACATACCCGCCAGCTGCAGATACGTCGAAACACCCTCCAAAACGTGCATGTGCGTGTTGCCAACCTCCCTGAGCACGTACAGTCGCTGGTCTTCGTCCAGTCCAACCATCGTCTTCACCACTCTGAAGCTCACCGTGATGATGTCGATGGCAGAGTAGCCCTTGCCCCAGAGCTCCCTGAGAATCACGAGCGCATCGTCGATTTTGCCCTGGGACGCCAGCGAGATCATCTTCGAGACCATCATCGGGTGTGGCGAGTCGACAATCTTGTAGACGTTGTCTGCGTTCACCAGGCCAAAACCATAGTGTGTCGACTGCAGATTGTTGATGGCCTGTCTCATATCGCCCTCTGCAGTGAAAATCAACGCTCCGAGACCATCGTCCGTGTACTCAACCTTCTCGCTCGCAATCACCCTTTTGAGTGCCCTGAGTATGTCTTCATCTCCAAGCTTGTTGAACCGCAAAATCGCACATCTCGACTGTAGTGGCTCGATGATTTTGTTCGAAACGTTACATGCAAACACAAACCGCGTTGTGTTGGAGTATATCTCCATAGTTCTTCTCAATGCCTGTTGTGCCCCACTGGTCATACTATCAGCTTCGTCCAGTATAATAATCTTGTGTCTCCCAGCGGGTAATTGGACCTTCTTCTGTGCAAACTGCTTGATGGAATTTCTGACTGTATCGATACCTCTGTCATCGGAAGCATTCAGTTCCAAAACTGCCTCCTTTAGCAAATATGGATCTGATCCAAGTAGCTCCCTTGCAAGACAGTGAACACTCGTTGTCTTACCAATACCTGGTAACCCTGTGATGATCAAATGTGGCATGTTACCCTCCTGCGCAATCCTTTTGAGCGACTCAATAGTAGGCTTATTGCCTACAACGTCATCAAGTACCTGTGGACGATACTTCTCCACCCATGGTAGCTCCAAATCTAACGGATATTTCATTGCGATCGTTACTTCTGGATAGATTGCAAATGGCAAAAATTATGTGTGAGCTTCAACGCGTTCTTGTAACGGCCAATTCAACTACGCGTTTCATCTTCATCAAGCAAATTAACATTGCTGCACACTTCTATTATGCTAGAGACCTATTCAACAGAGATTAAGGCCCTGCTCGAACTTGGTGCAGAGGCCATGGCTCACAAAAACTTCGAATTGGCAGTAGAACATTACTCTGAAGTTTGCCATCTTTCGAATCTTGAAAAGGGACAAGATGACCCTGATTGCATGTTTCTTTACGGTAAAGCACTTTTTGAAAACGCAGTTGCCAACAGTGATGTTCTCGGTGCTAAGAAGAATAAGCAAGATAGCACAGAAAAGAGTAAGGATGATCCACAGCAAGTTTTCACTGAACAGTTGGCTGAAGAGGAAGACGACGACGAAAGTAGGAAGCAGAAGCCAAAGCAGGACACTGATAAGGAGGAAGCAGAAGATAGTGACGATGAAGAGGTGGCCGCCAATGACGACGAAGAGGCAGAGGACGACGACGAAGATGACTTTACCCTAGCTTGGGAAATTTTAGATTTGACCCGTGTGCTTTATGAAACTGCGCTTGAAGAATCTATAAAAATGGTACCACTGCCAACCGAAACACCATATTTCAACTCAGACAAGCTTTCAGATATTGAATCTCAACTTTCTGAGAACTCCTCGTTAAATATGCAGAAGAAACTTGCAGACACATTTGACCTACTTGGTGAGTTGTCTCTCGAGACTGAAAACTTTGTTCAGGCAACATCTGATTTTAAGCAAATGCTAGACATAAAAACAAAATTGTATCCCTTCCATACAGGTCAAGTCACTGAAGCCTATTACAAACTCAGTTTGGCCTGGGAGTTCAATGTTGCAGAAGATCTTGCTATTGCAAATGCTATATCTGCAATGGAATCAGCTATCAAATCTATAGCAACTAGAGCTGTCCTTGCAAAGCAAAACCAATTGGAGGAGATTGATACTGATCTCATCTTTGAAATGAAATCTAGGCTTGAAGATCTCAAATCTGGTGACTTGAAAATTAAACAGGAAAAGGACAGAATCATGAAGGGTCTCATGGGAGAACTTTCGCAAGGTTCTAACAAGAGTCCAAGTGAAGATTCTGCCACGCCCATTAAAATTAACGATCTTAGCTCAATGGTTAAGAAAAGGAAGGCTTCAAGTTCTGGCAAACTTGTGAAAAAGGTCAAAAAATGAAATCTTCGAAATCATGCTGAGCATTTTCATTCGAAATGTAAACATTTCAAATCTCAACAAGAGGAAAATGAAAACAATCAAGATAAGTTTGTTCTTCTCTATTTTATAAGTGTCTATATCAACGTAACAAGTTCTTCAAGAGCGACAATTAAAGCAGATGCGAAGGAGTCTTTCGAAAAGCATGTCGAAACTGACATTAAACGGGAATTTGTCCACAGTGGAAGAGGATCCTACTACATTAACAAAAAAGAATCTAGCTAGACTAACTAAGCAAAGATTATTGAGTAAGTATTCCGAACGAGATGATAGCAATTTTATGAATGATTTCAGTGAGGACGAAGGTGTTAATCGTGGTGATGACTTTAGCCTCAAGTTGAATCAAAGAACCCCTCAAGTGTACAAATCGGAATCTTTGTCTTCTATTTCTTCAGTCAAAACACCGTCAGAGTACTCAGAAACAAGCGAAACTGACCACAGTGATTACAATGATGACTTCTTAGATGCGGGAGAGGTTAATCTGATACAGAGTTTTCAAAAGCACAATGAACGTCAAAAGAAGTTGGCTGTGAAGGAAATTGAAAACAAACGATTACATCCAGCAAACCAAAACAAGCCTGTTGCATCAGCGGAAACGCCGGACCCAATAGCAGCAGCTAGAAACCACTCTGAAAATTATAATGAGGATTTCAACCATATTGAGGACGATAGGCTTCTCAAACTCAAAATAATGAATCGTAAAAAATCATTGCCTGTGATAAAGCCGGTTACAGCGTCCTATTCACCTGTTAAGAAACTGAAAAGATTTTCTTCAACGATCGACTTTACATCAAGTGGCAATGAGCGAGGTGTTCAGCGTTCATATAGTAATGAACTAGACCAAATAGAGGATTTAGATACAGAGGATTTGACAATTACTTATTCTGACTATCAGAAATTGAAGCGGAAAAGTCTTAGAAGAATCGATTTATCAAAATATAAAGAGGAACCATCATCCACCCATCGTAAGCCGACACATAAGAGGAATTTGAATAGCAACCGATCAGCATACGACCGTCTCAAAAGAGAGGGAAAACTAAAAGTTATTACAGTCATGAGTAAACCGTCCACTAAGAAAGTTGTCCCGGGTCATCTATATGGTGAGATTACATATGACCCCAATCAAATGAAGTGGATTGGTAATGAAGAGGAGCTTTATAGGTTTAACTCTATAAAAAAAAGGCCACACTTAATAAAGCCAAGTTCTAGTGCAAATCCCCAAGTGGTAGGTGATATGATATATGATGATAAAAACCTAAGGTGGGTCAGCTTATCTGGTAAATATGAAGATGATCCGTTTGATGACGACACAACAATTGAAAAACTGCCACCAACGCTACCTTTGCCTAAACAGCGAATAGTACCATCTTCTTCAACATTGTCTTTGAGTAAAAACTTGGAAAATTATCATTTCAAGGTGACTACCGAAATGTACAAGCATTGGAAACACGAAGAAAATAGATGGGTTAGAAAGGTTGGCGATTGGTTTTCTGATGACAACTTCGATAATGATATCATAAAAATTAGATACGAATTCAAAGATTTTTTAAATAAACAATAGATACCCTGAAAAATCCTTTCGTATAAATTTTGAATTCTATATACAAGTTGATGAATGTGCATGTGAAATACAAATCTGCTACATGCTACATTTATAGTTTAGTTGATGCCGATTATTGAAAGCATTGACGTTAAAGATTTATATGTACTATATGTAAATACAAATGGGTTTAAAAACAATGTTCTATTATTTTCAATTTGACATCTTTTCTGGCACTCATTGCACCCCAATACCCTTTACTTATGATTAATATTTCAATGTGAAGTAAATGTAACGAGCTGCTTTATTGATTTTTTTCTTTTGCCTTATAAGCTTTATATGTATGGACAGATTCAAACATTTGCTTACTCCAATTGAAAACTGATAATTCAAACTCATATTGCTATGCACTTGAGATACATTTGGTAGATGATGGCTTTTTTAGTTATCCGAGCTCTCAAATAGTTATCACCATATGCTGTACTATTCGAAGAAAATTTTGAAAAACAAGCAATATCTAACCAGTGGTTTGATTTTCAATTATGCTGTGGGACGTTAACTTACCCCGTATTCTTCGTTCTATGATTCAACTGAAACAGCGATGAATCTTTCGAGATAAATTGAACATGCTGAGCCTTTGCGAGGACATTCTAGGAAAATTTCAAGATCGCATTACAAACGCCTAAAAAGGAAACTTTTATTATACTTAGTCCGAGGTAGAAACTAGTGCAGATGTCAAATACTGCCAAGTCTTGCAGTACACAAGAAAATTTTCAATAATTGTAAAACAAGGGATAAATTTAGAATATCAATTCAATTTTATCGGGCGTTTGTTTCACAGTAGCAGCTTTTCTGTCTGTTTCACCAACAAAAAAAATTAGTGGGTCTACGTATTTAAATCACCAGTATCCATGGTTTTGTAACTTATCATTAAAGCATGTATAATCTAACAAACTTAGTCTTTCGTTTACTTCTTATTACTTCATTTATCGGATAAACATTTAATAATATGAACATCGTTTTTCTGGTGCTTTTCATGCTTTTAGAATTTGCTCAGGCTACAGTTCTTCCAACAAATACAGTTTACAGCCTGAATCCACTTGTGACTGCACTTGCAAAACGAGACGGAGATGTCTCTGGGGTTCCTTGTGGTTCTTTTTATTGGTCTTACTCAACAAAAACGGTGGTGTCAACAGTGAATGGTGCGGAATCAACAGGTTATGTTACCATGTCTGCACATCGTGTTAATGCTTGTGTCAAAGAAACCACCCATGAAACATCAACCGTCACTTCAACAACCGAATATTGTGAAGTCAACGTGCACTGCACTTCTACTTTCTTCTATACTCCAATTTGTGCTTCAAACTCAATGTCAGCAACTTGTTCTGTTCTTCCAACACCTATACTGACTTCCGCAGGGACCAATTTTCATGTTTCTGAAACAACATGCTATAACCCATCTAATGCAACTGGTTCGTTTTCTTGTCATGAAACTAGCTCTACGGTGAACGTTTTTGGGACGTCTTCTGTCTTTACCTACACCAATTGTGACATTCCGGTATTCACTTGCCCTGCAACAGAAACAGTTCGTGTTATCACTGATTGTTTTGGTGCTGCTCAAACAGCAACCTGTCAAGTGGCTGGTGCCAGTGTCATTGTTGGATCCACTACAGCATTTCTTAGATCAACTTCTTGTACCCTTGACAACGATCTTGTTACATTCCCTTCAACTGAATTGATCACAACGATTGATGATGGCACAACATCATCAACAATCACAATTACAAATTACGCTACACCGTCGATGAACTGCCCAACATTTACTCCAAGTTCTTCTACTCAACTCACTTTTTACACTGATTGTGGGTCTGAAACAATAACTGCGGGCTGTTTGATTGCAAACACTGTTATTACGGTGGGCAGTTCAGTTGTTACGTTGACATCAACTTCTTGCTCTGCAATTGATGATGTTACTGGTTCATATATTGACGTTCCTTCCACTGTCACTATTTCTGAAAATGGTTCTAGCACATCCTTAACAGTTCATAATTATGTGTCTCCATCGTTTGCATGTCCAACTACTTTTACTCCAACTACTTCTACGGTTGCAACATTCATTACTGACTGTGCTTCTTCTTCAATTTTAGCTACATGTATTATTGAAAATGCACTATTCTCTGTTGGTAGTGGTGTCTTTACCTTAATATCAACTTCCTGCACTGCAAATGCAACAATGCTAGGTTCGTTTGTTAACGTTCCATCCACTACAGCTATCAGTCAGGGTACAACTACATCCACGTTTACCGTTGCAAACTACATCTCACCCTCATTCACTTGCCAAACTCCAACTTCTAGCACAACTGCTTCGTTGACCTGTAACGAACTTTATTGGTCTACCTATACATCACTTTCAATTTTTGGTTCAACAGTTTCAGAAATAACAACCAGTATTTTCACTCATTTAAACTGTGCTTCTTCTGTTACATCATCAATAATCACAACTACCACATCATTAGTGTTATCCTCTTCCGTCCATTCTTCTCCAATAATAAGCACATTTCTATCATCCACCATGAGCACTTCTTATTATCCAAAAAGCGCATCTTTCTTGTCAACAACATCTTCTCCTCCTGACTTCCCATTTCTCTTAACAGAGTCTACACCATCTGCTAGCAAAAGCTCATCCTCACAAATAACAGTCAGCTCATCATCTTCTACTAGCACAACTTTCACATCATCTAATGAAATAATTCCAAGTTCATCAACACCAATACTTTTATCCTCAAAAAGCCTTTCAAGTTTACCAGTACCGCCAGACACATCTTCCCAACCTCCTATTCCAAGTACAGCTCCTCTTCCATCAGCTTCAACAAGTGAAACTTCTTCTTCTGTCATCATATTTTCTTCCTCAACGACACAAATAGAGACCACTCCAATCACACAACTCATTAGCTCTTATTCGAGCACATACCCCACTACAGAAAGTACTACTTCTTTGTTCACAGTTGAATCTTCTCCTTCTTCAACTGAAACATCCTCAGTTCTAACAACTCCAATCAAATCCTCTTTTTTTGTTACGATCTCAACTACCATGCTGACAAGCTCGAGCCAAGTTATGATTTCGAGCCAAGCTCCACCTTCATCAATTCCATCACTTCCTATAGTTCAAACACTCTTAATTCAATCACCATCCACATCATTAACCCCGTTAATTGTGATACAATCAACAATCGAGACATCATCGTTAACCATAACAAGTGGCACCTCAACATTTTCTTCTACTTTACTCTCTTCGTTTTCGAAATCTGTTGATGCCAAGTCTTTCGAACTAAGCTCAACCGAATCTGCTCCACAAGCGGATACTTATTCAACTACATTGACCACTTTATCTTTAACATCTACTGGCACAACTACCACCGAATCAGCACCACCAACGTATTCCGAATTTGAAGCTGCCGCTTTCAGAAATCATATACCAAAGGTCAGCTTTTTGACTTTGGCTTTAACCATTATTACATGTTTGCTTTAAGGGGTTTCATACTCTGAATCAGGCATCAGAGCTAACCTCTTTTTGGCGACTGATTCCAACCAGCAAAGAATATTGGGTAAAAAAAGAGTTTCTAGCTTTTAAAGAAGAAAAAGAGTCAAATTTTGTTGGTTTCGTCTTCAATTCCTCACTCTTCTCTACATGTGCGTGCTTACCGTTTATTCTATTTGAAGTATTTCTAGTCTTTTAACTTTAACTTTTTTGAACATCAACCCAATAAAAGCAGACAGTAAACAAGGAACAAATTGACTGCTCTGTTACAAATAAATAACGCTAATTCATTGTGCTTGCCTTCTGTAGTGTGTTATACAAACTTGAGATTTTAATTGGGTTACTCTTAATTTATTGAATACACAAAATTTATCTCTAAACTCCTATCTTTTGACAACAATCCTCTGAATCCAATACCGGCGACACAAAAGGTAATACAGGACCGTTCATCAACCCGTAATGGAATTTTTCACTTTTGACAGCTTTTTTTTTGATCCAGTGAAAAATTTTGAAAACGGGCCGATTTCCGGCATGGTGTTTGCCTGACTCAGTTCTTCGACGAGTATAAAAATGGCCATATTTCCGTGAAAAGTTTTCCATGATGTTAATAAATTTCTTCTTCTTCTTTAGTAAGACACTTTTACCACTAACAAAAGATGTACAGACAAGCTGCTGCTAAGATTGCCAGAGCTGCTGCCACCAAGGCCGTTGCTAAGAGAACTATGACTACTCTTTCTGCTTCCATGGCTAGACCAACCTTGCAAAAGACCACCAAGATCGCTGGTGTCAGAGGTTTGAAGAAGATTAACTTCGGTGGTGTTGAAGAAGTTGTTCACGAAAGAGCTGACTGGCCAAGAGAAAAGCTTCTTGAATACTTCAAGAACGACACCTTAGCTCTTATTGGTTACGGTTCTCAAGGTTACGGTCAAGGTTTGAACTTGAGAGACAATGGTCTTAACGTCATCATTGGTGTTAGAGAAAACGGTGCTTCATGGAAGGCTGCTATCGAAGACGGTTGGGTTCCAGGTCAAAACTTGTTCCCAATTAAGGAAGCCATCAACAAGGGTACTTACATTATGAACTTGTTGTCTGATGCCTCTCAATCTTCCACCTGGGCTGAAATCAAGCCATTGTTGACTGAAGAAAAGACCTTGTACTTCTCTCACGGTTTTTCTCCAGTATTCAATGAGTTGACCCACGTTGACCCACCAACCAACATCGATGTCATCCTTGCTGCTCCAAAGGGTTCTGGTAGAACTGTCAGATCTCTTTTCAAGGAAGGTAGAGGTATCAACTCTTCTTACGCTGTCTGGAACGATGTTTCTGGTAAGGCTGAAGAAAAGGCTATTGCTGTTGCCGTTGCTATTGGTTCTGGTTACGTTTACCAAACCACTTTTGAAAAGGAAGTTTACTCTGACTTGTACGGTGAAAGAGGTTGTTTGATGGGTGGTATCCACGGTATGTTCCTTGCTCAATACGAAGTTTTGAGAGAAAACGGTCACTCCCCATCTGAAGCTTTCAATGAAACTGTTGAAGAAGCTACTCAATCTCTTTACCCATTGATTGGTAAGTACGGTATGGACTACATGTACGATGCTTGTTCCACTACTGCTAGAAGAGGTGCTCTTGACTGGTACCCAATCTTCAAGGACAACTTGAAGCCAGTTTTCCAACAATTGTACACCTCTGTTAGAGACGGTAGCGAAACCCAAAGATCCTTGGACTCTAACTCTGCTGCTAACTACAGAGAAGAACTTGAAAAGGAATTACAAACTATCAGAGACATGGAAATCTGGAGAGTTGGTAAGGAAGTCAGAAAGTTGAGACCAGAAAACAATTAAATGACAAAATCACCTGGAAGTGAGAAATCAATATGATATCTATTGATATGTTTTCTAAATAAAATAAAAAAAATAGTCCAACAGAATGACTCAAAGGGGGTGTAAAAGAGATGTTGAATGTTTTCAATAAGGAGTTTTTTACTGTCTTTTTAATTAAATACAGAGACCCAATAAAATAATGAAATTCTTCTTATATTAATGGAAACAACGATCAAATAACATTAAAATATCTATATATTACAGTTTGTATAATTTGCATTTTTTATTAGCTTATGTTTAATGAATAAACAAAGAATTTATTATTAAAAGGAACTCATAGTGTGGAACATGTGGAGTTTGAAATTTCATGGCTAGTAGGAGTTTGAAAAAAAAAAAGTGGATGAGAAGCTCACAAAGCTGCAATGACAATCGCCACACTTTTGCTTGTATCTTTATATACACTTTAAGAAATAAAGCTACTTAATAGTGCAAAGTCACTGTACAGTGAAGTGGTAGACGGAAGTTCGAATCAAAACAAGCTACAAAAAATGTCTATTGAGAGACCAAAGGATACAACATTAAGACTTGGTTCTATTGCACCAAATTTCAGAGCAGACACATCCAAGGGAGTGATTTCATTCCATGAATACATTGGCAACAGTTGGTGCATTTTGTTTTCACATCCGAACGATTTCACGCCGGTGTGCACAACAGAGCTTGGAGCATTTGGTAAATTGGAGCCTGAATTTACTCGACGCAATGTAAAGTTGATTGGTCTTTCGGCGAATGACTCTGAGTCGCATAGGGCATGGATCAAAGACATTGACGAAATCACAGGGTCTAAGCTAGGGTTTCCGATAATTGCAGACCCAGACAGAGAAGTTGCGCTACTTTACGATATGATTGATTACTCAGATAAGAACAATGTTGATAAAGAGGGTGTTAACATGACCATCAGATCCGTTTTCATAATTGATCCAAGCAAGACTGTTCGACTCATCATGACCTACCCTGCTACCTGTGGTAGAAACACAGCAGAGGTCCTCAGAGTTATTGATTCGCTGCAAACGTCAGATTCATTAAACAGGGTCATTACTACGCCTATCAACTGGGTTCCTGGTGACGATGTTATTATTGCGCCAAATGTTTCTGATGACAAAGCACGTCAATTATTCCCTAAGTTCAGAATGATCAAGCCATATCTGAGGATGACTCCATTGGAGTAACGGGTGGTGAACCTAAGGTATAAATTATTTATTGATAATAATTTTTAATGTTAGTGATAATATGTGTATTTTACAACAAACAGCTCAACTGTCATCTGAGTCAGCTTTCGTCGACACAACTTCCCCTCCAGCAAAGCAGTTACATTATTTATAGGCAAAGACGAAAAAAAGGCTATGAACAAAACATTGTGTGGTGGGAAACTGCCAAGGCGATGCTGCTACCGTGGTACACCTAAGAGTGGTATCGAGCTTGAATGGTGCGATACTGTATAGTTTATGCAAGTTTATTGTGGGCACAAGACTGTTTACAAAGTCACTCTCGCAAGATATTCACTATTGTAAGCCTGAGCCAACAGTTCAAGTAAACACGTTGCATAGTACCAGTTGCCTTGAAATTGAAACACTGCACTCAGACTCTGATGTCATCAAGTATACTTATCACTACGTTATTGCAAGTTCGATACTTTTTCTACTAAGTCAGAAGCAAGCTCCGTGCTAAGGCAGTGCGTGGCGATGTTAAGCTGTGCAGACGTACCTGACTTAGAAAAACCAGAATGCCGCTAAAGTGAAAAGAATGGGTGTTCTGCAATGCTACATGCTAGCACAAAGGCAATGTCACCTTGCTATTACTTTGGACAAGTTTAGTTTACTGCTGCAGCAAGATGATATCACGACCACAGAAGGGGGCGGCACATACAATGTGCTGCAAGGACTCGTTGTCCGATAAACCACCGTTGCTAAGCACTACCTTGCTACTGTTAGTGCCAACTTGCTCGGACCTCCGAACTAGGCATTGAAGTGGTTGCGCTTGCCTTATGCCACCAGAGCAAACACAACAATAAATGCAGCTGCTGACGCAGCGCTTGGCTGCCACTGTGGTGTGACAGACGTGCTGTGTTGTATTGCACTACAAGAGCTTAGCACTTGACTTCAAATACCTAAAAAGCTGAGTACCAAAACCGCATATTTCCACCCTGCTGTCACTGCTGCGATACAAGCCACCTGAAGGCGCGATACAGTCCCCACGAATCGCAGTCCATTCAAAGAGCTGCGACCGAGAGGGGCCTCAGCACTAGCTGTGACTAAGTAAAGGTAATGCTCCTCGAAATCTGACACTGTAATAAGCACTACTGGCCGGTGGAAAACAATACCGGGCGTCTGCTAATTGCTACAACACTATGACTAGCACTACACTAACAAACACTATACTAACTGACAACACACTAACTAACACCATACTAACTAACACTACGTCCAGGGCAGCCCACCCCCTCTACCCGCCATACTGCGCCATTCGCTGCAATCGCCTATATCTCCGTAATATCGACTATCGCTTCTGCTCCATACTCTCCCCTCCCAAAACCATAGCACCAACCCATCCAAGCACCACCAGGACCAACTGTTGCCCTGTACTGTGCACCAGCACTGCAGCTGCGCCACAAGTGGCGCATTGCTAACTAAGTCTTCTGTCTTCTCTCAGTAAAAATAAAACCGCTAAAAATAGTCGCCCTATACAATAAAGAAGTAAAAATAAACCGGTTGGTGTTCTGGCGGCCCCTTAAGAGGACACAATAGCCGGGATGTAGGTGTGCGTTTGCATGCCAGTTTTGTTTACAGCTTTACTCAGCGAAGGTGCTGGGCCAAGCCGTTCGGGTGCCCTCGAAGTGACAGCCGAACCTCCGATCTCTTCGGTGCACGTACACCCTGTACAGCATGAGTTAGAGTCCGCAAGAAGTATTTCTTTTCCTATTTCTGTTACGTCTCTCCCCTCAGTTTCCACCCTACACACTAGCACTTCCACTTCATATCCGTTCGTGCTTCACACTCTTATATTTAGCACAATAGACGAAAAGACAATAAAGCGAGGGAAAAAAAGCCTAATTTACAGGGAAGGCCCCCTGCTGAAAAAAGCCGACCACAGCACGACGTAGTGTGATGGGACGTAAGTTGAGCAGGTATGGACCAGCAGTACGAGACATGGCGGGTGGGACTGCTTGAGGACATTGCAGTTGGTGTTACGGCCACTGTGAGAGCAGAAGCCCCCCTGTTTCTCACCGAGTCGCACCTGGTGGAAAAAAACAGGGGAGCGTTTTTCCCCCTTTTAAACAACAAAGGTGAAACATATATAACTCAAAAGTGGTTTGTACAGCCTTCGTTTTTTCGAGTACCACAGAACACAAGGTTTGCGTTTGCAACAGAGAAGCATAAACGGGCGTGACCTATCACAAAAAGCGTGTGGCTGTAATTACATCAGAACCCAGCTTAACGAGTACATAAAAGAAAAAAATTTTCTGGCTCAAAGAAAACAGTCGAAAGAAAGATACACCGGTATACCAAAGCATCAACAAGACAGATCTGAAGCAAGAATGGTTGATCTCGAGAAATCAAGCAGTGGGTGTGCGCAGAAAAAGCGGAAATCGATGAAGATATCGACGTTTTTGATCATTTTGTACGTGCTGGCAATGTCCACAATAGTGTTGCTTATTCACAAGGAAGACATCCAGAGGCTCGTGTCAAGGCAAGCGGGGGCGCCGACACAGTACACGGTGATACGATACGACGACGAGCCCAATACAGAGCTCTGTGCGGACTCGTGCACGCAAATAGCGTCACCGAACGTCGGGGGTGACGAAATCAAGGAGAACAACGACACAAACGCTGTGGCCAGCGAGATCAAGAAGCACTGTGTCCACGGTGAGGAAGACGCAACGGTGTTGGCAATAGGACACACTGGTGTCGGCGACTCAATAGCGCAAAATGCCGATGCCATCATCGACAACATCAAACGAGGCTCAAATAATGCCATCATACCACGGTTCAAGCTCGCCAGAAGAGAAGACAGAGACGGCAACGGTGATGACGATGATAACGAGGAAAGCAATAATGCTGTCAACTTGTCAAACGGTGCGTTTACCACCACCAGCTCGTCAGACACCTCGTCCATTTCAACATCAACGAATGACGATGACACTTCAACCACCCCTACGTCATCTTTGTCGTCTTCCACCACATCCTCTTTCGAACCAGAAATAATTTCTCCAACCTCTTCCTCTTCCACCACCTCATCGACATCTTCAACTTCTTCCTCTTCCTCATCTTCCACGTCTTCAATATCGCCTTCTTCGAGCTCATCAACGACAGAAATCCCTACGTCATTTGTCCCAACAACCACCAGCTCGACTACCAGCTCCTCCAGTGAAACTTCCACCAGCAGCTCTTTGATTCCCTCCTTCACACCAACTTCGTCCAGTTCTACTACTTCCCTTACCCCCTTTTCTTCAACGTTGGTTACATCTTCTTCCTCTTCTTCTTCCTCAACCTTTTTTCCTTCAACAACATCATCTTCAGTTTCTTCCTCTTCAACATCTTCAACTTTAACGACGCCCTCGAATACCAGCACTACGTTTTTCCCTAGTGTCACATCAAGTTCCTCATCTTCCACTACTACTTCCAGCTCAAGCTTTTCCAGCACCACAAGTTCCTCTAGCACCACTTCGGAGTCTAGCTCTAGTCTTGAGCCTACCACAGAATCTACAGAAACTTCTGAGCCTTCTACCATTGAATCTTCTGAATCCCTGTTTTCCTCTGACTACGGTTCCTACGAAGTTGTTGCTAGAACAACATTGGTGCACAGTGAGGTTCAGACTATTTACATGACCATGACTGCGACGCCTGATGACTCGAACTCTAAAAATCAATCTGGCATTTCACAGCATGATAAAAACATTGCCATTGGTGTCAGTGTTGGTTTAGGCGTTCCTATAATTGCCGCTCTACTGGCATTGTTTCTACTGTTCCGTAAGAGGCGTTCGTCTTCTTCTGTGCAAAATTACGTGGATTCAAATGGTAGAGAAACTGGTATTGCTGTTGATGACGACAATGTGTTTACTAAGGTGATCAAAAGAGCCTTGGGTTCGGTCAGTCTCAGTCCTTCAACTCACAAATCCTTAAATGACGATTTTGATGAAGATGACTTGAATGACCTAAGCACCTCAAATGAGAAGGCTGCTTCTAATACAACCAACGAAACTGGATTCTTTGTCAATCGTCCAAAGCCATTGAGAGCTCTAAATCAAGATCATGAAAGTTACGAAAATATTAACAATTCCTCAACTAATAATAACAATAATGTTAATAGCGATATTAATGATGAACATTTCTAAACCTCCTGTTTACATTCACTGCTCAAGGAGTCAATGCTAATCTTCTATCATTACATTCCATATTATTATTAACAAAAAATCATTTTTTTTTTCCTTTCATTTCTTTTCTCTTTTGAAAAATGCATACATACCTATAGATACCATATATAGCTAACCTAATTTAAATTATCAAATTTTCAACCCCTTTACTCTACCCTATGTAATTGCAGACATGTTGGATGTATGAGCTAAATAAAACATCCGTGCACCACCAAAAAATTATTTTCAAATCCCCACCAATGTTCTTTCTCTCATTTCGCTTTAATAATTTCCCCCTAAATTAAACATATATCATTGGAAGCACTAAAGGAATTAGAAGTCAAGATGTCTGTTTCCTTTGCAAGAACTCTCAAAAATATTTGGAAGAATGGATTGAAGCGTTCCGGACGTCAAATCGCCATGATGAACGACACCAAATCTGGTGATTTAGTTGGAGAAGATAGATTTGGCAACAAATATTATGAAACTAGTAACCCAGAAGAAATTCACATGAGAACAAGATGGGTGGAATACAAAGATTTCTGGAGATTTGATGCCTCGCATGCTGAACCTGCATGGCACTTCTGGTTGGCTTATGGTACAGACACTAGACCAAATCAACTGAGACCTGATCAAGTTGCCATCAGACATACGATTGAGCCAGACCATGCTCCAATCAACTATACTTTTACAAAGGGTGCATACGTGCCATATAACACCGCAAAACCTAAATTTGAATCTTGGAATGCAAAGGTTGCATCCAGATCTTGAAAACGAAATTTGGAGAAACGAATTACAGCCACAAGTAATCTATAGTTTATCCCAAGTATTAGCAATTTCATCTTAACTTGTTTCTCATAAGAACATATCTATCTGAATTCTTTACATTTTGTTTATATATGTCTTTTTCTTCATGCTTATCATTCAAATTTTTTATTACTTATATATTCCCACTGATGAAAAACAACAACTCTTTCTTATTTATTCATAATATACTGATCTTATATATCATTAGTAAATACTATCTACATACTGCCCTTATTTGTTGGCAAAAGTTGCGGCAACAATTAATGGGAAGACAATTGTAACGTCGGTGTAAACTTTGACCATATTGGCTTCGGCCTTAATTTTACCCCATGAAACAGCTTCATCAGGTCTTGCACCTGCATCAGAACCGTCAAATTCTTGTCCTGTGTTAATGTAAACGGCATAGTCAGCACCATTTCTCATCAAACATGCATTAGCAATGTGATGCTTGATGATACCACCACCAAGGATCAACATACCCGCCTTGTAGGCGTTCATGGACATTGAATTGATCTTTCTAATGTCTTCGACGATATCGATTCTCAATTGCTTTGGCGATGATTTGAATGTGTGAAAAAACAACATATCACCAATGGAACCATCAGTTAAAGCTGGACAAAACACTGGAATCTTGTTTTTATGACACCAGTACAACACAGATGACTCGTCATTGATTTCCTTACCCAGACGGTCAATGAACTTTGATGGAGTCCAAAATGATGAACCTGCATCCCATGCTTCATCTCCTTTTTTGGTAATGCTATCTTCTTGTTCCTTCAACATTGTGTCTAACAATGGGACCATCCATTCCTCAAATCTACAGTAGTTATCATTTGGTACAACTAGATTGCCGATTCTGTTCATACCTTTGTCTCTCAATTGCTTACCAGGAGCAGAAAATTCACTCATGTAAGTTGGCGCAAGACATTTGATAATGTCTTCTTCAATACCACCACCAGTGGCGACAACTGCAGAAACCATTTTGTGTTGACAAAGAAATCTCAAGGTGTCTCTCAAACCAGAGGAGATCAAGTTTGAAGTGTAACCCATGAAAATTGTTGTCTTTTGAAAACCATCTTCGTCAAATTCACCTTTCTTTTCGTGCTCCTCTAACTCATTAGTGTGTTTACCTCTCCAGCCTCTCATTTCATCAATAATTTCACATGCTTTTGCAACAGATGAAGCTTGGAATCCCATAGTCTTCATACCTTTGATAATATCGGTGGCTCTGGCATCACGTGACTCGCTCTTACTGTAATCAATACCCTTAACAATTTCACTGTTTTCTGGAATAGGATCAGATGCCTTTAAAACTGCATCGTTTGCAAGATTAGGAATAGCGGCATTCGACGACGACATTATCCTAATGTATTATTTCTGATAAACAAAAATGTCATGTAGTAAAGGAAAATTTTTCTGTTAACCTTTTTCCAGCTGAAATTTCAAAACCGTTAGAAAACGGATTTTAAACGAAGGAAGAAAAAAGGTATAATACTTATGAGTGGATAAGTCATTGCCCGGATGAATGAAAGAACTATTGAGTTCAGTTAAAATGTATTATCATTACCAATTTTGCTTCGTTTTCTCATTTTTACCCCGTAGTTTATGCTGCAATTATCTCCCTTTTTTTTATTGTTGGCAAATTTCTTTGCTTTTATACGTTATTTTTTCCTTTTACGGCTTGATAAGAACTGTGATGTTCAAAGCGGGATGGAAGCTGGCTTTGACGCCAATGCGGGGCCTCGGCGCATTGAGATGGAACTCTAGTGTCAGCCAACAGAGAACGAAGAAGATTTTAACGTTTCAAACTTCAACGGATGAACCAATAATCCATCCGGCATTTGTAACCAGAATCGATAGGAAGACGTATCTGGACCAGAAAATTAAACCGTGTGTGTCTGTGACCAGCTGTGAAAACTATGACTTGGACAAAATCAGGGGCATCCTGACAGCAAATAATGTTTCGCCAATCCAAATCGTTCCTGGTGAGTGCATCACTTTCAAAACGGCAAAAGAAGCTAATGTGTTTCTTTTCAAATTTGGTACTATTGTAGCATGGGACATCAGGGAGTCGGAGCTGTTATCAGATATTGTGCCTCTTTTTAAGGACGCCATGGTTTACCCTTACAAACTACAGTCGGAAGACCTAGATTACGTTGATTTGAACTATTCTAAAGATGCTGTGCCCTCGTACGTGACATCGGACGAAATAATATGCCTTAGTGGAGAGCCGCAAAATAGGCTGCTTGACATGTTGGCGTTTTCATACGGTATTTCAAGGTCAACTAGATTAGCCATTCTTGAAAAAGCCATCGAAGATCACATCAGCCTAACAAGACTCACCATTGAAAAGTTATCCAGGGGTGAAAGAATCAGTGTCGAAGGTAAAGACGCCACAAAGCTTTCGGGTCGTGTCCTTCTACTCCGTGGTAAACTAAATCTCTACTCCGAATTAGTAGAGACTCCAGACATTTACTGGTCAGAATCCCGACTCGAAAAAATCCACAACAAGATCTCCGATGAATTGGATGTCCCAACTAGAGTCAATGTCCTTAATCGTAAGTTAGACTACCTCACCGATGAGGCACACGCCCTTATTGAAATTATTACCCACCGTTCTGAAAAGATGCTTGAACTGATCATTATCTATCTAATCATGATCGAAGTTGGTTTTGAACTCTACCATTTTTATGATCGTCTTGGTGGCAAGTATAACATGGACTTCTTCTATGAGCTAATTCATGGGAATCCTAATCCCAAGTCCATAAAACCATAATTAGTGTCTCAGTTCAGAACACGTGGCGCATTACGTGGCGCATGGTTTCCTCAAGGGCTGGTTTTCTCGCCATAGCAAACGCCCTTTTATTCTCTCCCCTTTATATATAGACATTATTATTCGAAGCTTAAATAGTTTTATTGTTGCGAACGATCCTAATTGCCTCATCGATTTGAAGTTAGCATCAAGAAAGTAGATAGATAAATAGTTTAAATTGATTGCTAATTGACAGCAAAGGCTCGCTTTAAAGACACATAAGCATTAAATTTTATCGAAACTAAATTTGATAAACAAAAGACAATGTCTAGGTTTAAAAGAAGATCAACACATGTGCAGACGTCGTATACAGGCGTTTCAGCTTTCTCATCAGATCCTGCACCAAATGATGGCGCATTAGCTGCGGCTAGCTTTATTGGAGAAGCACTTAAGGCTAATAACCACAATGCAAAGAATTTGACTATTCCATCTACACAGGTTAAAAGATCCAATTCAATCAGAAGTATAGCGGCTGCACAGCCACCAATGTCGTTAAGATCGCCTTCCTTACGAGGTTCTCCTTCTAGGTCTGGGTCATTAAAGCCAAGTACTTCGCAGAGAAGATTGCAAAACCATAGATCAACACCAAACTTGGGCTCCAGGAGATCAATATCAGACTCAAACTCGTATAGAACGCCGTCCATTCAAGGGAATAACGTCAACGTTCCTAGAACCATTAAGAGATATGTACCTGGTGCCAATGGATTGGTTGCTGTTGAAGTTCCCAATCCGAAACATCCTGATAATCAAGCCCCTAAACAACAACAAAGAAGTGTTTCACTGCAGAACAGCTTATATTCTACTTCTGGCTCTACTAGGAGGTCCTCTAATACGCTGTCACCTATGAATTACCCTAAAAGATCTATCACAAGATCTGAATCGAAGGTGCTTTCAGATGGTACCCGAGTTGAAACTACAGTAACCGAAGTGTATGTACCAGAAAACGACGTTTACGAAAACTTTGACACTCCCGAGAATCATGACTTGAGAGGTATTACAGAAGCCGCAGAAGAAGATGACGTGGATGAAAAGGATGAAGCGCATTTTAAAACGCCAAATTTTAAACATCAGAAAGATAACGACAATGGTAGTTTGATCACCGAGTTGGAACATGAAAGAGTAGAAGAGGAAAGAATCAAGCTGCTCATCCGTGAAAATGAAGAATTTGAAAAAATTGAAAGGGAACATGTATTCAGTTCCACTGACCAACCAATAGCAGAAGATGCGTTAGAGAGTGAAATAGAAAGTACAGTTATCATTAGTAATGGTGCTAGTGTACCTGTTATTGAGAAAAGCGATGTTGAGGGTGATACACAAAGTGAAGCATATACTGCTGAAGAAAGACGTATTGCAGAAGAAAAGCTGGAAGAACTAGTTGCCTTGAAAGAAAAGGAAATTTTGGATAAAATGATCTTAGAAAATCAATTGAAGATGTCTAAGGAAGTAAGTGAAGATGAATCTATCAAAACTGAATATTCAAATGATTCAAGTATTGTTAAAGAGCTGAATCTTGGGGTTCCAAACTCTCAAGTTTTGGTGGGATCCGATACTATCATTGAATCTGTTGTGTCCGAAGAAATATCCAAATCAGTTCAATCACAACCATCTATACCCTCAACTGATCAAGCACCATTCAAGTCCATGGCTCAGCATATTAGAGGCTCTTTCCAATCAAAATTAAGACAACAGTCGCAAGATCAACCACAAAACGATTCTGATCAAATCATTCAGACAAAATCAAACACTATTGATGACCCTGATTTAGTCATTCCTAAAAGATCACCAACTGCACAAGCTCAAATCGATGTCATCGAGTCTGGAAATGAACAAACACCAACGAAGTCTAAGGGATCAAAGGATTTAGAAACTGCATCCCTTCAATTGAGGCCTCGTAGTAATACAGAAAGTTCAACAACCCTTTCAAGAAGAAAATCTGCTTTGAAGAATGCGAGTGACGTTCCTAAATACAAGAGTGGTAAAGTTGATGCGGATCCAAAATCTATTACTTTAGCTACAGCAGAAAATACCAGATTGAACGCAATGGCTTCATCTTCTAATTTATCTTTGTCTAAGCCACAACCAAGCATTAGTGCATCAAGGAGAGAGAGCTTTAATGGTGCAAAGGAAGTTCCAGGTCCAAATTCTGCAAATACGGCTGCTATGAGAGCTGCGCATAGACTTTCTGGACAACCTGATGCATTTTCCAACCAACAACAGCGAACAGGAAAACAGCGTGTTAACCCCAAGGTTGAAGAAGCTAAAAGGAAGATATTGGCAAAGTCACCTGCTCAATCTAAGGCAAAGGAATTGTATCGTTTATCTAAAACCAGAGCTGTGGTTAAAGAAGCTGATTTGCAAGCTTTAGCTGATGAAGATATAATTCCACGTAGGTCTTCTTTTGAAAAAGTTAAGAAGGAGAAAAGCTCAATGAGTAAAAGGATGACATTAAGGGAAAATTTACCCACTGAAGAGCTAACATCATCCTTACCTCAACATGGTAACCTCGAACAAAGTAATACTAATTACAAGTCAAGATTCAGTAACGATAGTGATTCAGATTATGAAATTCCTATTGTTTCGAAAAAACAGTTGCAGACACAGCAGTTTGGGAAACAAAAGATTACTGAGTCTAAATCTGTAGAAACAACATCTCCAAATAGAAAAAAATCAGGATCAAAAATTCAAAAGTTTTTCACAGAACCTGCAAACAAAAGATTTGCCAGTACGACATCCCACGCAACTACAAATACAGCTGCCACGAAAGAGGCAACTGGAGAAAAGAAAGGTGGTTTTAAAAAGTTGAAAAAACTTTTTGGGTCAAAAAAGTAATGATATTTTGATTTATCACTAATTGGTCGTTTTTTACATTTTAGCCTAATTGTTTTTTTTATTCTAATTTATATTGTACAATTAATTGTTATTGGTAACTATCAATTGCATTTCACACGTGACTCTAATGCCAATTGAAAACATAGAGCTTTACTCTCATTGTAATTGACAGCATATCATGTGGCTTCAAAAAAATTTTGTTCAATCCCAACATAATTAATGATCGGGCCTTACTATTCCACAATTCATATTAAAAATATTCTCACACTGTTAAAATATTTATTTTGCATATGCTTGTTATCGAACAATTGCAAATGATATTTAACAAAAAAGACTTTTTTCGATAAGTCTTTAGCTTTTCAAGTCAAATTCTTTTGGAGTAGTAATCTGTAAAACCTATATCTTAGTTGTTTTAAATAATATAAAAATAATTAAATAGAGAGGAAACAGTAGTTCCTTTTATAGTAAAATATTGATTATATAAATAAAGTTTAAAAAAGGGCTAGCTTGTATTCTATTGGTGGGATACCTTTTAGTTATGATCACTCCAATAGACATGATAGCAACGGAACGGATTCAAGCATACTGTTGCTCAGAGTATTAATGCAATATGCATGTATTGTATTAATACATTCAACCTTACATGTAACTCTCCATTGTTATGTACATTAACGTGTTATAAGTGTTACATGGTTAACTTAGTATGTACTGCATATCTGTGATCATACGTTAGCAATATGTATGTTGTAGTTTATACTTCAACATTAAACATCTTAATTAATAACTGAGCAATGCCTAATTATCACTTATTTTGACAATGACTGAGCAATACTGGACTGTCGAAGATAACTAATTATACATTACTATATTAGGTATATGATGAGCATTGTTACTTAATAAGCTTTAATAAAGCTAAAATAAAATATTAAAGAGATTTGTTGATAATGAGCATAAGACATAAATACAAATATTATTTACAGATAACCATAGTATCTCGGAGATGTAAATAATTGATTAGTTAGTCGTGACCTTAGTCTCATCAATCAAGAAACAAATCCCTTGATCCGAAACACTATAAATAGTCGTCATATTTGACTTTATATTTATTTTATAATTACTTTATAAATTAACGGTTAAGTTTTATACTTTGGATTTGTTAGATTTCCAATCTTTATTCTTTACGCTAACAAATTTAAATACATTAACGAAATATGTCTACGAACTCATCATCAATGATGGATGTTGAATCTATCTTAAACAAGGATTTTACTGAGGAAGTTGCAAATGCTTGTATTCAAACATGCAAAGCAAATGCTCCTGAAAAGAGAAGTAAATCTGGTCATGATTGGCCACTTT
>JAKTTM010000044.1:0-51213 GCA_030581435.1 Saturnispora quitensis
TGTTTGAGTCGAGGTGAAGGTGGTTGGCTTGTCAGTACCGGAGGTGATGGTGGTGGTGCCCAGTGTTGGAGTAGGAACGATCACAATGACCTCGGTGGTGGTTGGCTTGCCGTCTGGACCTGTTTGAGTCGAGGTGAAGGTGGTTGGCTTGTCAGTACCAGAGGTGATGGTGGTGGTGCCAAGTGTTGGTGTTGGGACAATCACAATGACCTCGGTGGTGGTAGGCTTGCCGTCTGGACCTGTTTGAGTCGAGGTGAAGGTGGTTGGTTTGTCAGTACCGGAGGTGATGGTAGTAGTGCCAAGTGTTGGTGTTGGGACAATCACAATGACTTCGGTGGTGGTAGGCTTGCCGTCTGGACCTGTTTGAGTCGAGGTGAAGGTGATTGGCTTGTCGGTACCGGAGGTGATGGTAGTAGTGCCCAGTGTTGGAGTAGGAACGATTACAACAGTCTGGGTTAGGCCTCCTCCATTTGGACCAGTTGATGTTGTAGTATATGTCGTAGATGTGCTACCTGATGTAATTGTGGTGGTCCCTGGCAATGAAACTGTAGCGGGAGTACACTGTTCAGGTGTTAGGCCGTTTGCAGGCGCAACAATACGATTTTGAAAATCAGTGAATTGAACTCCATTCGGATCGGTCAATGTAAAACGGAATTTAGCAGCTTGTGCGTAATTAACATAGACAATTCTCATTGGAATATAGTATCCACTAACAAGATACACCAATGAGGTTGAAGTTGCAACAGGGCCGTTGAGAGATTTTACCGAAAATAGAATTGGCGAATTTGCCGCATCTTCAGGTAAATGTGTTTGAGTGTTACCATTACAACAGTCAAAAGCACCACTTCCAATCCACACCATAACTGAATCATCAATCTGGGTGGCTTGAAATGTATATAAACCAGTAACCTGTGCTGTCAAAATTGTTTTATGTTAGATTTTGTCATCATGATAAGAGAAAATTTTGATTTGAAATACATACGAACAAAATAACCCGTGAATTCAAAAAGAAAATGAGTATAGTAAACATTCATATTGTAAATTGTTGTGCGACTATCCACATTATATGGAACATTTGTAATCCAGATTGTAGCATCTGTTACACCAGTTGTAGAGGAAAGCGGAGTGCCTGTCAAATATCCAGTTGCCAAAAAGTTTGTGTTTGAAAATTTCGTATCACCGTGGGGATAATCATAATACTTAAGCATAAATCCACTGCCAGAGTCAACATTAGCAAATTGACATGCACTTGCAGTTGGAAAAATAGTACCTGTATTATCAGCTAAAGAAGGGGCAACAAAATAAAACAAGCAAAGGCTTGCAATATTAGTTAATAACAAGTTCATTGTGAGCTGCTAAGCATCATATTGTTTAAAGAAGTAAAAGATAATTCGGTGTCCTTTTATAATCAAAATCTGCCTCATAGCATCCTAGTAAATATGCAGGTTGCATAAAATTGTTAAATATAAAACTCAGGGGTGCAGAAGAGAAAAATGAGTTGAGAATGTAGTTTTGATACGATACATCATGCTATACTTGAAACAACTGAGATCAAAAAATACAGTAATCAATAGAAGTATAAGTTAAAGTCTAGCGCTTACAATGTTGCTCTAACAGCTCTCTTAGCATCCCATCAAATTCATCAGTACCAAGATTTAAACTTTTCAATTTCTTTTCTAAAAACCACCCCTCTAAGATTCCAAAGAATGAAGCAACTGCGGCTTAGTATTGAAACATCTGATGTTTTTTGTGAATCAGAATGTACGAGTATGCCTTCCAATTAAATGCGTAAACAAAAGCAGTCAAGCGAGAATGTCGTGATTGTGGCTTATGGCTGTGAAATTCGAGATACACTGTATTTTCACTATTGCTAAAGTCGTGCATGCTTTGCATTTGATACATGTAAGCTTTCAAAAATATCATCAGTACTCTACTAAGGAGAAAGTAATATCTATTTAAAATGTCATATTTTTGAGTTTTGGAAGACTAGATAACTTTCAAAATTGCGTTTCCGTTTAGATAAAAAAATTATTAGTTCTAAAAAATTTTGTTGAGGAAAAATGTAGCTGATGATGGCTCTTATTTTTCATTTAGAAGAAAAAAATGTGTCAAACCAAGTACAATAAGGCAATCGTATATTTCTAAAACTACACAGTACTTTATTAGCTTTCAACTTGAAGAAGCAATTTAAATTTCCGCTTTTCACTCACTTCAAAGAGTTGTATTATATTATAGTCTACCTGATAAAATAAGACATGAGCTTATAGGTCCATCTGTAAAAATTTGTTGTCAAAAACATTTATTTACATGAGGCAGATGAGGCATATTAAACTGTTTCTATTTTTGGTTTTATTCTACTCAACACAAATGCCAATCAGTAAAGTTTTCACCATCGTGCATATCAAGTAAGACAATTCGAGCAAAAAGGGCTGCTTTCTTATGATGCAACATTTGAAAGTTGCATCTTCTTTTGAAAAGGGGCAATGCATGATCACATAAATCAGATTTTGTCGTACCACTTGACAATGCAATTAGCCTGTTGCGACTGATTTGAAGCTTTATCTAGGCATGAACACAAGGCATTAATGCATAGCAAACATTTCAACACGCTAAGACAGCGAGTGAGTAAACATTATGATTATGGCACTTTCAAAGAACGACATTCTCTTGTAAAAAATTTCAGCACTATTTGGACTAAAAGGGCTTAGAGCGAGTTTTTTCGAAATGTAATCCTCAAAAACTTTACTTTAATTTCAAAGCACCTCACTTAAAAAATGCTCTGATCATGACTTTGGTTTAGATGTTAAAAAAAGTCACATGAAATTATTGTGCATATTAACATATCCGCAAATAAACACTTGGTTATGGAAAAAATAGTGCTCTATCACTTTTGATAAGTGTTTATCGAGTGCAGAATTACCTGAACCAATAGTTTCCAGATGTAGCTTTACATTAGGCTGGCTGGATTCTTTGTAACCAATGCAAGCTGACACATTGATTAAACGCTTGTATGAGTGAACTAGCCCCTGTTGAAAGCTGAAAGCAAATACTAGGCCTTTCCCCAAACTTGAAGAATGATATCAAGCGGGCCAGGACTAAAAACGCAACTAACCGATGTGCAGTTCCGGCGAAACAGAAAACACTTTTTTCTATTTTTTGAGCTGGACAGTTTTAATCAACGCATTCATACAAGAATGTTCATTTCTTTTTTGATAGGGGTTTTTTTTTTCTGAGCAAAAATGGTGACACTTAAATCTATACTCCTAAAAACTCCAAACTATCAATCATAAAACAGAATTGCTTATTTTTTTATCCTAATGTTCGTTTTCCACATTCCTTACACAAGGTTTTTTGTTCTTCTTACCACTGATTGAGAAGTTCAGCCCTTATAAACCGAAGAATTGTTCTTCGTTTGAATAAAAATTGTTGGGATTTGTTTTTCAGCACTTGACTAGTATTCAGGCTCAATAGGGTATTTTTCCTCTTCTCTGGTGTGTCTTTTTGATAATTGCTTGTATTCACATTTTTCATTCAATTGCTAGCAATGAATTGGGTAAATTATTTTTACTAGCAAAAGGCTTCTTAGCGCTTTTAATGTTTGAGTCTTCTAGCTCAAAATCAGCTACATTACCTCAAAGCTAAAACTTTTACTTCCACTCAAAATTGAATCAGAAATATTTGACAGGTAAGATTTGCAATTTAGAGTTTACAATAATAGTTTGAAGAGGACCATCAAAATTAAAAACAGATAAGTAGGCTTCAGCTACTTTATTCAGTATACATATATTGATGGCCTTTATTACCAGAACGCAAAGAAAAAAGCGCTACTAACATTACGTCTAATCATTAGCTTTGACTTTAAGGTAGACTTTTAATAGAAAGACTTTTAGATGCTTAAATGGTATGCCTAGTTAAAACAAGCAAAAATGATGCTATTTTAAAAAAGTAAGCAATTTAAAGTGCATTTTTTAAGGTCTTTATCTTTATACTGGATTCTTGTTCATTGAAATACTCTTTTGACGACATCAATAAAAAAATCGATTTCAGGATTTTGCTATTGTGAAATGTAAGCGACACATAAACGGTAAAAAGCAAGTATCTTTTAGATTGTTTATGAACTTCCCATGGTTTATCCGTGTTCTTAACAATGTAAATCAACCAAGTATTAAACTGAAATTTATACATTATTAACGAATTTGAACAACAATTAAATATCTTATGACGGTTAAATGACATTCTGAGTTAATAATAAATTTCCATTTATCTTAAATATCATTGTGAAACCATGGAGTTAACTAAGGTGAATCAAGTTGAACTTTGTCATTTGAATCTCTATTTTGACAATTGCTCATTTCACCATTTAAGTGGGAAGCCTATTCACGTGAAATGTTCTTACTTCATAAAAGTTTGTTTTTATGATAGATATGCCAGTCTGATCAACAAAAAACATGGTTTAACAACTTTCTTTCAATCCGAAGTAACAAATTCAAAGTATGAAACTAAACTGCTAATTCTTAAAGTAAATATGAACTAAATATAAAGTCAAATAAAACAATTATTTATATTGTTTCGTATCAAGGGATTTGTTTTTTAATTGACAATACTTAGGTCACAAATGACGTTAGCAATTATTTACACCGACACAATATGATTTATCTGCAAATGTCACAATTTTCGAATAGTGGTAATACCGTTTTAGTTTGCTTAATAAAAAAGTTTATATAATTACTATAAATTACAATGTGGGGATTTTCAAACTATGTTTTGAATGATTTAAAGACTATAAAAGAACTCCAAAGTAAAAGGTAAAATAAGTGCCTTTTATACACAAAATATAAATTAGAATATGAACCGTAGGTCCGCTCCTAAGCTATTAAAATAAGTCAAGTGAAACTTGAATGCAATGAGTAACCCAATTCTAAAGGACACAATCTTCTAATTGACACTAATTAGATAAAAGATAATGTAGATCAGAGTTGAAGTGAATTAAATGCAGTAAAAGACTTACATCAATGAAGGGACCATACTAGTAAAAAGAGCAATAGTCAAGACATTAAAATTTGACTAGGCTATTATTCTTATTTGGAACTACAAACTATGATTTTATTTCTATTAATATTTTGTGAAAAAAAATTTACACTTTATTGTTCATTTTATAATTTTCTTTCTATTGTCTCAGGCATTCAAAACAGGGTTTGACAAAAAAAAACAATTAATTAAAACTTGTAGCAGCGAAAGTATTTGAGCGTCGACGTTTTGGTTATATCCTCTTTGTAAACTGATTTTTGCCAGATGATTGGTCTGCAATGCCAAAAGAGTCAGAAACTACAAGAATTACAAAAAAACTAGAAGCCTTTCACTAATACAAATTTTGTAATGAAAGCTCCGACAGCAGTAGCAAATCTAAAGCGCGAAACTTAGGTGACTGGCTAAGAAATTATTGGCTTGGCTAATGATAAATAATGTGTGGGTATTTATCGGAATAAGATTCAAGGATTAAAAAGCCACAACAAAAAATTTTTGACTGTAATGCATAAACATAAAGTTCAAAATAAGTTCTTGGCACTTGGCAGAATAGGCATATCAGGATGAAGTGAGCCATTCTTCAGGCAATAAGAATCATGATTTTTTAAAACGTGAAGTTAATCAACTATCCATTCGTCAAGAATGAGAATACTTATAGAAGGCCCTGGTTTTTGTAGGTACTGTGCGGCTTCAACTTCACAACATAAAAGTTTTTTCCTTTGCACCCTAAAAAAACGTCAATTTTCACGATGTTGACTCATGGTAATGCCGTAAATTTTTTTGTGGAATGAAAGGGCAATCATTAATAAGACAATAGTTATAGTGTTCGTTGTTGAATAGAGTAGTCAGTTGTGGCTCTTCTAAATTTATCACAATATCTTGGTGAAAAACTATGAACTACTATATATATAAGATAGTTTTTCTTAAGTCAAGCTACGACGCTTATTTTATGCGTCAACATTGAAATAAGATTCAAAGATGTCAGGAAATATTTTGGAATATTTCAAATCTTCGACTTCAGTGATAGGTAGGGAGCTTACAAACGAATCTGATGACACGCACGTTGAGCAGGACGATAATCTAGTTGCTACGCCATTAGAAAAAGTGAATCCATTAGGCTACTCGGTGGGACCCTTTAGTGTGATTATTCTTATTTTGCAAGGTGTTGTTGGTACAGGTATTTTTGTTACTCCTTCTTCCATCTTGAAGTCAATGGGATCAGTTGGCTCTACATATGTGCTTTGGATTACTTGCTTTTTTTTCCAAATGTCCAAGGTTTTTATCTACATTGAATATGCTGGGTATTTTCCCAAAAGAAATGGTGGTGACGTCGCATATTTGGAGCAAGCTTATCCAAATCCAAAATTCTTGGTGCCAACCATGTATGCTGCCATTTCTGTTATTCTCTCATACACCACCAGTAGTGCACTTGCTTTCGGCCAATACATAATTGCAGCGGCCCACACTGAATCGACGACATGGGTCTATCGTGGTATTGCTGTTGGTGTCATGACCTTTTCTTGTCTGGTTGTTGCATTCAGTACAAGGTGGGCTTTGCGTTTACAAAATGTGCTTGGTATTGTGAAAGTCATTTTTTTATTCTTTATGATTGTGGTTGGTTGGGTTGTACTTGGTGGTGGCACCAAGGTTGAGAATCCTCAACAAAGTTTTCATAACGTTTGGGAAGGTACTACTACTAACGGTAACAATATTGCTAACTCAATCATCAAAGTTGCATTTTCTTACAGTGGTGCGGGTTATGCTTTTGGTGTTGTTGCGGAACATTCACGTAATGAAAATAAGTCAGAGGAAGAAAATCACAAACACTTACTAAAAACATACGCACTGTATGTGCCTTTGTCAATGATTATTATTTTTATTATTTTCATTTTGCTTATCACTGGTTATTATGCTGCTGCAACTCCTGAAGCAATTAAAACTTCCAAAGTTGGTATTGCAACCCTCTTCTTTCAAAATGTTTTTGGTAACAAGCGTGCCACAAGTGCCTTATCTTCTATGATTGCTTTATCTGCATTGGGTCATTTGATCACTGCTATCGTGTCTCACAGTAGAGGTTTGAGGGAATGTGGCAGACAAGGTGTGCTTCCATTTGGTACATTCTGGACTTCTACTAAACCATTTGGAACTCCTCTTGGTCCTGTATTCGTTACATGGTTGGTCAATATAGTCATGATTCTTGCGCCACCTGCTGGTTCAGCTTACAACTTTATTGTAGATTTAGGTACATATTCTTCCAACATTTTCAATGTTTTCTTGATTTTCGGTTTGTTGAAGGTTAGAAGAGACCGCAAATTGAGGGGATTGGGAAAAAACGGACGTTACCTTCCACTACCATTGATTATTACAGATTTGTTATTTCAATTAATGGTTATTGTTATTGCTTTTGTCCCACCTGAGGGTACATTAATTGGCAGTGATGTCTCATTTTTCTATGCAACTTATCCAATTGTTACCATCGGTTTGCTTGGTCTTTGCACTGGCTATTACTGTTTGTGGAGATTCGCTTTTCCAAAAATGGGTCAGTATGTCCACCGTGTGCTCATTTACCGTCTCGATAATGGCGAAATGGGTAACACCATCGTCAAAGTTAAGCTTACTGAATTAGAAGAGTGGGATCGTGTTCACAACACAAATGAACACGGTATTGGTATGAAAGTTATAGAAGAGAGCGAGTCCAAAATTTTACACTCTTAATCAAAGTAAATTGAGAGAGAGGATTTAGGTGTAATTTAGGTTGGTGTCACATTTCGTATTAATTTTTTTAATTTTAGTTTATTTTAGTTTATTTTAGTACAACACCTTTGAGAAAAACTGCTTTCTTACTTTTTGTATCATAAATTTGATAAGTTCACATTCTATGCGTTGTATTTTTATAGTGAGGCATTTTTTGCTGTTCCAATCTCCAAGATTCTTTCTAGATTGATTTTGCGTTTTACGTAAGGAAATTTTCGGGTAGGCTGCATTTTTAGGAAGCAAAACTAAAGCCAGCTTTTTCGTTTTCATTGAATATTAGCATCTCCGTAATTTCATTAGTTAATCAGTAAAATTTTTGCTTGTGGACAACATATCATTTGTTACTTATAGTGTAGGTACTCTGTGCTTTTACTGCGGCAGTCTTTTCGCTTGCTCTTCGTTTGTTTGCATCTAACACTGAATAATAAACATTGAAAAATGCTTTTAAAGCGTGAAAGATCGATTTTTTAATTTTCATTGAAATTGCAGCACGTATTCGACTTGGCGAAGTGTAACAAGGTAAAAAGTTTGCTTCAAAATCATTTCAATTTGCGCTTCTTTTATTTCTATGCCAGTTATTTATATCGTTACTTTTAGAAAACATCTATTTTCCTTCCTGTTCCTTAACTTGAAAAAATTGGTAACTCCAGTGTTGGTATTGCTGCTCTTTCCTTCAATCGTTTTGATAGCAAAAGTGCCACTAGTTTATTATCTGTAGTGATGCAGTAACTTCCTTAAGCCATTTGATTACGACTATTGTTTTTCATTGTAAAACACTAAGGAGTTGGAAGACTTAGCGCTTTACCATCACCTACTTTTGGTGCATCAACATGTGCTTTAAAACCCCTCTTGGACTTATGTTCATTACATGGATTGTCAATACTATTACAATTCTGGGTTTTCCTTCAAGGTCGGTATAGAACGCAATTGTCGACTTGTGTTTCCACCCTAAACCACGTTCACTTTAGTTCCGATCATTAGTGCACTTAAGGGTGGAAGAGAGTGTTAATTGAAGAGCCAAATTGCCATCATTAGTTTGTTTTCTTTGTGCTGAATTATATTGTGTGGCAATCCGCTTCATTAAACTTAATAGGTAAATTTAACGTAAACTCACCAACTATCCTTTAAATAATGAGTTGAGCAGCATCGTTGAAAATATGAAGTTTGCGGAATTAGAGGATGAGATAGAGATCATAACATTAATGATGTTTTAGTTGGTCAAACATATTTGAAGCCGCAAATTTAGGCTCTTTCGGCTGTAAAACTGTCAATTGAAGTCAAATCGCTAAAATTGAAAATTTTGACGATTTTAAAATATAGGGCAACGAATTTGCTATAAATTGAGAAAACGTTTACTCAGAACATTTAATACAAGAAAAACCCTTTTATGATAGAATTCAAGCCGATGAAAACCAAAAAAATTCATTGAAAAGATAAGGTTTATTGGCTTACTTCGATCGTAAAAATCTAGAGAAGTCGATATTTTCAATTGCTACTTGAAATCTCAAGGTGCATTATTCATTCACTTCTATATAATGAGGGTTTTTGTTCATAGTCAAGGATGCAGTCCAGGCATGAATTAGAGTGGAAAGTTACCAAACCAAAAAACTCATTTTACGCAAGTTATCTGAACTAATACGGCCATAGCGCAATGCATCAACTAGGCTAAGTTTTTACTGAAATTGAAACCTCAAGCAATTATTGAAAAGATCGATTCAGTCTTTAGAAAAGGGATCATCGTACGTAATGTGATCAGCGACAAAAGCAGGTGCAACAGATTTGCCGCCATTTGACATAATAATGTAACTTCTCCAAGTGCTAACTATACTCAGCAATGCCTTATCGCACTTTCTCCGAAGTTATCCGCTTCACGAATTTCAAATATTTTGTAATTGGAACCTCTAAGGCAGATAAGAACTAATCCAACCCTGTTTATTGTTCTCCAATTCCTGTGTGAGTTATTCATGTTTGTCAGTGGAAATGTAGAATTAGTAATGTGTACTGTTACGTAGCGAACTCTGTTACGGAAAAAAATTATGGTGCTCGCTAGTTGTCTTAATCTATCAAAAGGCAAACCGAGTCAAAAGGTGACCATCAGACCATGATGGGCCGCGGAAAAGTTAGCAAAGTGCGTCAAAGAGGATCTTGAATGGACAATACCATTTGACCCAGAAAGTATTCATGTGAAAGCTCATTACGGTGAGTGTTAATCAGCCCTAAGTAACAAATGGGGTATAGACCCATATTGACGCTGTTATGTTTGACAAATTATTATACTTCAATTACCACCGTACTTATTAAGATAAAAGAAAATCTTTTGAAACATACAAGTTCAAAAGTAAGCACACCAAGAAATTAATGCCATGAGTAGTGATCCTGCATTTGGCTAATGTAAAAAATCAAAAATTATATGCCGAGCTTTATAGTAAATCATATTATAAAATGTTATTGAACATTTTTTTGGCATTATCAATGCAATCTCAAAAGTCTACATATAAGAACTTCGTAACTTTTTTGCCGTTCTGTCA
Organism: Saturnispora quitensis; assembly: GCA_030581435.1. NCBI lineage: Eukaryota > Fungi > Ascomycota > Pichiomycetes > Pichiales > Pichiaceae > Saturnispora > Saturnispora quitensis. The sequence continues at coordinate 10,308 of JAKTTM010000044.1, forward strand.
TGTCCAATCTCAGACCAAGTACTCTCTTATTACAGCAAGAGCACTTATTTTTTTTTCAAGTGATATCTGTCAACTTATGAATTAAATCATGTTATATCAAGTTCAAGTCTATATATGACTTAAATCAATTATCGGATTGAATTTTATTAACTATTTCAAGCTAATACAAACTGATTAGCCGGATTCAATTACTAACAGTTTCCTGAAGTGTCATCAAACAATAGAATGTCTTATTTAAGAGCTAAGCTTATGCATTAAATGCACTTTAATATCTGATTTACATTATTTTTTATCTAAATAGTATCATTTAAGAGATTGTATCGTTTGAGACGGCTTTACTCATGGTTTTTAAGCTTCACTTGACAAATTCAAATCTGTTATAATCGGAACTACGATTTATTTATGTTCTAATTTGCATTTTGTGTACAAAAGCTTTTTCTTTGCCATTTACTTCAAAATTCTTTTCTATTTTTTCGATCATTCGGAGCATAGTTTAAGTATTTCTAGTACAAAAAGCAATCCTTTAATATCTAATCTATAATAAGTATGCACTTTTATTTATTTTAAATTGAATCGTTATTATTGTTATCAGAAGATTATAATACTATATTTCACGAGAAACCCTCAACAGGATTTTATGAGGCCAGACTCGAAAAATGAACCTGAGTTTATTATTCAAACTGTCAATTTTGAGTCAAGTACAAAGAAACTATAAAGTTAAATATGACTGTTACTTATATTTTTTCTGAATAAAGAATTACCTGGTTAGATAGACTGGTTAGTCATCAACCATGAGTACTAGTTTGCATTGCGTTTGTGTTAGTCAACAATATTCAATTTAGTTAGTTAAGAGTAATATTTTGTATTAAATATGATTGTTTCTTCTGTACGTATTATGCTCAGCTAATACTATAATGTACAGAGATTATAGTATGTTAAATTAATTCTTCATTTTGAAAACCCGAGCAGACCATAATCACTTACAAAACTTTTGTAATAGCTCACCTCGTAAGTAAAAACTTTGGAAAGTAACAAAAGTATATTTCTTTTACACTCAATACTTTAATACACCTTCGATACATGTGACCGCAGTTCCACCAACCAAAATTTTGTCGGTTGAAATAGTTAAATTAATACTTCCTTTGCGGCCAAGTATCTTTCCCTGTGATGATTTTATTTCTGTCTTGGAGGCTGTATCCACAACGTTGTGATAGCGCATGAAAGCAGCAACACTGCCATTTCCACTACCACAAACAGGATCTTCGTTGGCTCCACATATTGGAGCGAACGAACGAACCTCAATTGAACTGTCTGGGTATTCTCCGAATGTACAAACACCTGCAACATTCATTTTGTTACTGAAATCATATAGTTTGGAAAAATCTGGTTGATTAACTAAAACTGTTTCTGCATCAGATGTATGAACCACAATCCAACGAATTCCTATATCAATCAACGCAGGTGTGAGTCCCTTATCAACAGGGCAATTTAAAATGGCTTCAAGTTCATTAATATTTTGCTGATCCAAGACTGTGACGAGTGGCTCTGGCAACTCAAAAGATATCAATGGTCCATTTAATGTATCCTTGACACTAAGGTTAATCAATCCGGCCGCACACTCTTGCACAATCTTTCCTTGTTTGGCGGAAATCAAGTTTCCCTCAAGTAATGCGTGAGCGGTACCAATTGTCGGGTGACCAGCAAATGGCAATTCTTTAGCGGGAGTAAAGATGCGGACATAATAATCAGCTTGGGAGTTTTTTGGGGGTAAAACAAAGGTTGTTTCTGATAGATTGGTCCAATTCGAAATTCTTTGCATTTCCTCTGTAGAAAGGCCTTCGGCATTTAATATAACGGCAACTGGGTTGCCTTTAAATGACTCAGATGTGAAGACATCTACTTGCTTGAAATCTGTTGACTGCATTTGTTATTTTTTTGAGGAAAAAACGTGGTTATGATAGCAGAAACACTTTTCACTGAGTTACCTCCTTTATATATTTTTCACCTAACGATGACTCTTTTTTATGCGACAGTCACTAATTGGAGTAAAGCATCATCAGGATCTTCCGGATATCAAATTTTTGTCAAGTTTTGACAGGCCTTTGAAGTTTTAGCAAGATCTGACAGATAATTACAGGTGGTTTTGTTCCAGTTGACGATTTTTGCCGAGCTTCTCAAGTTTTAACAAGTTTTTGGCTACTCGTTGTCACTAACATGTTAACATACTACAGATATCTTAAGTAAATTACATCAGTCTAGTTTAATAAACTTTACAAAATTTTCAATGGACGCAAAAGAGCAACTAACAAAGGCGTCGTAGTCCAATGGTGAACCAGCTCTGAAATCAGCATGCATTGTTTTTTAGAGGAATTTGAACGCCTGCTAAAAAAAGGTTTATTATCTCTACCATTAATGCATCAACTTTTATATTCATAAAAATCATAGTAATTTTCATAAACAATCTAATTCAGCATTTTAACAGGCGGTTTTCATAAATTATTAAATATGCAGGACAACATTGTCGTAATAAGAAGGTACCACACCCACAAGGTAATTTCTATACGTGTTTTTGTAGCACACTAGTAGCTGTACTTGCTATTTTCACGGCTAATTCAACTCTACAGAAAACTTACATTTTAAATTTGATCAATTCAAAGTAAAAGACTGGCTATTAATTGCTTCTATCTAACTAATAGAAACAGCTTACTTTGGTTGCTTATTTGCAGTGCTGTGCGGTTAAATTTTATTTTGTTACTGAAACTAAAAAGTGCTTGTTTGATGAAAACGCCTGGACATAGTTTTCCATCACAACTCTTTGATCTTTTTTGTATTTGTTGCAGCCGTTATTGGCTGTCGATAGTGTTTCCATGATCATGTAATAAATCATACTAACAAAAAAGTTTCTCCCAATTAACCTACTTGGGACATTCATCATTTTGAACAATATTGCTACTGTATGTTGGAATTTTCTCTTTGAAATACATTTGATTATTAAGCATTATAAGGAACATAAATTCAGATCACTTTAAGAGTATTTGCCTACCAATCACAAATACTACACGCTGAGCATCCAACTAAGACAAAATTTTGATTCAGTGTCAGTTTTTCTTTTTCAAAGCTTTAGCAACAATTGCCGAACATGATCCCAAAAACTGCAGATGAAGCCCTGGATTATTCAGAGGAGTCCGATTTTTGGATGGCTGCTATGAATCATGAAATTAGAACTCTCCGTTCCTCAGGGGTATTTCAAAAATACGTGAAAATTTCCAATCTACCTCTCACAACTAAACTATATGAAACCAAATGGAGTTTTGAAAAGACAAAAGATGAAGAAAGCAATATCAATTATAAAGCGCATGTCTCAGTACTAGATAGAAGACCAATAAATGTGGATTCACTTTTTTCTCCTTGTGTTAACAATACGGCGATGAGTGTTGTTTTATCGGAAGCTTCGAAGTATAAATTTGACGTCAAAGAAGTTTACATTAAAAATGCTTTACATCAGATTAAAATTAACAAGTGCATGTACATTCGAAACCCTGCAAGGGCCGTTGATGGTCCTAACATTTGCATTAAGGTGAATAGATGTATGCGGGGTATGCGAAATGCTCACACACGGCTTTACAATCGTATATACGATGTCTTACTAAGTAAATATGACACTTCTCAAGAGGAGCATGGTGTGTTTTATGATGAAGAGAAACGTTTATACATTTTATTACACGTTGATAGAATACTTCTTGTGGGGTATTCTAGTGAAATAGAAGCTGCATCGTCAACTTTAAGAGATGAGTTTGAGATTAGCGAAAACTATTGGCCATCTAAATTCTTGGGTAGAAACTTGCATTACTATAATAGCGGTAGAATCAAAGTTTTCATGAAAAGTCATATAGAAGATATTGTGAACTCTTATTTTAGTCGTCATTTGGACATGTTTAATCTTGTGGAAGATGAGAGAAAAACACCTATAGATCATGACTATGAGAATACAGCTGATAACGATAGCATAGTATACCATGAAAAACTAATTACTGCATATAAATCACTCGTCCCATCTCTTTCTTACGTTTCATTGACAGGAAGACCTGATATTGCATTTGCAGTTTCAGTTTTATTCAAGCGTATAAATAATCCAACAATCCATGACCTTGAAGCCATGGCCAGCGTTATTATTTACTTGAATGACACAAAAGATTTGGGAATTCATTTTGGACTTCCATGGCAGAATCCTGGGTTTGTTGGATACATAAAGGAAACTCCCAACAACTATCTAGGTCTCAACATATATGTTGACTCTAATTTATCAACTTCAGCAAATGGCACGTCACACATGGGTATGATTGTTTTACTAAACAGTGATGTTATTTACTGGAGTTCGAAGAAAATTCAACAGAAAACAATGTCATATTTTGAAACTTCTTTATATGCATTAGAATACGCCCTTGATTATTTTCAAACTCACGCTGACATGTTTGAAGATCTCTGTTATGGTTTACATGATTTCAATTTTCATGTCCATGAAATAGTTTACGGATGGATGCAGAGCTCATATATTGATTTTTTCAGAACTGACCACATCGAGTCTAAATATGACAGAGTAAAAGAACTTCTTTGCTACGATGGCAACATAACTTTGCATTCATTCAGCAATACAAACCCAGTGATTGATTTGATGATACAATCTAATGGCACTACTTATCACTCTAAATTAGTGAACAAGTTGAGATTTAAACGTGCATAGTTATTGAAGGTCAATCGAGATCTGAATACGGCAGAAGTTCGCTTCTGCCTGAAGTATTTATTATGGTTCAAGAAATAAGTTGAAACTCCACTTGTAATCAAAATATTAAGATGTCTGTTTTTTGGAAATAGTGCATTGATTGCATATGGGGGTAATTTGCAATAAATTATTGTATGCATTAGTTAACACTTATGCGTTGTTTTCACTTTGGTGTGGTTCGCTGAGGGTTATGAATGTATTTTTGCAAATGGACAGTATTTAAGGTCAAAATATCTGTTTGCTCATTGATGTTTTGAATACACAACTCGAATGGATTTTTGCAATATTATTATTTTTATTCGTTTTGTTCCATTACTGTGTATAAGCTTGATGACTAATTAATCTATCGGTTTGCGCTACCCAGCATTTCGTTTTTTCATTTATTGCATAGAGACTACCTAATCTGGGTGCAGTTAGAGGAGCATATAGTATATGTTGCCGTGCGATAACTTGTTCATTTGTGCAGAATTCAATCAAACTACTGTTAGTCCGATATCTGCGAACCTGTTATTGATTTTTACTAATTATCTGTAAGGCAATAGTTTGCCACAGTTAACTATGAAACAAGCTCAACACAATAGATTTTCGTTATAGGTGAAACCTGTTGAGTCATATAATTGTACCTTTTTTGCCAAGATATGACGAATAAGTGGAAAAATAATTTCCACCGTTGAAAAATGTTGAATAACCCCTAGTGAAACCGGAAAGATATTAAAGTATTGTTTTTTGGTGTGGTCTTGCTGTGTTTGCTTGCTTCAAGATCCATACAAATTGTACTGAATACCCGGTATTCAAGAAAACCGAATGACAGCCAAGAGAGAGTGGCTTTTTCAGCATGTATTATTAGTGTCGCATACTAAAGCCGTACTTGAATATTTATAAAAACTCCAAATTTCATAGGATCTGTTGAGAACGATAGTTTTGCTGTGGTTTTGGTTGACAACATGTTGAAACTACTGTTAAAGGGAACAGGTCATTTACTTTCTAACTTCTCAAACAAATGAATTTGCCTTTTCATGCTTCTCCCTCAAAAAGCCTTGGCACGGCAAAAACTCTTTCCCATCAGGGGCCATCTTTCGTATTTTTCTTCCACTTTTCGTGACAATAGCTCAGGTCAATTGTGCATGCTGTTGAAGCACTTGGCATTGAGTAATGCCGCACAACAACGAGTTTGTAAAAAACCAAGAGTTTTTAAATATTGATCTTGTTCAAAAAAGTGTGAAACTGTGGCAGTCGATAAACACCTTTTACCTGTCTCTTTAGCAATTTTATCAATGTCTATAAATACATCTCAACTCCCTGCCTTCTACAGAGCTTTATGACCAGCTTATTTATTTTGGTTTTACACAAAAATGTCAGGAAGCATTTCTGACAGTTCCAAATTTACTGCCAATGTTGCAGAAAAGAGTGTTACCAACAATTCAGGGTTGTCCAATATTGAAGAAGAAGAAGAAAATTTTGTATCTACTCCATTGGAAGTGGTGAACCCATTGGGTAATGCTGTTGGCCCCTTCAGTGTTATTATATTAATTTTACAGGGTGTTGTTGGAACAGGTATTTTCGTCACCCCATCCACTATCTTGAAGTCAATGGGATCCGTTGGCTCTACATATGTGCTTTGGATCACCTGTTTTGCATTACCAATCTTTAACGTTTATATCTATATTGAATATGCTGGCTATTTCCCAAAAAGAAATGGTGGTGACGTTGCTTACCTAGAACAGGCCTACCCAAGTCCTAAATTCCTGATTCCAACTATGTATGCAGCAATTTCTGTTGTTCTATCATATACCACAAGTAGTGCCCTTGCATTTGGTCAGTACATTTTGAAGGCAGCAGGTAGTGAGGTTACTGAATGGAGATACCGTGGTAATGCTGTTGGAGTTATGACTTTTGGTTGTCTTTTGGTTGCAGCAAACACCAAATGGGCTTTGCGCTTGCAAAATATCCTTGGTAGTGTCAAAATCGTTTTCTTGGCTTTTATGATTATAACTGGCTGGGTTGTTCTAGGTGGTGGCACTAAAGTCCAAGATCCACATCAAAGTTTCCGTAATTTTTGGGAAGGCACGACAACAAATGGTAATAACATCGCTACTTCCATTATCAAAGTTGCCTTCTCCTATAGTGGTTTTGGATATGCGTTTGGTGTTGTGGCAGAGCATTCACGTCGTGAAAACAAGTCAGAAGCTGAAAATACAAAACATTTGTTAAAAACTTACTCAATTTACGTTCCCTTGTCAATGTTTGTTATTCTCATTGTCTACATCCTTATTATCACCGGTTATTATGCTTCTGCATCCCCTGAAGAACTTAAAGCCACCTCTTCTGCTGTTGCAACACTTTTCTTTCAAAAGGTTTTTGGTAACGAACGCGCTACTAGTGCCTTGTCTGCTATGGTTGCATTATCAGCATTAGGACACTTAATCACAGCCATTGTTTCTCATAGTAGAGGTTTGAGAGAATGTGGAAGACAAGGTGTCTTGCCTTTTCCAACATTTTGGACACAAACTCGTCCTTTAGGAACTCCTATTGGCCCTATTTTTATCACTTGGTTAGTGAACATCATTATGATCCTTGTACCACCTGCTGGTTCTGTTTACAATTTTATTGCAGATTTGGGAACATATGCATCTTATTTTTTTTCTCTTTTCTTGATTGTTGGTATCTTAAAAGTTAGAAGAGAGCGTAAGCTTAGAGGATTAGGTAAAAAAAATCGTTATCTTCCATTACCTTTGATTATCATTAATTTCTTGTTCCAGTTGATGGTGATTGCAATTGCATTCGTTCCACCAAAAGGTACCTTAATCGGTAGTGATGTTACATTTTTATATGCTACGTATCCTATTGTTACCATTTGTCTTTTTGGCCTTTGTATCAGCTACTACTTTATTTGGAGATACACATTACCAAAATTTGGTAAATATGTCCATCGTGAACTTGTTTACCGTCTAGAAAACGGTGAAATGGGTAATACTATTGTCAAGGTTAAACTTCAAGATTTAGAAGAATGGGATATTAAGCACCGAACTAATGACTCTGGGATTGGATTACAAATTCCAGAAGATGAAGAGGTGAACAAGGTACTCACAGCAAGTGTTTAATCAATACTCAAAAACTAATAATGATTTTATAGCTTTTTATCAACATCCATACTTTTTTAAATAAAACCGGTGAAAATTTTAACCATTTGTCAAAGATAAGCTAACTGTATCGTAAACCAAAGGGAGTCTGCGTTTCACATTTTATTGCCAAAATTATTGTATCATATAAACTTTCAGTAGATACATATAGTTTGAGGGCTCGGCGAGCTAGCTAAATCAATTAAATTGTTTTCAATCACAATTGAACACTTTAGTTTGCAGTTCTCTGTTGTTTACTGTTAGGGCGAAAAATCTAAGATTATGAAGAAAATTAATATTGTGACACAGTGCTGAACAAAGTATTGTGCAAGCTTCATATGCACAAACAAAAAAATATCTTAAACTACTACGTAACACAAAGTTGCATTTCTTTGGCTTACGCAAATAATCGATCATAGTTGGAGTGTACTTATTTTTGACTAGTTCCTTATTTATGTGGTGTGCTGAGCATTTGAAAGTTTGTCGTTTTTTTTTGTTGTTGACTCTTCTCAACAATTGAACCCATAGGCATCAAACAAAAGATGCCGCTGAGTCCACAAAAGCAGAATGATCATGACCCAATTGACTATCAGTACTCTCAGGATATGAACAATATAACTAGATCTCTATTTCGAGAAAGAAACTCCAATGGTAGGAAGTTAAAGCGTTATCTATCCCATGTTAGGATTATCGAAGATTCTAAGTTCCCTAGCTCCAGACCTCCCCCAACTAGTGTTAAAACCAACAAAAAACATAGGCTTTTGATTTTGAGCGTTGATTTATCAGGAAAAATTGAGTTGCACAAGGCAAAACAATCATCAAATAACATTGTTCAAATAGGCCGGACATGGGATTTTGAAGAGCTTGTGAAGACCCAAGTGGATGAAGAAACTCCAACTGGTTTCATTTTTACTATGTCTAAAGATTATTATTGGGAAACTAATACTACAAAAGAGAGAAGTACTTGGTTAGCTTCTTTAAGCCACGGTCCTCCTATCAATTATGATCCTACAATTGATGATTCACTAACACTTGAGAAAAAGATGCTTCAGCATTTAGAGAGGCTCCAATATAAAAAAATACAGTCTCTAGATAATGTAGAGCTATCTCTTTCCACGTCGGTCAGTCAGTGTAATGCGGTTGATCCCATTATTGATGCTATCTTGTTCAACACAAACAATATTAATTTATTTGTTGAAACCACTAACAAAAAACTATTGAAAAATGAACTTTGTGACTATTTACATATTCCTTCTTCTTAAATTGTTCTTTCACACTTTAAAGTATCGTTATCTACACAAAAATGTTTTTACCTCAATTCAATGTCAAAGACATTTTGCCTGCCACTCATTTGCATCACACCTATTTTTCAATGTTTAACCAGTTGATTTGCACGTTTGACAATTCCTCGTTATACAAACTCTTTTTCATGAATCTTGAATACTTTAAATTCCTAAATAAAAAATCAACAAAAAAAAACCAAGTTTTCTACGTTTTCTTCTTCATTAATACCATCGTTCAGTGTATATTATTTTACTTTATGGCAGAGACAATCTCCGAATCTCTTGTGAGGCTTTTCTCAACATCAAAAGATCCTAGCGACATTTCTGATGATCAGCATCATAAATGAGTTCAAAATAAGGAGTTATATTTTTTTTATCAAGTTTATAGTCAACAGATTAAGCACATTTGAAAAAGTAAAAAATTTAGAATTTTACTGGATAAACTGCTGATTGTAAAATAGAAAAAACTCAAAATGATATTTCTTGAGGTTTATACACTTTTCAAGCTTAGCAATAGTTTTCCTGATTAAAATTCTCGTAACTTCACATCAAGGTTGGAGAAGACTTTGGCAGGCAAAGTTATACTTTTTCGGCTTAACGTAATTGTTTTCCACTACTCGTTGATGAACCTAATTTATTATGATCTCAATTCAATCTTTAGTACGCTCAAAAGGAAAAGTTAATAAAATTAGTTGACTGAATAATGAAATATAACTAATCAACGAGGCTGTTGATGCAACAGGAAAAATCACCAAACTTGCAGCTCGTCGAAAAAGTCGAAACTCTTATCATATTTTGTGACATTGCTAGCCACAAGGTTTCTTATTTGATCCATCATATTTGGAGGGCCACAAGCAGTTATACCAATGCTAGAAGCTGAGCTTGAACTGATTTCATGATCAAATATGTCAGGTAATAAAGGTCTACCATAATTAATCTCAATCGAGCTTGATTCAAATAAAATAGTCTTTTCTTGATCCGAACTTTTACATTCAGCATCGGTAGAAGATTCTATATCAGACCCTGCAAGTAATTGTGATGAGTCAATAAAACCACCTTCACCAGTTTCTTTTGTAATGTACACTGAAATTGGAATTTTGACATGCTGTAACAAAGAAGAGTAACCTTTCACCATTGCTAAAGTAGGAAGAACCCAAATCAGTTTACCATTTTTAACTTCTGATGCAGTATCCAGCATACCGGGTGATCCTGAACCACCTGCAAAAATCAATGTTTCATCCATTTTTCTCACACCCGAGTTACCGATCGCAAGGTAAGGACCCTCAATACAAATTTTCCAGCTAATTGGTTTCTTAGTGTCTTTGACACGTCTCCAAAGGTATTTTGTTAGACCCTTCTTAACTTTGATGTACGCATAAATTTTGTCTTCCCTGCAGACAACAGTAAAAGGGTGACTTTGCCAAAATAGCCATCCACCAAAATACAAAAAGGCAAATTGACCTGAAGAAGTTGTCCACCATTTAGGCCTTGTAGTGACAACTTGAATAAGCTCCTCATCAACCACAGTTAGGGTAGCAGTTCTATAGCCAAAGCCAGCCATTCTTACAATACGCACCGCTCTGTCGAAACTCCAAACAGCGATTGAAGCTACAAGCCATTCACACCAACCAAGACCTACGCAATGGTACCAGCACATTGCTATAAATCCTACACCCATCAAAATATGAAGATTAAGGAATATCTCATAATAATTTTTCCTGATTGCATGGAAGGCAAAAGCACTCATTACACAAGCAAGAACAGTAGCTGAAACACCTGCCTGTAAATACAATTGGCGGCTTAATCTTCCCTTAAAAGAACTTCCCAAAATTTCAGTATATACGGCGGAATGAATAATTGCATCAATGCACATCCAAATTGCAACAGTTTTATGGAAGTGAAGAAAAGTGGTGTATGACCAACCGGTGACATACATCAAAAAGTTGTTTCTACCAGCAAATAATACAATCAATGGCACCATACCAAAAGCCATGATTCCTGATCTGTAAGCCAGAAACTCTGTCCATGTTCTCATATCATCATCAAAGTAATAACTTCCTTCCTTAATATGGTATGGTGAACAATAAATACCAACATGCAGAGCAAAAAGTAAGAAATCTAGAGAAAATTGAACTCTGTTTGGAACCAAAATCGAAAAATATTTCCATCCATAATCGGTACTATATCTACCATTTGGAGCAACAGTGGGATAAATAATATACTTCTGACAAAGTTTTGCAAATTTCGTCTGGTTGATGGTTTTAGTGTAACCTGTAGTCCTTGCGAGGGTGTAGAGACCACCAATGGTTGAAAAGAAAGCAAAAAAACCAACAATACCAACTGCAAACCAAGTAGAGTTGTCGACCTCTAAATAGTATGTTCTGATACCTAGAATTGTTGTTTCACCAGCGCTTAGGTCTGGCAAAGTTGGGTAGTAAACTGTGATTGCCTTAGAGGAATTTCCGTGGCGAGGTTGGTAGTATGCTGTAGCGTTTTCATATTGCTTCTTGAAATAGTTCACATCATAAGTGGCGTTACTACAGTATGAGACAAACTGATCATAAATGTTGTTCATGATTTTTTTATCGTAGTTTGCGTATTCAAAAGCACAATACAGGGCAGTACCAATGGCAGGAGGGTAAGCACATAATGCTGATGGGGTGCTCGAACTGGAACTACCCCCTTTATTACCATGGCCACCTTTCGAGCTGCTGGTAGTACTGTCACCATACTTCCAACTAAATTGTGTGCTTATAATGGTAGAACAAGTAGAGAACTCTGCAGCACCGTTACCAACGCGCAACGTTGTCCACTTGGAACGACCGTACGCTGATTTCAAAAAGAACAACCAAGTAAAAAAAAATAACAACTTCATTACTTATCTTTTTATTGCAGAAAAGCCAAGAGCACATGCCAAGATGCAATGGAAATATCTTCTCTTTTTATGTAAGAACGATTCCTCCATTTAAACTTTTTACGGAAATATCGTTTAATTGTAAATATTTGAAAAGTTTTGATTTGTTGACAATAGTGTATTATGTTGGTCCTTGAGGAGAAGTTATTGGTCTGTTTATTTGTTAAATAATCACGCTAATTTCGAAACGGGAACGTTCGATTTGTTCTTCGGTAACTCTACTTCGCACTGTTGGATAAAAAAAGGGCCCTGAGCAATTGCACTTACATAGAGTCTCACCAAATAAATCTTGAAATCACTTCATCAAAAGTTGTGCAACGATGCTTTCAATTTGAAATATCAATTGTTACGGCTTGTCATTAGATTTGTTGTTGGCGTTCACATCAGAAACACTAGTGTTTCTGATGCTCACAACGTCCAGCACCTACTATGTTCTTCCGCTCTGCATTGTGCGAAAAAAATTTGGAACCGCAGATCCTGAACAATAGCACAATAGGCTTTCCGCACATCGTCAGTTACAAGTAGCAATATCATTAGGTTTTTGTATGTCCGTTAAATTCCAGTGGGTGTATCACTGCAAAACGACAATTTAAATCTATGATCGTGAGGGTCCACTTGGGAAAAATGCACCAAAAGATAGCAGCCAGAAAAATTCACTTTTGAAATAGATGCGTCAGTGTAAATGCATTTCTGTAATTATTTTGTAAATGTTGTCTTGGCAGCAGTTCGATCCTTTTGTCTTTCTTAAAGTCCGTTAAATGCGACCAATCCCGAGAATTTTGTACCTTAACGAAACGAGTACGATAATATTGCCTTCAGAAAATAACTGGCGTGTGATCTTCTGGCCGATAACTTCTGCACTTCATTTAGCTGGCACTCCAAATAGCCATTGATGATCACGCCTCTTGACACTGGTTTATTATGTCGAAAAGGAGTTAGTGGAAATAAATTCCTATGTAACCATAATGTAATGCCAATCAGCACAGATACGGCCACTTCCTCCATTTTATTGCTTTTTACCGATGCGAATCGGTAACTTCATTGAGACCCAGAGGTTATTTCATACCTAGGCAAAACAGGCTCCAAGAAACACAAAACGACATTACAGAATACTGAAGCACAGGAAAGCTTGCTAAACTGAAAGCTCGGTGGTTTGTGAACAGTCATCAAACAATGTGTCGCTTTTCCAAAAAAATACCTATTAAATGGACTGATGATCCAAGGCTGGACTGATTCTCGAGGCTAGACTGTATGAGAAATAAAAGACTACGCTACAATTGCTCTTATTGTTTGAATTACTCGACCAATCTTTTTGAGGAGTAAAGTCATAATTGGAGCCACCACTTAATAAATGCACAATAAAATGAATGTTGAGGGAAAACCAAGTTTTTACATTGCAAGAAAAATTCGTTATTGGAATACGGCAAAATCGATTAAGTTTTGAAAATTTTCTGTTATTCTTGCATTCAAATGCTGATAAGCGGCCTGGGCCTACATTTCAGGTCCATTTAATAATTATGTCCCAGAAAACAAAAAACTGATATTATAACGTTGTCCTATTTGAAAGCACCACTTATTCTTCTGTGTTCGGACTCTGAGCGAGCAGTCTTTCATGATAAAAATATTCAGTGCATTGAATTTTGAAACAAGAAACAAAATTTGCTTTGCAAGTTTTAGTGACAACATATACACAAACTATGCATTTGTTTGGTTTATGGTACATAGAAAAAAAAGATGGCAATTATCTCAATTACAAGTGCCCTGTTAATCATAGAGATAGCTGTGGTGAAACTTTGCATGCAGAACGAATTTAGATTGGAGTGAAGTGCCACATAATAGACTATTATAGGACTAAAAGTCTTTCTTATTGTGAGAAATTGTGACGGTCCTTATGGTAAAGAAGGATATATGGTTTGTATTGGTAATTTGCTTGTATGTTGGTTGTAGTGAAGTTGTACCAGGGGTTCAAGATTAATGTAACGCACTTCAAAAATTGACTGAGCCAGGAACAATCCTTAGAAGAGTAGCTGATTAAGAGAGTGCCTTTACCAGAATTTGCAGAGCTAGTGGTTGTAAATGTTATAATTATAGCACAGAAATTGATCACTCATGCCTCGGGGCTTTTACGAGCTCAGTAACTTTGTTTAGGAGAAACAAATGGTTGAAAATAAAAAAATTCAAAACTCTAAGTCAGCTCCTCCTTTCACAATATTATGCAATTATACCACTTCATTGATATCCTGTGGTAATTTTTATTGGTGAAAAAAAAGGTGTGTAATTGTTACTAAAGTAGAAATTTCAATTACAATATTCGTTCTTTGTTACTTTCGCTAGAAGAACAGAATGGATACATTGCCATCATTTTCAACACATCTAGCTTTGAGTATTATTCCTGCTGGTTCCAAAAAAACTTGTATATTAATGATCTTGGTTTGAGAGTATATCCGCCACTTCAAGTTTTATAAACATGTTACCCTGAACTGGAAATATGTACTTCACGCTCGTGTCTTGTGTACTAAAGCAAAAGCGGTTTGTGTTCTACAGCATTCAGATTAGGAAGTTTGACTATCATTTTCGTATTTGAATCTTTTAAAGACAGTAATTAAACGAATCTTGACTCACTACACGTTTTTTGGGTATACATCAAACAGTGCTTATAAATTCAACAGATATTGAGTAGATTTAATGATTTGAGAGTAACTGAATTGGAATCAGACGATATCATAAATAGCTAGTTACCTTTAAATGGACTGAAAAAGTGAGGCAAAGACAGTTAAGACAAAGATAATAATATATTTATAATGAGTTCAAGAATAGTTCATTAAAAAATATACTCATGCCAATGCTATGCGCCAAATACTAGCGTTTATACCTAAGATTTTCAAAAACATTTAATTATCTATTGATACATATAGTACGAAATTACATCTCAAGTTATTTGAAATACACCATTCAACGATACATGATTAAAAATATATCGGAGAAAAATGTGCATTACTGTGGATGACATATTTATAAGCAAAAAAAGTAAGTAGCCTTGCAACTGAGTTTTATGAAATATTTCCTCCACCTTCTTAAAATGAATGTTTATAGCTTTGACAATTGCAGTGCCGTTCCTTGTGGTATTATCCCAACATCTTTACCTCCATATCTCCGTTTCCAGCATATCACACTATCACAGGCACACTAAGAATGCTATTATACTCCACATACACAGGAAGGAAATCTCGTATACGGCATAAGCCTGTAAGTTTGAAAAGGTCTGGTAAAGTTATGTGTGCAATATAAACCGGATTGAAATGAATATTTCATATAGATGAAATCGGTAACATTTGGACTATCTTAAGCAATGGTTGTGTAAAATAACTATCGCATATTTAGTTCCTTTCCAAACCCGCATAGCTTAGAATAATAATTCTGCTCAAGGATGCAGATGATAAAGTGTCAAAGATCTGGCTATTGAGCTCGTCCGGAAACTATCAGATTGTTGAAAAACTCAAGATGGGCTGACGTTTCGCTATTTGGACTTCAGAAACCATTTTATGAAGTTATTTAAAGTTGAAATGTAAAGATCAGGTTCACAAAAATTTGAGTGACAGCTTAATAGCTCCCACTTTTTAATTTAATAATCCAAACTTGTTTTTAAGTTGATGAAACTAAGTCAATGTCTGCCATTGGCAAACTTGATTGAGTTTTTTATTTAGTGAATGATACTTACATTGCATCCCTAGAAAATTAAGGATTCTAACCTCGAAATTTGAGTTTTAGAATTGTATCATTATCATTTTATTCTGTTGGAACTGTGACGAGTTCTCGGGCTCTACATAAGAAAAGAAAAGAATACATGAGTTAAAAAACTGGTAGATAGTAATGGAGAGTACATTGATGAATACTTTCGATGGATCTTCTAAGATAGCAACATCTTATTCAAAAAAACAACCGCTTGCTTTTTAATTGGTATTAAAATTATCTCGAAAATTTTTGACTAAATTAAATGTGGTAACGTTATATGGTACTTTTGCCTTTTTCCTTTCAGTATCCCAAAGATACTCTCATAGTGTATGATGTGACAAGTAATAAAGAGACTATCAAACATATGTAATGCAAAATGTAAACGATAGCCAAAAGGTCCATTTGAATATGTGGTTTGTCGTCAGCGGGAGTGTAAAAAGCAGTGATGTAAAGTAATGAAGTTGCAGGTGGTAAGCAAAAGTTAACATTTGATACGAAATAAAGAATGTCGTCTCCATAAAATAGTCCACCTATATTTAGTTT
The DNA here is from genome assembly GCA_030581435.1 of Saturnispora quitensis. Classification (NCBI taxonomy): domain Eukaryota; kingdom Fungi; phylum Ascomycota; class Pichiomycetes; order Pichiales; family Pichiaceae; genus Saturnispora; species Saturnispora quitensis. The sequence goes on from JAKTTM010000044.1 coordinate 26,679, forward strand.
TGCGTTGAAAGCACAGCCAATGACAGGTGATAAAAATAGTCTAACAAAAACAATTGAGACAGGCACTTTCCAGAGACCATTTGGTAATTTTTCCAATTGCAGTCTGCCAATTGTAGCACCTAATAATAAAAGTCCTAATGGAACCTCTGCAGCAGCAAGATAACTCGCAAAATCCATTAAAAACGACAAAGGTGGGGCTTTATCTGGTGCAGGAGTAATGAACGCTTGAGGTGTAACGACAAATAGCGCTTGTGTCCACGGTATCATACAAATAATGATGGACAAAATGATAGTAATGGAGGCAGTTTTCAGAGTAGCTGAAATCCAAAATCCAGTAATCTTCTTGAATAACTTCCAATAGTTTACTGATGACAAAAATTTAGGGATATACTGCAGTTTTCCTAAAAATGTTAATGTCACCATTTCATATTTGGCAATAATCGGAACCGCTTCGTCGGTTGGTAGGTCTTTTTTAATTTTGTCGAATTTAGAATAAGCTTGAACAATATCCTTCATTGACTCTGGTTCATCATTTACTTGATCATTTTCTAGCAATTGTTGAGGCATTGAAGGGGTCTTGGACAATGGCGCCAGCAACGTTAAACCGGCATTGGATGCTGTAAGTTTCAGATTGCGATGACGGCCACTGTTCAGCTTGCGAATGTGAAAGTCGCCAGCTTGCTGGGGCAAAGCTGCACTGTCTGTGCTTCCACTTGAGTTAATGGAAAACAAATCTCCATCGTTGTTCCTTAAAATACTATCACGTAAAGGTATAGTTTCAGGAACTGTTATATTCGGAGTACTAATAGTCGATTTGATTGTATTTTCATCCTCGGCGCTTGATAGAGCCAATTCGCTATCAAGTTCTGCCATGACTATCTCCGTTTCAAAATCCATTTCAATCAACTTGTATGCACCAAGATTGAAGTGAACTAGCATTTGCATCGTCATATATATCATTACGTAAGAGACACCCTTGTTCAAATTTGGGAAGATGGTTTCAGACGACTGCATAGTCTGCAAATACGCAATTGGCAAATCAGTGATGTTTGGCAACATACCACAGCACAGCAATCCGCCCCACCAGTTTCGCGGACATCCTGCAAGAACCCCGAAGGCAAAACATAACAAAGCGCCACCTCCCATGATGAACAAGGACACAATTACAATAGTACCTATTTGCGCTATGTCAGTGTTGTGAATGTTTGAGACAATATTTGAGAACGCCAAACACGGAATTAGTACATGCATGGCAATCATTGCAATGTTCTTTGACGTCTCCACTGTAAGGATATTTTTCTTAGCTAGATATATACCAACCCCTATAATAAGATAGATTTTGAATATAGGTTTCACCGCAATGTAGATAACCTCTCCTAAAGGTAAGCTCATCTTATCACCAAAATTTGAGAAAAAATGCTCTACTTAGGGTATATCTTCTAAGAAAAAGAAAATGCCCATACAATATCTTGTTCACTCTTTAGTTCAACTTCAGCTTCTGTTCCATGATTGCTTTCGCCCTTCTCTCTATTTCATTTCCGCATGATTGATCTAGATCGATAGCTATATTGGGACGTGCTCATTAAGATTGCTTTTTTGAACACCACGCCATGTGGTACCTGGGCGGCGAGAACTTCTTTTGAAGGATAAGTCGCAAGCTGGGGCCAGTTGTGCTAATTAGGGGCAACAAAGCTTTGTGAAACGCCCTGTAAGAGTAACCAGCAAAGCTGGTATCGTCAGGGGCCGGTGTGCACAGATTACAGTGGCCAGCAACGTTTAGGCTGCCACCCTTGTGGGTTTCAAATACACTATATGACAGAGTAGAGGTCAGTGATGGAGAGATCGGGTTTCGCGGCCAGTACCGATGCCTTACTGCCAAATGTAATACTCCCGCTGGCCGACAGGCTTTTTGCACTTTTTCAGACTTTCCTTTGCCCTTGCGTCGTAGTGCGAAGCTGGAATAACAATGTAGTCATTTTAACCTTTCTCAGGTCAAGCATATCCATGGCGACCAGTTTAGATCGGTCTAAAGGCACGCCTTCAACGCACCCTGTTTATAATATGGTCACTCAGCCGTACCCGATTGCAAAATCAGGCAAGCCAAATTGAGCTGGCCTTCGGCTAGTACATTGTCGAGTGCTCTAGCAAGTGCAGCACATACAGCTCCCTCTCCACTGTTTGCTTCGTGTGGTGAACAGAACTGTCCCGCTGGAGGATCTATATCTTTAGAAATTTTTCTGAGCTGGAGCACTTGGAAAAAAAGTGCCCCTGTTGCTCCAGTTAAAGCTTTCCTAGAGCATTTTCGTTAGAGGTGCATCCCATGCAGGCCTTCTGGGTTTTGTCCGCGATGGGCGAATAATTGTTATAAGACGAATCAGTTAAATTGCTTTTGCGCAGCAGGAACATAGCATCAGGAAGATTCTTTAGTAACTTTAGATGAAGAAACCAAGAATCACTATGTCTGAGGTCTGCACCGATTTTGGCGATTTTATACTTTGGCCTTGCTATAAGTGACATATAAATTTGTAGCTAGTTGCCCCTGCTATACTCAAAATACTGCACTACTGATCTCAAATAAGGCATGTGTTGGCGTGCTTTAATGTTACTATGTTTTTCTGTCGTGCTGTTATTTGACAGCCGTATGACATAGCTCAATGCCTTCGCAAAATGTAAACTTATTGAATCGTAAGCGAGGCGCTTTCAATTATCTAGCATTTATCTGCTTTGCATAGCAATTCTCGGTGTAAGCTCTGTGTTATTGTATTGGCCAGAGGTGCGCTCTGTGATCGGATCTCTGAGAATCAAAAATTTCATAAGTTGACAACAAACTTGAGAATCGAAAATTCGTAGTAAAACGCTTAAGTAATTGCTATGCTTACTTTCCTTCTAGTGGAATTTCAATAAAACAAGTAAAGAGGTTTGAAAGGAAACAATTTCACGATTGATGCTGACTAGATGAAAGGTATTGAAAAACAAATTTTAAATGCATAAAATGCATGAGTATAACTTTCAGCTGAGAGATTTTATTGTCTCATCAACACCTTAGGTAACTGCATACAATCGAATGCAATTTTTATTGGCTTAAAACAGTTGATAAGGCCCATTTTAAGTATTGGCTTTTGAATATAGCTTTTATCAACTATACAGACTAGTTTCGCAGAGTAACAATAGAAATATAATAAATCCAGAGTTTATTGCCCAAACCATTGACTACAAATTAAGTACAAAGTATACAAAGTCAAATATGACGACAATCCATATTTTTTTGGAATAAATTTTTAGCTGATTAGATAGTGTGATTTGACATCAGCGATGTTTTCTCTTTTTTTATTGCATTTGACTTAGTTAGTGATATTTAATTCATGTAATTTGACATTTATTCTCCTCAACATCTTATTATTACTTTGCATGTTTTATGCTCAGTTAATATTTCGTGCATACATTTCATCATAATCAACTTTACATGTAACTCTCTATTGCTATGTACACTAGGGTGTTATTTGAGCTACATGGTTACATTTGGTATATGTATGTTGAAGTTTGTACTTCAACATTGAACATCTTGATTGGTAACTGAGCAATACTTAATCACCACATATTGTGATATTTTTTGAAAGATATGACAGCAAAAAGGTGACAATTATCTTTCACTTGAAACCCTCATCTGGGTTTTGTAAGTGAAAAACGAGTGTGGTAATATAAATAGCAGTTCAGAAGAACTTACTGCTATCTTAACTGTTGCTTTATCGATTAATCTGTATAGTTTCAAATTTTGCATTTGAAATTTATGAACTTTGCAAATGTTCTGCTCAGTTCGTCAATTTTCCGCGAAAAAAAAGCATCAACGCTATGATTTTCAGAGGAAAATGTAAAATTTTTTTTGTAAAAACTTTGAAATTAAATTAGGACTTGTACAAAAAACTTTTTTGCAGCGCATGTTAGAGTTCAGACGATAAAAGTGAACTCCGAACTTTCAACGATAAAATTATGAAATTGCTTAACGGAATCATAATCACAAAGTGGGTTAATATCAATATCCCCTTCTGTTGACAATACAATTAAGGGTGGTGTCGATAGTCACTAATCGGAACACCCAAAAATAGAACTATTCAATTATCGTCATCACAAGGATATACGGAAGGATAATTGATCGTCTAATCTAAACAAGGGGAGTCCAATTGAGGAGACGCTTATACGGAATGCCTAAACTGTAAAAACCTATATCTTAGTTATTTTAAATAATATAAAGATAATTAAATAGAAAGGAAACCGTAGTCCCTTTTATAGTAAAATATTGATTATATAAATAGAGTGTAATTTATGATTAGCTTGCATTCTATTGGAGGAATACCTTTTAGTTATGATTACTCCAATAGACATGATAGCAACGGAACGGATTCAAGCATACTGTTGCTCAGAGTATTAATGCAATATGCATGTATTGTATTAATACATTCAACCTTACATGTAACTCTCCATTGTTATGTACACTAACGTGTTATAAGCGTAACATGGTTAACTTAGTATGTACTGCATATCTGTGATCATACGTTAGCAATATGTATGTTGTAAATTATACTTCACATTAAACATCTTAATTAATATCTGAGCAATACTTGATTATCACTTATTTTGACATAAACAAGGTTAACAGAGAATTATTATTATAATTTCTTTTTATCGTTTTTATCCATATAAATATCAGACAATTGGTTTGATTTATTGAGTTCTTTTATATTCTTTTCTTTTTAATTAACAATTATTTCCTCTACTTTTAGCCGCTAACTCTATCAGCGCAAATTTTTAATTTTGGCCAAGTGGTTTAAGGCAAGTAAAAGAGGCTCGTTGGCAGGGGTTCAGAAATGACCACCAGCAAAATATTAAAATTTTCACTCCACAGATTTAGATAATAAAAGGCGCAGGAGACATCTTACCAGTTTGGTTTCAAACATTAAGGCTTAATAAGATGCCGACACAACCTCATAAATCGTTCAAGTGACTATGAGTGGGGAGAACTTTTTTATGTGATATATCTCAAATCGATGATGTGTTCAAATCAAGGGAAAGTGGTTAAGCTGGATCCAACTGAGTGCGTGCTACTAATGGAAGCACTGGAGCCTTGACATTGTGATTGATTTTTTCAAAAGAGTTTTTTCTTCAACTTTATTTTAGCCAGTTGTCGAATAGGCTGTTTAATGTCACGTTCATAGTAACAGCTCTAATAGAGGCTCTTCAGATCTGTCACATGAGAAGTGCTTTTTTTATTAAGTATTTTAGTAATTCTATCCATTTCATAAACCCAGAATAATTTCAAAATTTATACTAAGAGGAAATGAAGGCCTGCCTAGGTTGACATTAGATTTCGAGAGCATAGACCAAAAATTGTGTTTAAAATTGCTAATAGGCTTGCTAATTTACTTGCTGTAATTAAGGAAAAACTAAGCTCAGTGCAAGTTGAATAAAAGTTATTAAAAATGCTTATAACGAGATAAATTTAAACTTCTGGGTATACTTACCTCATTGCGAGAATGATAGACGAAAGTACGTTGGCAATTAAGTTTCACAAAATTTTGAAAGATAATTAAACATACTGTTTAACGTACTTGAGGTACGTTAAAAATTTCGTTCTAATCATTAAGAGAACTCAGAACATGAAGACAGAAATGAGGTTCTTATTAAGAGACCCTAGGTTTGTGTATCTGACTCGCAAAGTGCAAGCAATATCACAACAACATTGGCAAACATGTACGGAACAATTACTACAGTGTTATGAGACAGCTTCTCATGTTCAAATATCACGTCCTTTCCAGGTTACTCATCAGTCAAATTGAATTAAATTAAAAAAATAGATAAAGTTGGTGAGTAAATATAGTCTCAGTTTAGTAAAAAGTTAAAGGGAATATCTCTTAAAACCTGATTGAGATTCAACATCCTTTTCAACCAAAAGAGAATCGTCGGAAGTTTCTTCCTTTTGAACACGTAGAGTTGGTTTAGTGAAACTTTTCAAAGGTTCAAAACCCCATTTTGCAAGCATATTCTTGTCTTCTTCCCAACCGGTACACATAGTGGTCAACATCTTCTTACCAGTGAAAATGGCGTTACAACCAGCCATGAAGCAAAGGAATTGCTCAGTTTCCTTCATTGTGTATCTACCTGCGGCCAAACGAATGATAGACTCTGGCATGACCAATCTAGCCGTTGCAACAGTTCTGAGGATTTCGTCGAATTGAAGCTTTTTGCCGCTCTTTTCTAAATCGGCATGCATTGGAGTACCCTTGATCGCAATCAATCTGTTGATTGGCAAGCTTTCAGGATGCTTTTCCATGGTTGCCAAAGTGTAAAGGAACCCAATGTGGTCGTCTTCGGTTTCACCAAGACCCAAAATACCACCAGTGCAGGCACCGATACCGACCTTTTGAACGTTGTCAATGGTTTTCAATCTGTCATCGTAAGTTCTGGTTGAAATGACGTTAGGGTAGTGTTCTCTGGAGGTATCAATGTTGTGGTTGTATGCAGTCAAACCCGACTCCTTCAAGGACTGCAGTTGGTCCTTCTCAATCATACCAAGGGTGACACAGCTTTCCATGCCCATGTCGTTGACCGCCTTGACCATCTCCCCAATCCTCTTGAGGGCACTTTTACGACCCTTCATTTCTCTCCATGCGGAACCGAGACAGAATCTGGTGGAGCCGTTTGCCTTGGCTTCCCTTGCGGCCTCAATGACAGCATCAACAGGCACCATCTTCTCCGCCTCCACTCCGGTGTTGTACCTGGAAGACTGAGCGCAGTACTTACAATCCTCTGTGCAACCACCAGACTTGATGTTCATCAACGTGCACAACTGGATTTTTGTGGGATCATTGAACCTTCTGTGCTGGGTCTGTGCCGAGAAGACCAATTCCATGAGCGGAGTGTGGTAGATCTCTTTGATCTCCTCCTTGGTCCAGTCGTGAACCGGCTTTTCGACACTTTTAGCAAACTGCAAGATGTTAGATGGATATCTCTGTGTGGTAGCATTAGAAGCCAACGTTCTAATGAACTGCAATCTTGATAACGACATTACGATTACTGTTTCGAATAATTTTGGTGAGGACACTGGAACAAAATGCAAGAAAGTTTGCAATACCAACAAGTAAAACAAGGACCACCAATCTTGAGTCTGCCATTTCCCTATAAAGCCTTTTTCCTCTCATGAGCGTTTCGCTGTGGGCCAACAAAATTGTCAGCGTGAATCATCTGGAGTCATTTTTTCAAATCAAAAAATTCGAATGCTCAGCGCCTTATGATTGTGCCGCTGAGCAGTTTTATATCACGAGCTATGGCTTTAGACCGCAACATAGATATGAGCAGGTGGCCAAGCGGAATACACAGCCTGTATTAAGGCACCCGTACTAGAGGCACCTGGCTGAAACAGCTATATTAATTACATAGCTTCCCATGCTATCCGAGATCAAACTGGTCCTCCAACACAGCCTCAAGAGCCAGGGTAACGGCACGGTGAGGGATTAATGACAGGCAGTAGACGTGGGTACCAAGCTGCCAGTGAAAGCAGACAACCATAATCACTATTGCATTGGCGTTTTCCCTCTAAAAAATGTATTGGAAAGAAGGTATGTGAACGGAGTCGATACGTGAAATTATCAACACTTTTGTTTTCCCGGCGCTTCCACCGCAAGAAGGCGTTTTTTGAGTGTTAGGTGAAATCTATTTTTGCTTAGCAAATTAACGCACCCATTAGAACGGCTACCCGCGTGTTTTCCAAACAAGCAAGCAGAGATATGGGTGGTACCGGGGCTTTAGTTTGTAAACAGTGCTTGCCATTACACAAATCGGTGGGTATACGTAAGCAGGAGTATAAATACGATAAAGTCCCTCAAAACGGATCGCCTTGATAGCTGCATGCGTATATATAGGCGATAGGATTCCCACGGTTGGAAACAACGCTTGGAAGCAAACAATTTTTTAGTTCAGTAGACCTTGCTTTCATCAAGCTTACACAATGAGTGAGGATACTGCATCCATTGACTCCAATGTCCAAACGGACGTTAAAGAATTTAACCCCATCGACGATGCAGAGGCACAGAACAGAGACGACAACCTTTCGCAACATCTATCTAGAATCCTGTCTACACCTGAAGGTGTTGACAGGATTGCGTCACTTGCCAGAGTTCTTTCCACGAAGACGAAGGCGGATTTAGACCACTTTGAAATCAACCCCGACAACTTTGATTTGAAACTGCTTTTGAAGTACCTCCATGATAAGTCAGACGAGCAGGGTATTGAGTCGGCATCCTCTGGTGTTGCTTTCAAGGACTTGACTTGCTGGGGTATCGATGCCTCCGCAGCTTATGGTCCTTCGGTCACCGAAATGCTCAGAGATGCCTGGAAATGGCCAACAAAGTTCTTCAAGAAGGATAACCAGCTGCAAAGAAAGATCATCAAGGACTTTATGGGGATCATTGAGCCGGGTGAGTTGGTGCTAGCATTAGGTAAGCCTGGTGCCGGTTGTTCCACTCTGCTAAAAGCCTGTGCCGGTGAAATCGAAAACTTCACCAAGGTTGAAGGTGAGTTCTCCTACGATGGATTGGACCAAGAAGAAATGATGAAAAAGTACAAGGGATACATTGTGTACAACCCTGAACTTGACTTTCACTTCCCATACATTACTGTCAAGGAAACTGTTCAATTTGCCTTGAGAGTCAAGACTCCCGCCTTAAGAGTGGATGGCATGTCCAGAGAGGAATACGTTGATAACATGCTTAGACTATGGTGTACCGTGTTTGGTTTGACACACACATACTCCACTAGAGTGGGTAACGACTTCGTCAGAGGTGTCTCTGGTGGTGAAAGGAAGAGAGTTTCCATTGTTGAAGCGTTATCCATGGGTGCATCGTTTTACTGTTTCGATAACGCAACGAGAGGTTTGGATGCTTCTACTGCATTGGAATTTACTCAATGTTTGAGAACTGCAACTAACATGTCAAACTGTGGTGCGCTTGTTGCTATCTATCAGGCAGGTCAAAATATTTATGATTTGTTTGATAAAGTCACCGTTGTGTACAAGGGTAGACAAATTTACTGGGGTCCTGCGAAGGATGGTGTTGCATACTTTGAAAGAATGGGTTACGTAAAACCAAGTAGAATGACAGCTCCAGAATTTTTGACTGCCGTTACTTCACCTTCTTCGAGACAAGTTAAGCCTGGCTACGAAAATAAAGTTCCTGACAGTGTTGAAGAGTTCGAAGAATACTGGACTGCTTCACCTGAATATGCTGCGTTGCAACATCAATATAACGACTTTATTGCCAACCACAATGCTGAAGAAACCAAAGCTAGACTCGCCTTAGCAACTTCTCAAAGAAAGCAAAGCGGTCAAAGAAAGAAGTCGATTTTTACCGTTACTTACTTTGCACAATTGAAGTATTTGATTATCAGAGGATTCCAAAGAACGAAGGGTGATTTTACTTATACTATGGTTTACTTGTCTTCATTTTTGACAAAGGGGTTTGTTGTTGGTTCCATGTATTATCACATTCCGAAATCTACTGTCGGTGCTTATAACAGAGGTGGTATGTTGTTCTATTGTTTACTTTTCTGTGCTTTAACTTCCCTTGCTGAAATTGCCAACTCGTTTGCCAATAGAAGAATTCTTGTCAAACAAAAGTCCTACACAATGTATCATTTGTCTGCAGAAGCATTACAAGAAATGATTACAGAATTACCAACAAAAGCTGTTGCTGTTATCATTTTAGCGTGTACTTCCTACTGGATGCCTAACTTGAAACACACAGCTGGTGCCTTTTTTATGTTTATGCTTTTCTTGTTAACCATTCAACAATGTATGTCATTCATTTTCAAATTGGTTGCTACTTTAACTAAAGATGGTACGACTGCGCATGCTGTTGGTGGTTTATGGGTTTTAATGCTTTGTGTTTACGCCGGTTTTATGTTGCCATTACCAAAGATGCATCATTGGATCAAATGGATCCACTACTTGAATCCTATGTTTTATTGTTACTACTCCTTGATGGGAACCGAATTTCATGGTAGAATCATGCCATGTTACCAATTTGTTCCATCTGGTCCTGGTTATGAAAATGTTTCTCTTGCAAACCAAATTTGTAATCTACCAGGTGCTATTGCTGGTGAAGATTTTGTCTTGGGTAATAACTATTTATTGAGACATTTTGATTTCAGATGGCATAATGTCTGGAAGTACTGGGGTGTTAACGTTTGTTGGACTGCTGGTTTTATTGGATTGAATGTGTTCATGTCAGAATTTGTCAAGAATGTTGAAGGTGGAGGCGATATGCTTCTTTTTAAAAGAGGCCACATGCCGGACACTGCTGGTGGTGAAGAATGGGATGGTAAGGTTGCAACTAGAGAAGAAATGATGCTTGCCTTAAATGGTCCTAATGCAGACTTGAAGCAAATTATTGCTGAGGCTGATGTCTTTTCATGGCAAAACTTAGACTACGTCATTCCATACGAAGGAGCTACTAGACAATTGCTCTGTAACGTTCAAGGTTACGTTAAACCTGGTACCATGACCGCCTTAATGGGTGAATCTGGTGCTGGTAAAACTACATTGTTGAATGTTTTGGCTCAAAGAATATCTTTTGGTACTATTACTGGTGATATGCTAGTTAATGGTAGACCATTAGATTCATCTTTTAAAAGAAGAACTGGTTATGTCCAACAACAGGATTTACATATGGCTGAATTCTCTGTTAGAGAATCACTTAAATTTGCCGCTGACTTAAGACAACCACAAGGGGTACCACAGGCCGAGAAGTACGAGTACGTTGAAAAGATTATCAATTGTTTAGGTATGGACAAATATGCTGAAGCTATGGTTGGTAAAATTGGTCGAGGTTTAAACGTTGAACAAAGAAAGAAGCTTTCAATTGCTACAGAATTAGTTGCTAAGCCATCTCTATTGTTATTCTTGGATGAACCAACATCTGGTTTGGATTCTGAATCATCATGGTCTATTGTCCAATTTATGAGAGCACTAGCTGACTCTGGTCAAGCTATCTTGTGTACTATCCATCAGCCTTCAGCTACTTTATTTGAAGTCTTTGATAGATTACTTTTATTGAAGAAAGGTGGTAAAACCGTTTACTTTGGTGATATTGGTCCAAACTCTTCTACTATGTTGGGATACTTTGAACAGCACTCTGGTGTGAAATGTGGTACCAGTGAAAATCCTGCTGAATATATATTGAATTGTATTGGTGCAGGTGCTACTGCTTCGGCTGCTCAAGACTGGTCCGATCTTTGGAATAACTCTACTGAATGTGCACAAATTACTGAGGATATTCATATATTACACAGAGATCTTCCACAAAGACCTGAAAATCACAACGCTGGTGATTTAACTGCAACTTTCGCTACATCTTACCCTCATCAGTTGTGGGTTGTTTTGAAAAGAACCTACTTGCAATTTTGGAGATCTCCAGTTTACATTAGAGCTAAATTCTTAGAATGTGTCTTTTGTGCACTGTTTGTTGGTTTATCCTATGTTGGTTTTGATCATACTGTTGCTGGTGCACAGGGTGCTTTCTCATCAGTCTTTATGTTGTTATTGATTTCACTTGCTATGATTAATCAATGTCACGTTTTCGCTATTGATTCAAGAGAATTGTATGAAGTTAGAGAGGCACTTTCCAACACTTTCCATTGGTCATGTTTATTACTTTGTCACACGATAATCGAAGTTGGATGGTCAATTATTTGTGAGTTTGTTTGCTTCATTTGTTATTATTGGCCAGCACAATACTCCGGTACTGCAGTCAATGCCGGTTTTTTCTTCTTCATTTATGTTCTAATTTTCCCAATTTACTTCATTTCATACGGTTTGGCTATCTTATATTTCTCACCAGATGTTCCATCCGCGTCAATGATTAATTCTAACTTGTTTGCATCTATGTTGCTTTTCTGTGGTATTTTAAATCCAAAGAAATGGTCACCAAGATTCTGGTCTTTCATGTATGTTGTGTCACCATTTACTTATTTTGTTCAAGCATTTGTTGGTGCTATTCTTCATAATAGACAGTTAGTTTGTGCGTTTGACGAATACAACATCATGGATCCACCACTTGGTGAAACATGTGGATCATTTTTGGCCACTTACATTGATAATAACGGTGGTTATGTTTCTAATCCAACTGAAACCACCCAATGCAAATACTGCCCATATACTGAGCAGATTCAAGTTGTCAAACAATATGGTATTGAGTGGAGTCAACATTGGAGAAACTTTGGTATTGCTTGGATTTATATTTTCTTCAACTTTGGTGCCATGCTTGCCGGCTACTGGCTCTTTAGGGTTTATGGATTTTCTATTTCTGGATTGCTCAACTTTAAAAAGTGGTTCGAAAAAGCTAGAATTGACAGACATGAAAAAGATACCACAATTTTCAAGTTACAAGCTGGAGATGAAAAAGTTTTGGTTCCTAAAAAGAAGGAATGATTGATTTCAACAAATAGTGTTAAAAGTAATTTCTTTCAATTCAGGCTCATTTTTATGATAATTTTCAAATATACTACATGGCTTAAATTATTACTATAACTTTATTCTATAAATTTTATATTAAATACACATTTGCATTATTCGATATATCTCATTTCAGTTACAATAGCAACTCTTGTTGGCAATGTTCTAACAGGAGATGGAATTAATACTTTTATTTTCTTGGTTTGCTCATTAACAGATTGAACATAAGCAAATCCATGTGTCGATTTCTTGGAGACATTTTTAATTAATTCATCAGTATTGGTGACGTTCAAGTCAGCATCATCAACAAGAGCCAAAATACAATTGATTAAATCCATTTCGGTTGGTGACTCTATTTTTTCAAATGTTTTGGTTTGATCTATGTTGGAATCAAATTCAACGTTTTCTACTGGCCTGAGAAACACCAACTCAGAAATATTGATATGTAGCGTGTATGGATTGAGTGTATTGGATGTATTTGATGTGGTGACTGTTGTCGCCATCGTCGTATTAGCGGCAGCATTCGTCAAACTAGCCTGGTATGTTCCTTTTGGCAGAGTCATTATTGGTGAACCGTAAAAATATGTTCTTATAGCAGATTGCTGCAACGTTCTTTCATATTTAGGATCTTTATCAACGACACCAGATGATTTTGGTAAGTTCAAAATGGTAGTAGAATTATCATTGGTGAGTTTTCTCTTGAGATCAACCACGAAACGTTCGTTTGCAAGTACGACGATTGTAGTAACTTTGAATTTTGTGACAATTTCATCGATGATTTTCCAGTCAGAAATGTTGAAAGGCGGAGTATCAATAACAACAGGATTCTGACCATCGCCAAGGCGCCTGTTAAGATCAGCAGCCACTTGACTTACAACGTTCGAGTATATGGTTGGATTTTCCTTATGGTTGTGGAATCCGTTATTGTAGACTAGGGGGAAAGTAGGAGTGGTGATTGGAGAAATGTGGGTGGTGCCGGCAGAGTCTGCAAGTAAAGCGCCGACTGGCAACATGGACGAATTTAGTGGGATTATGGATAGTTGAGATGGGATCGACACATGAGATAAATGTGGGTCTAAATTGACCAAATAAGGAAGAGTATTTGATACGGAATCGTAAGAGTATACCCTTTGCATATAGGAAGCCAAAGTTCGACATAGGGTGGTTTTACCAGTATCTTTCTGACCAAGGACTAGCAGTCTTTGAGGTTGAACTGGGCTAGCTTTGAGAGCCCAGTGAAGGTTAAAAATTGGTGACATGTAAGCATCACTTGACACATAGTTGTTGCAAGAGCTTGATGCGACATATTCAAAGGTACAGCCTTTGAAAGAGGCGATGGAAGTATACAGAGGTCCCACGATGGAGTATTCAAGATTTGGAGACAGTTCCACGCCCATCATTTCAGCCTGCCCTTGCAAAAGCTGAACCGTAACGGTACATGCGTTAGGAACATCTAAACGCCATTCCTCTAAAGCCTTTAAAGACACGGTCTCCATAGCAAATGCAGTGATATATTCAGGAGACAAACATTCGTTGAAGATGACTTTTTCTCAAGTTTCGTCTCAATTGTTACGTAAGCTTTGAACTTCAAACATGGAATCCAGGATAGTGCAAGAAGCCCATGCAAGAGCAGCAGTGGCGAAGCAGGAGATGTCACAGCATGTGCATGCAAACTACAAAACACTATCCCAACTGGGAGACATTAAACCTCCTAAGCAGTTAGAGGAACTTCAGGATCTTTTGAGCCAATTGAAACAACATCCTTCTTTATAGGCACTTCTTAATTGTATACACACTTAAATAACATGGAAAACACACGGCGTCGGTTCTCGATTAGAGGTCCACAGCCTTCAATACTAGAAGCCACGCTAGCAGATAAGAGCTCTTCACCAGCTGGTTACGTGGATTCCGTTTTGGCCCATGCCACGGTTTCGGAATTTGCAGAATATTATTCATCATTGAACCAACAGCAGGCGCAAAATGAGGCAGACTTGAAGAGGGCTATTCAGAGCTCTGTATCACAAGTTTTATCGGTAGCTACGGCTGTCCAATTGTCAAAATCTGTGCTCAAAGACATGAAGCCAAGTATTGATAGTTTGACGCAGTTAATTGATTTACAGTTAGATAACGCCCAATTGAACGTACTCAAAGATACAAAGACGGCCGATAGACACTCTGTGCTTTTCCTTCAATCTAAATGGTCCTCGTCGTTAAAGGACCTTTACATGAGAATTGATCATTTGATGGATGTTTTACCAAATACTAATTCGTCAAACCGCCGAATTGTTTACGAATCAAAAAAGTGGTGGGAATTCAATATCATTTCAAATAAAGCAATCAGACCTCTTCATATTGTTGTGTTGAGCGATTGTATTGTCATTGCTGCTAGATCCAAGTCAAAGGATGGTGCTCAAAAGTCACTTGCTAGTCACTGTTGGCCGATTGACACTTTAAACATTCTTACTGGTGATCAAATACCAAACTTGAACAAGAATCAACAGTCAGAAGATGAATACAACATCATGCTTAGTACTCCTGACTACAGCTCCTTTATTATAAAAACTGACAAATCATTGGAATATAACTCTTTGATTCAATCGTTAAAGTCTTCAAAAAAGGAATACTTAGCCACCAAGAAGCACAATAAGCGTAGAAGTTGGGCGTTGTCAATTGATAGCAAGCGAATGTCATTAGAAGCAGCCAAGATTAACAATACTGATACTTCATTGGAATCGATTAAGTTGATAGAAAATAAAATAGAGCAGATTGATGATTTGTTGACCTCGTCCTCACTAGCAATGTCACTACGAAACTACGATTCTGCTGTTGGGTTCATTAAGTCATTGGACGAACAACTCGAAAAATTATTAGCTAATACTGTTAAAGATCTTTCGCAGCATATTTCGCTTGTTTATGATATTAAAATGGAAGCTACTAGCAAACTTAAAGAGCAGTTGATCACTAAACTCTCAAATGAACTAGGTAATTATATTGTCTCAAAAGATGAAAAGGCAAAATCTTTAGTGGAGCTTCTTTTGATTTTAGGCAAGAATTATTTAATGAAGGCCCAGGATGACTGGCTTCAGCAAAGGGAGAAAGATTTGAATCATTCAGTTTCCACGTTGAGATTTGGTTCAAACACAACAGCAATAAGAAAATCGTCACAAAAACACACAAAGAGAGAATCTATTATGCTTACTCCATTGACTCCAACCACCAATGCTAGCTCAAGTACAACTATGACCACCGAAAATCCAAACGCAGGTCCAGTAAATGCAGCTTCTGACAATGATGGAAACGAAGCAATGGCTGCACAAATCATCTTATCTTATGTTAGAGAAATATGTTTGATCTATGTTGGATATTGCCTGAGAACCTGGGATGAATATAAGACTGTTTTTCAATCTCAATGTTCGAATACTACAAAGATTGTAGATTGGATAATATCCAAAATGGAAAGTTTGAGGAATCAAATTGAAAATGTGTTAGTTGACTACGAGCATGATTCTGCAGTTTGGACTCAAAGCTTACTAATTTTGAAATTGACTTTGGATAAATTGAAAGTTCAAGGATTAGATGTCTCCTTCATCATTCAAAGTATTTGAAACCCAGTAAGGACAAAAATGTGCTTCATGTAGTTTTTAGGTAATTAATTTAAGCCATAAAAAAGACAATTATAAATAATATTAAATGCTACTTTTTAGTAGAAAAACCCAAATTGTAACTGATTCATGTAGTCTTTAAAGCTTCCATATTGTTTGTTTGATTTTGCATTTTTGATGTATTACCCTTCAACTATCACTTGAGTTATTAAACCCATCAAGCCATTTATGATCAAGAATCTCTTGCATAGTAGGTCTCTCGTTTGGTTCCGCAACCAAAATCTTTTCGATCAATTCGACACATGAATCAGTAACCTCAGTATGAGACGGGAAATTTACCTTCGCCTCTAAAATTTCATCCACTTGTAAAAATGGATTTTCTTTGAAAACTAATGTGAATAGTAAAACTCCAACAGCCCAAACGTCTTGCTTTGTGCCATCATAATACGAGCCATCCAAAACTTCTGGTGATGCGTATTCTAGTGTGCCCAGGAATACTTTGAATGGCCCATCTTTAATGAAAGCAGAAGATCCAAAATCAATTAACTTGACAGAATATGTTTCATCAATGATAATATTTTCGTCCTTGATATCTCTATGAATAATTCCCATTTTGTGAAGATGATTCATTGCAGAAACAACTTGGTAAAATATATACGCACACTCTCTCTCATTCATTGTATCTTTTTTCAATTCAATTAAATCGTAAAGATCTACTGTATCTTTGATCGGTAAAGTTTCAATATGATAATAATCATTGTCCTCAAAAAAATCCACTAGTCGAAGTATGTTTCCATGAGGATTTTTGGAAATTGTATATAAGATTTGAATTTCAGAAGGTATTGTTCCCAGAGTTCTATCACGAACCCAAGTGTCGACCAAAATTCTTTCCTTAACAATTGATTTAATGCAAACCTCATAGGCTTTATCCTTGTGGTGTCTACCAAGCCAAACTTTACCATAGGCACCTGAACCTAGATTTTTCAAATTTTTAAAATCGTGAACAGTTTTACTTCTTCTCTCAGCACCTATTTTTTTAGGAAAGTGTGGGCACTTTTCTCTCAATTCTTCGAGATATAACTCCTCCTCTTGCAGTAAATCATTTGCTGACCTTGCAACTTGCTTTGATTCAACACTATTATTTTCGTCCCATGAAGAACTACTAGACACTAAACTCGATGATGAATCAATTCTTGGTGTGTTTAAATTAGATGTGGTATTGTTCGTATTACCAGAGATTGATTTGATACTTGCATTTCTAGACAAATCGCTTGAATCATCTCTATGCATACTCATCAAGTGCAGTTGCGATGGCATATTCTTCAAATTAATATTAGCTGTTTGGTTATAATTCTTTTTATTGGTCGTAGCCTCATCATGAATCGCAACAGTTGAAGATCTCGAAAATGTAATCCAGAGAACATAAATTCCTTTTTGCGCAACTCTTAGTTGGACATCAACAGTAATTGGATTACCGTCATTATGTAGACCTTTAACACCTTTGGATTTCAAAAATGCTGTTTCCCTCTCTTGAGAATAAGTTGTTTTACCCCATGCAACTAGCTTTCTGAAATAATGTTCAGGTAAAACTAAACCTTCCTGATTAATCATATTTGGATTCTCTGTTTCAGCTATATTTAATAACTGATCGAAACCTGGCAAAATGGTATCAATAATGCTATCTTTCAAACCAGCTCTACCAAACAAATTTTTAGCAATTGCTTCATTGAAAGACATGATACGATGCGTTTTGGCAGAAATTACAAAAGATCCTGCAATATAGGGTAGCGAGTGCAAATTTATCCTTATACGTGAAGCAACGTTAGAAGTTTCGAAGTTCTCATCAGGCTCAATTAGTGCCTCCGAAGTGACAGCTGCTGGAACAAACTTACCATTCTCAACCCCTAATGTAAAATATCTTACTTTGTTGATTAATTTTGAATCTGAGTAGCTTTCATCTTCTGAAATAAAATTTTCGTCTTTGCCATACTCAAGTGCCTTACTAATTGTTGGCAAGAAATAATTCAAGTTGAAACTTCTCAAATTTTGTGAAAATAAACCGTTACTTTGCTGGATGACGTTTTGGACTATGTAATCCTCCATATGCTCTTTGGTTCTTTCAATAACGACATCAATCGTATCACAACTTATTTGTTCAAGAATCATGAATATACGGTCATTTATTCTCTTTGCCCATATTGAAGTCCATGCAACACCCATGTTCTCTCGATTCACGGCAATAACTTCACCATCGAAAACCAAATCAGCACAACGCTGGAGTCTTTTGTAAACTAAGCTTCTTGATCTTGGAGATATCAGATCAATCAAATTTATTTTACCAATGGAAGACTTGGAAATACCAAACATTAGCAATCCAATATCGTTGATATTTTTAATGTCCCATGGAGAACGAGCATTTACAGTGAAAATGGCCTTAGGTGATTGATTTTTACCGGTGGCTGAGGAGTGAACTTGTCTAACCGAACTCTGCGATTGCATTTCTAATTCAGAATCGGTATACAATGGAGATTTTGCTATTGAATATTGTTGTTCAACAAAAGGCATTGCCAAAGCGTGTAGTAACTGGCTTTGCAGTTCTGTTCTTCTGTTTTTGGCTTCGATATTATCGACACTCGAAAGCGAAAGGTTGTGTAGAGTCATTATTGTTTTTTGCTGATCGCTTGACATATCATTACCAAAACCGTGCTCCAACATGTCAACGAATTCCCTCAAATCTTTCAAAAATGATTTGTTGACAGTAACGGATTGTGTGTTACCAGCCAAAGTTAGCGTGTTAGGTGATGATACTGCATTTGTGTTTGGAGAAGATACAGAAGCAGACGCTACATGCGTGGAAAGCAAGGATTGCAACGTTGAAGTGGAAGCTCTCCTGTCAAAAGTTGGTTTGCTGGTGTCATTAGGAATTTCTGTAGGGATTGTTTGCAACGACGAATTCAAGAGCTCACGATTGGTCAATAAGATTTCGATTGATCTTTTGAGAACTTTGAGTCGCAATGCAAGCGAGTTCGTAGACATAAGTGTGTATGAGTAGGACTGAGGTGATTCAGTAACAAATTTAAGCAACTTGTCCAAACGGTCATCGTTGTCAACGTTTATCACAGAGGCCACCGATGGGCTTCGAGACACCATCAGTCGATTATGAGGGAAGCTGTGTTGCTTTTCACTTGCTTCAACTGATTGCTGTGACACGAGGCTTTCTTTTGATGTGGAATCGTCGTTGTCCATGAGGTAGAACCGGGAACTAGAGTTATGATGAGACATCAAAGTGCTGAAGGAGCTTCCGGCCTTCATATTGGGTGCGGTGTACGGCATTAAGAGACAGTAATATAGTGCGTTTGTGATATAATGTGTTTATGAACTAAGAGTACACTTGACTCAATATTATGATACACCAAAAAATATTGATTTTCTTTTTTTCCCCCTATAAGATAGGACATTATAAAAAAACCAGAAGATGTTAACCACCAATAATGGACGCGGTACTAGTTAACAATAATAACATACAAGCATATTAGTCATACAAATCTATGAAAGTTTATTAGTAATAACAACAACTATAAAAAAAAATTCATCATATTAAACAACTTTAAATTAAGTTTTTAGCTAAAAGCAATTCACCAATGAGAACACCAGCACCGGCGGCACCAATGATGGTGTTGTGTGAAAGAATGACCATCTTGTAGTCAAAGATAGGGTCAGGACGAACTCTTCCGACAGAGACACCGTAACCAGCGTCTCTGTTTCTGTCAAGACGAGGTTGTGGTCTGTCTGGTTGTTCAAGAACGTGAATGGCCTTTTCAGGAGCAGAGTGACATCCAAGGATCTTGGCTTCACATTGGTAATTTCTCAAACAGTCCTTAAGTTCTTCGAGAGAAGGAGCAGGTTGGTTTTTAAATTTGAAAGAAACACATTCGGTGTGACCGTCAGAGACAGCGACTCTGTTACATTGTGCAGAAACCTTGAGCTGTTCATCAAGAACAAAACCGTCGTTAGTGGCATTCACAGCTCCCAAAATCTTCTTGGCTTCCCACTCGATCTTGTCTTCTTCGCCGGAAATGTATGGAACAATATTGTCGAGAATATCGATACCTGGGATACCTGGAGAGAAACCAGCACCAGAAATAGCTTGCAAGGTGGTGGCAGTCAAGTATTCCAAAGGACCGAACTGATCAACGAGGGGCTTCAATGGAGCCACCAAACCTGCAGTGGAACAGTTGGAGATACAGATGATGAAACCTGGTTTCTTTTCACCAGCGGCCTTGGCCTTGGCGACTCTGCTTTCGATGATCTTCAAGTGATCGGTGTTGGCGATTGGAACCAAAAGTGGCACGTCCTCTTCTCTTCTGTAGTTCTTAGCGTTGGAAACAACAACCAAACCAGCTTCGACAAATGCCTTTTCAATAGGACCTGCATAGTCAGCGTCCAAACCAGAGAAAACAACGTCACAGTCCTTGAAAGCCTCTGCAGTACATTCGGTGACAATCAAGTCAGCAGCAGATTCTGGAAGCAGATCGGTTTGCTTCCAGGTACATGCATCAGAATACTTCTTACCAGCAGATCTGGAAGAGGCTCCCAAGACAGCTAATTCAAATTGTGGATGTTCAGAAAGCAATAAAATAAAACGTTGGCCAACAGAACCTGTTGCACCAAGAACACCTGCCTTTTTTAATGCCATTTTTTATACCTTATTCAATGTCAGTTCAATATGAAAATTAACTCAATGCAAATTCTTCAATTTCTTTTATAGCAACTTCCAATTTTTCAAATTTTACTATGTGACTCACGTCATAATCGATGAGATCACGTGCTCAGCACCCACCACCCACCACGAACGGACTTTCACTTTCCATTGCTGAAACGGCGACGATCTTGGAACCAGAAACGCTGATACCAGCGCTGCCTCCTGTGGTGAGTACGTTCGCCCAGCTTGCGCGCTTTGAGAGGGTACGCAGAGACGCTTGTTATTGTAAGCTCACTGGGTGGTAGCAAAATTTGCTCTTCCCCAGAGGCGGACTGGGGTCTTAACGAGGGCGACGAAGGGACCTGGGGTATGTGTAGCGAGACATTAAACTTGGAATCCCTCCTGTAACCACCCGATAAACCACCGTCCACATTTGGCTCGAATAACCTATTTTCATCAATTTCCAGTGCCTTCACGAGTTCCTGGATCGAGTCGGACTCCCTGTTGACGTTAGGCAAACTGACTTTGAAGTTCCTGGCAGATGTGGAAAAGTACCTCACTGAGGAGTCTTCTTTGCTTTTGTCGAACTTTTCGTCCTCTGCCTGGACCATAGACTTGTCGAGACTTTTGCAGCATTCTTTAGAAATCGTAGTTCTGTTTTGGGTTGCTGTGATTGATGCTGTATCAGCCTTCACGGATTCATAGTTGTTGAACTTTTCTGGTGTACCTTTGTATTTATTGTTCTGTTCCTCTGGTGCACTATTGTGCTCAGTGTAGACGTTCCCAGACTTGCCTGCATCTTCAGCATTGACAGGACTCTCTGGTACAAAAAAATAATTCTGTTGTTCTTCCCTGGCTATCCTGGCAGCTTCGTCAGCAATTGCCTCATGTACATCACTGCATTGGCCATAGAACTTCTCTGAGGAGGCTTTCTCTGAAATAGCTATTTCCGTTGCATCTTTCGTTTTCAATAATAAGCAATCTTTAGACTTGGCAAAAACACCATTAATGTTAACTAGATCGGCACCGCCCTCATAGGCAGCACTCTTCAATGATTTCACGGGCGATACACAAGGTATCATGTTTGATGTAAAACACGGCATTTTGGCGATTTTGTCCATGGTTTCCTTTTCCTGTGAGCCATTAACCCTAAAGCTGTCATTATAAGCTGCCTGGTTGTTGTTGCTGCTGCTGCTGCTGCATTCATTCACCAACATAGTGACCTTTGTCTGGTGAAATGCAATTCTTGGAAAGATGAGCAGCTCTTTGCCCTTCAGCGCGTTGCAACTTTCAATCCACACACTCTTTCTCAAACCCAGCTCAAGAAAGACCTTTGCAAAGTTAACGCGTTTATCATGTTCATGTTCAGAAAATCACGCTCGTTTATTCTCATATTGACAGTCCTTGCACTGGTGGTGGTGCTTTCGTTTTATTCGATCGAGTCGCCGTCTGGTAATGAGATGGACAGCGAGCCCAAAGAGAATAGCTTGTTTCATGACTTATCGTATGAACACACCTTTGGTGAGAGCAGCGAAGAGACGATCCACAGGTTTCTAGACACCACAGAACATTTGGGACAGAGTATCAAGGACGCTACCAAGGAGCTGGCGTCGTTAGAACACGAAGAAGAGCATTTGGAGCCTTGTACTATTGTCAATCCGTTCACAAACCAGTTTTACGACTTACGGCCACTTGGTGCGCTCGGATTGGAAGGTGAGGTACAGGCATGGAACGCCAAGGGGTTCGACTACGGTCACAACTTCTCCATTGGGATCTGCCATACTCCACTCAAGCAGCTCAAAACATTAAAGGACATTGACTTTAACAACTCCAACAACAAAACTAACGTCGGCGCATACTACACCAACGGCAGTGACAACTCCAAGGTTTCCATTGGGCAGGTGTCCACAGATTTGAGGTTTCGTGGTAAGAAGCTCGTTTTAGAGTACACAGACGGTGACAAATGTGACAACCTTCTTGATGGTAACAGCCAGCCGCTGCACAAGTCGACGCTTCTGTCTTTCATTTGTGACAGAGAGATGATGGCCAAGGCCCGCGTCAGTTACCTCGGGTCCTTCAATAACTGCTCATACCACTTCGAAGTGCGTACAATACACGCCTGCGCCACTGCCAACGATGCCAACGACAATGCAGTGTGGGTCATTTTTCTAGGTGTTATTCTTGCTGCAATTGTGGTTTATTTTGGTGCCAATAAGGTTTACTCGCTGACTAAATACCACTATGAGTCCAAAATGGCCAAACGTGACGTTGAGATGGGTTACAGAGACTAATATTACTCACTAATATTACATTACATTACACTCACCACTATCCTTTAATGAAGTGGCATCTAAGGAAGTTTGATTTTACGAAAAGACTAGCATTTACATTAATTTAATATACATTATAGAGAAGATCTTGGAAAGCAAAGTGAATTGAATTTCATATTCAAAAAGTAAGTTTTGAAGTCTCCAATTTAGAATGCATAGAGCATAAGGACCAAAGTTTGATATCGCCAAGATTTTCAAATGCTCGTGAGGTTAATTATCAGAACACATTTTTGCTCCGCATAAAGGTGGCTATGTTAACGAGAGGCCTTGTTTGCCTTTTAACCAAAACTACCACAATTTGAATGATACAACAATTCAGCATTGATATCCTTTTAAAACTTCAGACCAAAAACACCAAACCAACTTCAATCTCGACATCCAGGACGCTTACACATCTTGTTAATATGATAAGATATTAGATCTGTGGAGGTTACCCGGCTTGAAAGTTTGACGTTTCGAGGCTGTGCAGAGATCTGTCCCAAAAAAATGAAATCTTGAAAAAAAGAAACAAATTCGATCCATCTGAAAAATCTGGAAAATTGCATGTTGGAGGGAAAGTGAAAAATTTTCTTTCAACCCTTCTGATCACCACTTTCTTCTTTTTTCTTTAACTAAACTTAATACATTCACAATGGGTAAGGAAAAGCAACACGTTAACGTCGTCGTTATTGGTCACGTCGATGCTGGTAAGTCTACCACCACCGGTCACTTGATTTTCAAGTGTGGTGGTATCGACAAGAGAACTATCGAAAAGTTTGAGAAGGAAGCCGCTGAATTAGGTAAGGGTTCTTTCAAGTACGCTTGGGTTCTTGACAAATTAAAGGCTGAAAGAGAAAGAGGTATCACTATTGATATCGCTTTGTGGAAGTTCGAAACTCCAAAGTACCACGTTACTGTTATTGATGCTCCAGGTCACAGAGATTTCATTAAGAACATGATTACTGGTACCTCCCAAGCTGATTGTGCTATTTTAGTCATTGCTGGTGGTGTTGGTGAATTCGAAGCTGGTATTGCTAAGGACGGTCAAACCAGAGAACACGCTTTGCTTGCTTTCACCTTAGGTGTCAAGCAATTGATTGTTGCTATCAACAAGATGGACTCTGTTAACTGGGATGAAAAGAGATTCGACGAAATTGTCAAGGAGACTCAAAACTTCGTCAAGAAGGTCGGTTACAACCCTAAGTCTGTTCCATTCGTCCCAATTTCTGGTTGGAACGGTGACAACATGATTGAACCATCTGAAAACGCTCCATGGTACAAGGGTTGGACTAAGGAAACCAAGACCGGTTCCTACAAGGGTAAGACCTTATTGGAAGCTATTGACGCTATTGAACCACCTGTCAGACCAACTGACAAGCCATTGAGATTGCCATTGCAAGATGTTTACAAGATTGGTGGTATT
>JAKTTM010000045.1:0-45930 GCA_030581435.1 Saturnispora quitensis
GTTCCGTTGCTATCATGTCTATTGGAGTAATCATAACTAAAAGGTATTCCTCCAATAGAATGCAAGCTAATCATAAATTACACTCTATTTATATAATCAATATTTTACTATAAAAGGGACTACGGTTTCCTTTCTATTTAATTATCTTTATATTATTTAAATAACTAAGATATAGGTTTTTACAAATACATGCAAAGTAACAATAAGATGTCAAAGATTTCGTAAATATGAACTACTCATGTAATAAGCTGAGCATTAATGCATGATTGTCATTATACGACATGAATCATATGATATTTGTTATACGAACATATTCAGAGTTAATTTTAGATTCTTGTCTATATTGGTTAATTAATCCATTAAGTCCAAATTAGTATAAATAGCTGCTAGGATAAATGATACAATAAATTTATATTTAATTTATAATTAACGGTTTGAGTAATAAACTCTGGATTTATCAGACTCTAATATAATTTCTAATATAGAAAGCATTCCCCACATTATAATTTATAATAATTATATACACCTTTTTAATTAAGCAAACTAAATCGTTGTTACCGCTATACGGAAATTGTAACAATATAAAGATAATTAAATAGAGAGGAAACAATAGTTCCTTTTATAGTAAAATATTGATTATATAAATAAATTGTAAATACGTATTAGCTTGTATTCTATTGGTGGAATACCCAATAGTGATTATTACTCCAATAGACATGATAGCAACGGAACGGATTCAAGCATACTTTTGCTCATAAGTATTAATGCAATACGCATGTATTGTGCTAATACATTCAACCTTACATGTAACTCTCCATTTTTATGTACACTAACGTGTTCTGAGTGTTACATGGTTAACTTTGTATAAACTGTATATAACAATAATACGTTGGCAATATATGTTTTGTAAATCGTACTTCAACACTAAACATCTTTTGACAACTGAGTGAAATTTTATTACCATTAATTATAACATATTCCTGATGTACCAAACATTTCTGCACGCTTCACATATGTCATCCTCATTAGTTGTAGCGTTGCCAGCATATCTGTTTCTTGCAGATCTAATAGTTTTTTTTGACATGTTTGTCTTAGTTCCAGGAATATGATTGATTTAGTCATAATTTGTAGTCTTCAAAAAATAATTGCTGTTTAAATTTTGATAATATGCTAATACTGTTTTTAAGAGTTTTGAAAATACGTTTAATAAAAGTTCTTAGTTTATGTTTTCTTGTGTGCATTCTTGTTATTGATAAAGAATAGAAATCTGTTTGAATTCGCTTATAGCGATAATGACAATTTAGCTTCGCTTAATCAAAAAAATGGTTTAATTGTCAGATATTAAAAATGTTGGAACTACTTCCTATATTGAAAATTTTATTAGAGTCTAGAACATCTAATAAATATAGGATGCTTTATTTCTTGATACATGTCTTGAACATTTTTTCTCTGAGAACAGCAAACCGAATATGCTCAATTTTTTTGTATTTTGTAAAAATAAAGAAAGCCGCTATTTGATATTTGAATTATTGCATTTGAAACAGTTTAAATTCAATTTATTTTTTAATAAACTGAGCATTTGTTACGAGGGTAAAAGGAAACATGAACACAAATTGGGTGAGGGATTTATTTTTCGCAAGTTTTTTTGACTGTAAGACAGTACCAACAATTAAACATACAGATTTTCTTTCGTTGATACCATTTGGTTTTAACTCAAAATGATTTGTTGCTTTGTATATGTTTGGGCGTTTTTAACTTTTAGCCTCACGTCAGCTGCCCAAGTTAATAGCGCACATCTTAAAGCATTTCTTCAGTGTGTTGAGTCTATTGTTAATGTAGACTATCACTATATTATCACTGATTCTGGAGAACTATTAGTCCAGCCTATAGATAATAGCTTTTTGTCAGAACAAATTGACGATTCAGACATGATGACATGTATAATACTTTTTACTCGGTCATTTTATGTTAGTATAGACAATGGGATGGGTGTATATTACCCTGATAAAATACCTAAACCGTTGAATCTTTCAGCTTATAATGACATCAATAACTCCGATCTTACTACAAATGCGCCACTAAATGGTTTACACAATCAAGAGGAACCGCTAACCCAACAAACTAGGATGTTTTTATTGGCATTTGGATACAACGAAAATGAAATATCTAATTTTTTGAACTATACGGCACCAGGAAATTCTACAACTTTGCAACATACCGATGACCCGTGCACAAACACAGCATCAACAAAGTACTGGAAAAATGCCTTTTACAACCATGCCGCTTCATTTCAATCTTTATGAAGTGCATCTGCACTGATATTGTCTTTAATGTCGTAGCAAAAGTAACATTTTGCCACTTAGCGTTGTTATGATATTGCGCATTATGCCGTCGCGGAACTATGAACATTAAGTTTAGCTTTTCTTTTGTATGCCTACATTAACCCTTAGGTCATTATGTGAGAATCTTAATGTACCTAAATTCCAACTTAAATTGCAGCTTTTTTCAAACACGAACAGCAAGCAGGCTTTTTATAGCAAACAAAGAGCACAAACATTTCTTTTATAAGTTTTGTAATTTGATCCACGAAAATTAAAGTGTTCCCTTAATTGGTTTCCAATCGGCTACTAAGCTTGTTCTTGTTATTAGACTCAAACATTATGAATATTAAACTATGTTCTTAATGATTAAAAGACTATAAAGAACTTTAAAGAAAAAGGTAAAATAAGTGCCTTTTACACACAAAATATAAACTAGAATATGAACCGTAATTCCGGTTCTAGACTATCTGAATTAGACAAGTGAAACTTTAATACAATGAGTAAAGCAATTCCAAAGGATAATTTCCTAATTGATACTAATTAGATATAAGATAATGTAAGTCAGAGTTGAAGTGCATCTAATGCATGAGCATAACTCTTAAAGAAGACATCTTGTTGTCTGATCAACACTTTAGGTAACTGTATGTAATCAAATCAGAGAATCCAATTTGTGTTGGCTTGAGATAGCTGATAAGGTTTAATTTGCTTATTAATTAAAGTCTCAGATAAAGTTCAACTTGATTAAGCCTAATTTAATTCATAATTTAACTGTTTTTAAAGCCTTTAGTAATACCATCTGTAGCTACATTTTGCACCTACTGTAAAACAAATATGACAAAGAATTTTTATTGACTAATATATAATTAAAAATACTAAAAAAAACATTTAACTATATAACTGATTACATTAACATATTTTATTTCACTATTCAAATTTAAAAACATCATTACTTTTTGGTTCATTGTACCGCATCAAACCCAAAATTTTGACCTCCTTTGCTTCCAAAACTTGCTGTAAGTAGTGCCATCCCAACTGCAGGACAGATAACATTTTTAAGTAGATACTTGTAGCAACTGTTACGGTCACAATCACCAGCCCAAGAATAGATAGATCTATCACCAATGCAGGCGGACATTGTACCGGGCCAAGACGCAAATTTCTTGCTGTTTCCTTTTTGACATTGGTGGTGTGGCCACGCCTCAAAAATTAAGTAGGTACATTGGTATGCATCACCTCTAGCAGACTTATATGCAGATGCATGGTCATAACAAGTGCTTTCCCAGCAATATGCTAAATCTGCGTTTGCACACACTTTATCTTCATCTGATGCATACGCATGATAAAAATTATCTCTTTTTTTCAATGCTGCTGTATTTACAGAAACAGTATTAGGGCCAAGAAAATCGGATATTTCTGTTTCATTGTATCCTGCATTCTCCAGTACCAGTTTTGCTTCCAACACCATTGACTCATTTTGACCATGCAGTTCAGGATCAAAATATATTGCCTCATATACTTCTAACTCAGAGTTTATAATATCATCATAGGCATCCAAATTCAATGGTTTAGGAATTATTTCAGGATAATAAACACTCATTCCATTGTCTATGGCAACAGAAAAAAATTTAGTGAAAAGCACAATACATGCCATCATGTCTGAATCATCGGTCTCTTCTGGCACCAGACTATCGTCAATTGTTTGAACCAAAATTTCACCCCCATCATTAATTATATAGTGGTAATCGAATTCAACTATGTCTTCAACACATTGAAGAAACCCTTCAAGATGTGTACCATTAACTTGGGCAGCACTAACAGCTCGAACCACTAACAAAGCCAAAATGATTAAATGAGTTTCGATGCAACGCATTATATGCTTTGTTTATAGACACAAAAATTTTCAACTAATATTAAACAGGAAACAGAAGGATTTTAAATAGAAATTTCATAGCAATTTAAATAAAGTGGCGAACCTTTTGTAACACTAATACACAAAAATCCCGCATTTACGATTGCTACCTTAAATTTGTGGTTTCATTTCATGCAAATTGGATCAAATATTTGTGGCCAGTTTAATTCGCTGTTTCCTCCTCTTAGAGAAACGGTAAAAACGATTTCAGCAAACTTGTTGGAAATGGTTGAAAAGTTTTTCACACTAAGTTGAAAGTCAAATATCATTTCAATAAATAATAGAACAAGAGATAAACATCTGTAAAAAAGTAAATCTCTGAAGGTTGTCCACCACAAAGTACAGTAAGAAGCGAATGCATCTCAACCATTCATACATAACTTATGTAAGGCACCAAATCAATTTTTGAAAGATACGCGCAAATTTTACTTTTTAATTTTTAACATTTGTTTGATGAATATGTTTGATGATCTTTGCTTGGTAATGTTTGTTTCATTTGCTTAAAACAATTTTCCAAATTGCCTTGTAGCATACTCTTACCAATTGAATACAATGTTTATTTATCAACAAAGTTATTTTTGATATGAAATTAGTACTACCGGACATAAAATCAGTAGTTGCGACATGATCCTATTGTTTCAAAAGTTTATAATGACGTCAATTTTGTGATAATGCCTTGAGAGCTTTTCCAACAAAATAAAACAAAAAACTTCTGTTTTCATTTTATTGGACAACAGTGTCAAATATAAGCATTAACAGAACTCGGTTAATACCTAATTGGGTTAGCTAAACAAGTTTAGCGTACAGAGTTTGTAAACTCAAATATCTATAAAAGAACGAAATGTCGCTTTTTATTCATAATCCTTATGTAATAGTTTATAAAGTAACAGTTCAAGTATTATTCAAAGAATTGAACAAAGGCAACTATCAAGTTTATTCTAAAAAAATAGTTCAGTTACTCGCCTATATTTGAGAGTAACTTGGAAATTTAAATTGAAAAACCCTACGCTTTGAATAGAATTATTAGTTGAATGGCTTAGAATGGTATGAACATATACTATGGACTATGAATATTTATTAGATTATTTTGGTATAATAAAGTGTATTGAGTAAAGTCTAATAAAGCCTTATGAGTAGGTTAATTAGTCAAATTATCTTTTATAATTTCGACAAGCCTGTCAGACTTGCCATAGTTATTTAACAATTTTCATCATATACTTGAAACAAAATTAAACAACTATTTTTTTTGATATTCATACGCTGAAGTGATATATGAGCTCTACTTCTTTAGCCTTTGTATATAATCATAAATTATCTTAATTGAAAGTTTTTTTGAACAAAGAATTTATTATCATTTATTAAAGATTAAATAAAATTCGATTTATAGATAATTCAAAGTCTTATGTTAATTAAACATGTTACACCCATGTTGGTTTTTGAAAAGTAGCCTCACAAGCTTCTGAAGTTTGTAAACAGTAACTATCCTCTGACGCACAATGTATTGACACCATAGTTGTTAAAGAATCAAAATTGGCTTTATTTGTACGTTCTTCATTTTATGAGCCGAAAGTTTATTTTTTCTTCAAACCAAGAACTTATTATCTATTCAAAAGTTAAATTTGAGAGCCATTCTAAAGTGAGTCTTTTGATCCCCTTTAAAGCCTTGCAAACTAATCTTTTTGCTTGGTAAAATTTATATTCAAAAGTGTGCAATTTAAGAATAGGACCTAGCCGAACTTTAATGTGGAGAAAGACAAAAGCCAATTTTTAACGTGGTAAAAATTGTGGTGGTGATGCCAAGGAAGAGACAAGAACGCGCTTATTACCACACAGAAGACTTAGCAGTTACAATAGTGGTGGTGGCGTTGGTGTTTATGGTTATGGTTCAAGACAGAACCACATTGAGTATATTATGAGCCACACACATGCAACCTTGTTTGTTTATAAAAACTAGAAAGGAGATTAAAGTTATAGTTAATATTGTTTCCGACTTGAAAACAAAGAATACTGAACCAAATATTTACAGTGAAAATGGCTACGTTTACCGCTACTACCACTAACAACTCTCAACCGATCAAAGTTGTTGATGAGATCCCAATCGACCAACAAATTGAAAGAATCCTTGTAGATTCCAAAAAATTGAACATTACCAGAACGGGAGGTCTCAATCTCGATTTACATGTCGGTAGAGATCCACTGGGTGCTAAACTTCTACCTCCCCATAGCAGAAAAAGACTTGAGGATGACGGTGTCGATTTGGGTAAGGGGTATCCAGAAACGCCAAATAGATCTAAGATTCCTGTATTTTTGGATCAAGCATTTGCAAATTAGGAACAAAGACGTACCTTACATCGAAAGAGGTAAGGGAGCAGATCCTGAGAAAAAGGCTCTTTTTGGTGCCGCCAAGGAGGTTATCAATTTGACGGACAAAGTTGGTACTGAGATCGTTGGCCTGCAATTAGCAGATCTTACTGATCAACAAAAGGACGAGCTGGCTTTGCTGGTTGCAGAAAGAATTGTTGTTTTTTTCAGGGATCAGCAATTGTCACCATCAAAACAGTTGGAGCTTGATGAGTACCTTGGAAATGTTGAAAAACATCCTCAAACATTGCAGGTTCCCGGTTTACCTGGTACAACTGTTATTTGGACCGACTTTTTGCAAAAGCGTGGTATGAAATTGAACTATGCTAACTCTGAATTGT
This sequence comes from Saturnispora quitensis, assembly GCA_030581435.1. Classification (NCBI taxonomy): domain Eukaryota; kingdom Fungi; phylum Ascomycota; class Pichiomycetes; order Pichiales; family Pichiaceae; genus Saturnispora; species Saturnispora quitensis. The sequence goes on from JAKTTM010000045.1 coordinate 6,933, forward strand.
CAAACTGGAGCAATAAGTACCCAGCTCCTGGTAATCAAATATGGCACACAGATTTGGTTGATGAGCGTCAACCTGCTGGTTATACTCACCTATTTCTAGATGAGGTTCCAGAAGTTGGTGGTGATACTCTATGGTCTTCTGGTTATGGCGCTTATGACAAATTGAGTGACGAGTTTAAGAAGTTCTTAGATGGTAAAGAGGCTGTATTTGTCTCGGCTCATGAATATTTGAACAGAAACGATCCATTAGGTGATACACTCAAGATTGAACGTGCTCATCCGTTAGTCAGAACACATCCTGCTACGGGCTGGAAGTCTTTATTTGTAAACAGAGGAATGACCAAAAGAATTATTGGAGTTTCACCGGTTGAGTCTGATTTAATTCTAAACTATCTTTTTGATGTTTACGAAAAAAATGCAGACATTCAGGTTCGGTTTAAATGGTCTTCAAAACCAGGCTATGGTACTTCTGCTATCTGGGATAACAGAATTTCACAACATAGAAATGTTTGGGACAACGAGGGCTCGAACCCAAGACACGGTATAAGAATCACATCACTGGCTGAGAAGCCATATTTTGATCCTGAGTCTAAATCTCAGAGAGAAACGTTAGGCTTGCCAATTCATAAATGGAATTGATGGCATTAATGTTTTGATAAAGACTAACAATTTTTATAAACATGAAGATAAGAAGAAACAGTAGATTTTTTTAGTGAAAAGAGTGATTATAAAAATAAAGTGAAAATTAAAAGTAGCTGTTTATTTTACTAAAAAATATTCATTTAGTAGAATGTTTTCAATACACGCTAGAGCATTAAAACAAAGAAATAAAAGATACAATGTTGCTTAAAAGTAGCAGTGAAATTATCAAACATTTCAGTTTACCTTTATGTCTTACACGAGCGTATCTATTGCCATGTACATCTGTATAAATGTCGAGTTTGTTTTTACGCTTATACTTTACATGTGATGTAATGTAAAAATAAAGTTAACATAATGATTATCTAAATCAATTTAGAAATAAAAAATTGATTTATCAAACACTATATCAAATAATAACAAACTTTATATTTAATTTTTGCAATACTAACAGTGATTTGACATTACTTTTCAATAACTTTTGATGAATTGAGTGGCATAAACTATTCTCAGTTAATATTATTTTACACAAAGAATTTATCAGTATTTACTGACTTTTACACAAGCATTCATTTTATAATGGAGCTACACCCTTTTCAATTCGTATCTACCAATGATTGAAATCCATTTTTGGTCATTTATGTTTTTAAAATAGTCGATAATCTTAAAACATTTTCGTTGCAAAAACTTTGGGCCAAATCATGAATTAAATTATGCTTAATCAAGTTAAACTTTATCTGTGACCCTATTCAATCATTTAATCAAAAGCTCATTAGTTGTTTAAAGCCAATACAATTTGGATTACTTGATTTGACTATATAGTTACCCAAAATGTCGATCTGACACTAAGATGTTTTCTCGAAGAGCATCTCACACATTAATTGCACAACAATTGTCGTACATTATGTATTTTCTAGCTTATTTTAATTAGTGAATTGTGTCCTTTAAAGCTGCTCTATTTGTTCTATTAAAGTTACTTGACTAACTGAAAGTTTTTAGAACGAGAACCAGTGTTCATACTTTGATCAGTATTTTGCGTATAAAAAAGCTTTGTGTGCCTTTTACTTTAGCAATCTTTTAAAGTCTTCTAATCATTCAAAATAAAATTTGAGGCTTTAAAGTGTAGACATATAGGGGAAGAATTGTTTGATGGAAAAATATAGTCAACTTCATGAGTTTGTTAAACCTTTCTTTTAAAATTCAAGAACGTTTTTGCTCTAGTACCAAGTTTTGTTATGTGATCCCCATGTTTAAGCTTTCTCTTCTTTGCACAGCTAAGCGTGCAGCCATTATCAACTGTGCTTCTTCCAGTGGCAAAGCTTGTAATATTTCTTATTTGCTTTCAAAAAGATGTTTTAGGACCGCTTTTGAACTTGATTAGGTCTCCAGGTCATATACTCTAGCTGGCCAGCGCTTTATGATAGGCCAAATAGTCTACTATTGCTATCAAAATGATGACTAATACAATTAATGTTAATCTGGAACTAATAATACCGCATATACTTCTTTTGTTCAATTATTTATAGAATGGCCAGATTGAGTGTCTTTCACATGCCAGCGCCCCCAAATACAAACTATTGTTCAGCTAGCTAGTGTTATGATTATGGACCAAATATTACACGCTGCTAATATCACTGGTGAATTCAGAAAACAGGTTTGATTTGAGTTTTTGAAAATTTACATCACTAGCTTATCTTAGTGGTGACACGCTGTTCACCGCTTCAAACAAAAGTTAAGGCCCATATCCTTGATTGTGGCCTGTGTGCTGCTATGGCGATAAAATTAGAAACCGTATTAATAAGCTATTAATTTTATCTCCATCTCTGCTTAACTCCAAGCGTATGCTTGAAACATATATAAAGCGGCCCAGTAAGAAGCTGAACGGGGAATATTTTCAATACACTCATCATTAACAAATAAAACGCTTTCAATCATGTCTTTAGGTACTGCTTTTGCTTCTGGACCTTCTCCAAGATCCACTTTCATTGAAAAATTGATCAAAGCTCTCAATTTAGACGTTGAAATTAATAGTGATGCTAACGATGAAACATTCATTTCCAACTTCCCGTTGAGAAAGCGCCCTGTTTTTCTTTCCAAAGACAATATTGCGATTTCCGAAACCATTGCAGTGGCTTTCTACTTGATCTCCCTTTCCAAGAACCCTGAATACAGTGGTAAAAATGATTTGGACAGAGCGTCTGTTTTACAGTGGCTATCATATGGCAACTCTGATCTTGTTAGTCCATTGATCCAAATATTTGCTGCAGGCGGTGATACCCAAAAAGTTGAAGCTGCAATTGAAAGCGCCCACAAGCAGTTGGACTATGTCAGTGATAAACTTGCACAAAAGTCGTTTCTTGTTTCCGAATATGAAACTGTTGCTGATTTATTTATGAGCACGATTCTTGAGTCAGTTATAGGCAACTTGGCAAATTTTCCTCATGCTAAGGATTATCCAAACATCAACAACTACATTGAATTGATCAAGAAAAACCATTAATGTTTGCCTATTGTTATTTGGAAAATATGATTATACAAAGCATAAACAATCCTAGTTTGATTATGCTTTAAATACTTTTACAATAATTTAAGAATCTTTATTAAGCTATAACTTGACATTAATTTTTAATCTGAAGATTTTTATAAAGCAGTCCTAATATCAAATCAATGTTCAAATGCATCGCATATTTTACAATTTCTCCATATTATAGTAATTGTAGTACTGCATAAAAGCGATCGTCCCCTATTAAAGCGTTCCAATTTTTTTGTATTCTCTTGTTTCTTAGTTGTGTGGAAAATCATCTTTCTTCAAAGCTTATGCAGTTTTCAAAGTTTTAGAGGATACTACACCAGTAATATCATTTCCCAAGCAATTAGCCTAACCAGATAAAAACGTACTGAAGAATGGAACGTTTTTTGTTTCAATAATTTATCTAAATTTTTTATCAAAAGCTTCCTTTCCTTTGTTACCGATGAGTAACATCAGCGACACCATTTACAATTAACTCAACTTATTGCCACAAATAATAAGCGCTACAATAATAAAACTAGGTGACAGTTTATTTTTCAGCATGTTTATGCTTTGAATATACACTGCGTGCATGGTTGATGTTTCAAAGAACTTTTAGAAAACCAAATTGCATAATAGCAATACCGAATGCAATTGAGTTCGGCCAACTCTTTAATCAAATGCTTTCCTGTGGCTTTAATTTACTGAGTACTATCATTTCTTTTTTCACCTTTTTCTATCATCTTCATGCTGCATAAAGAAAGGAGATCAGAAAAGGCATTTAGATTCAATACAATTTTTGTTCAAAAAATATCTACTGGATTAGTGACTTCGAGGTTAAAAAAAAGTAAAACTACTACGGGCCCGCCCTTTTTATTGTAACAGGCACCAGGTAGGCTGCTGATATCTTAAAATAATACGTTCATTTATACGCAGCACTTTGAGATAATAGTGAAACAACTACCAAGTCAACCAATTTACTTTTTTTAGCATAAGAAAACAAGTTTTTTATTATTAGCTTGTTTTTAGGATCACAATGTAATTGAACTCGGTAATTTAGTCAATGAAGTAGAGATGGGTTTTAACGGAGTTACAAGATATTAAATAACCACTCTCAGTCCTGTTTTAATAGTTAGGTGTATACCCTATGTAAACTTTTGGCCTTTCATAATCATCCTAACATACACTCAATACCTTAGATTTTGGCTATCCAACTCCATAAGGTTACATCGTAAAGGGATTTTAAATTGAATATCAAGGGTCCTTTCTATGCTTCGGAAAAAATTTTTCTGTGGAAACAATAGAGCTATCTCTTTTGAAGTGAATTTTTTAGCAATAGAAAGCATTCTCATTGGAAGCTGGGTGCTGAATGGTACCAAAACTTTATGCCGCCTTGTTTAAACGTGTCTTGACCTATGAAAAAGCTTTAAAACTCTTTTAAAATAACGATATTTCCGCTATTCTTAAGTGAATGGATTGGCGTTAGTTTTTCTACTTAAACACCATCAAGTCCATTGGCAAATAACAGAAATGCCGAATAGACTCTCAATCAATTCAATTTAAATGAAATCTATTGTATTGTGGCTGCTGTGCTTCACCACATGTTATGCAACTGAGGTTACTTGGACTAACATGAGATCTGTCAAAGGTTACGCTGAACTGTTTTCATGTATGAAACTTGTTCGTGAAGAACTGGCTTTTGAGTTTGTTGGAGACAACAGAAAGTATGGTTCCAGTACTTACAATGCACCATGTTCCCACCCTCCAACTACAGGCTCTGTTCTTTTATGCTCAGCTGACTACGCAGACCATAATATGAAAAAAATGCAAAAAATTTATGGTGTCATGGAATTATACTGCAACAGATTTACTAATTTTGCCTCGAATGCTTCTTACTTTAAGCAGCAATATGAAAATGCTACCAAATATTATGTTCCATTATCAAATATTCATAATGCAAGTTTGCCACTTTATAGTCCAACCATTCCAAACCAAAATGCGGATAGACCAAGATTTGTTTCACTTTTGAGACATTATACTAATATGGATGATTCAACATGGTATGCTCTTGGCTTAGTAGCTTTGTTTTTAGCCTTGGCTTTAGTTGGTGGTATATACACTTGTTTGAGATCCACCGGTATGTTGCGAACCATAAATAAATATAGTTTTCCAAAGTTGTGCCAAAAGTACATCATATTTCCGACGCTTCTTCCTGAAGGCAAATTTTCAGCAGAGTATGGGTGGAAGTGTTTTACCTTCTTAGCACCAAATAGAATTCAGTATATTGTTGACATTTTTGTTTTAGCTTATCATGTTGGTATCTATTGTGCGCCCTACTATCTTAATGATATCACTTTCTTCAAAACTAAGGATCATACATGGAAAAGGTTTTTGGCAGACAGATCAGGCATCTTGGCTTTTGGTGAAATCCCATTAGTTATATTATTTGCTGGTAGAAATAACCTCCTGTTGTGTATTACTGGTTGGTCCTATTCAACATTTATGCATTTTCACAAACTGATGGCAGTTTGGATGTGTATTGATTCTATTATTCACTCCGCTGCTTATACAGCTATTATCACTAACTACACTGCCCAATTGGAAGATTTGTATTTTGTTGCTGGTATAGTAGCTACTGTTGTTTGTTGTGTTATGTGTGTATTGGCGCTTCACGCCATTAGAAAAAGATTTTACGAATATTTTGTTATTGTTCACGTTTTGATGGGTATCGTGTTTGTCACAATGTGTTGGTATCATTGTAACATTCTTGGCTGGTGTGAATGGCTTGTCGCAGCGTGTGCAATTTGGGCTATTGACAGAGCTCTTCGCATTGTCAGAATGAGTGCATTTGGTGTTAGAAAAGCAACTATAACAGTTGTTGATGATGAACTAATTCAAGTGGTTATAAAAAAACCAGTTTGGTGGACAACTGCGGCTGGGCAATATGCCTACATTTACTTTGGCGGTTTGTTATTTTGGCAAAACCATCCATTTTGTGTCGTTTGCAAAAATGAGAATATCATTGCCTACATCAAGGTTAAGGAAGGTATTACCAAATATTTATGGAAGCGTATTAAGGATTCTGGAGCACCAGTAGAGTGGAATGTTTGTGTTGAAGGTCCATATGGAGCAATTGGTAATTCAGGAATCAAAAAAATGGAAGAAACCCTACTTTTTGCTGGTGGTAGTGGTGCTCCCGGTATCCTGGATGTTGCATCAGAAATTACTAACGGAAAGTTGATTTGGGTTGTTCCAACCCTGTCAATGGTTAAAGCTTACTCAGACTTGTACCAACATGTCAAGATCTCAACATCTATATATGTTACAAAGGAGACCGGAAAGTCACGTTATGTCGATTCGGCAGAATTATTTTCATCAAATGAAGAAGAATCATCATTATTCGAGGGTAAAAATTCTGATGTTGAAAAGAATGCTTCGTTAAACTCCACCACAGTTGAAATTAACTACGGTAGACCAGCTCTTGCTGAAATTCTCAATACTTATCTGGCAAACAGTAATGCATCAAGTATCGGTATTACATCATGCGGTCCACCCAGGATGATGGACCAGTTGAGGCATTTAGTGTCAGATGCGTTTATTAAATATGATAAGAGTTTAGACTACTTTGATGAGCTGGTCGTTTGGTAATCATCAAATTAATTTTTTATTATTATTTATACTATCGTTTCATTTCGAACCTTAAATATTATGATCAATAATCAGATTCTTGTTGTGATTAACTGAAGTAAAATCCCCCACTTTACTGTATTTGATTGCTTTGGTTTGGATTTACAATATTTTTAGGGATTAATTTATTGAATTCGCTAAGCGGTGCCTGAACTTTCGCTTTTTAAAATATTGCATAGGGATTATTAAAAAAAACCAATCTTTGCTCTATTATCAAAATTTGCATCAATGTTAACTGTGAGCGGGAGCTGCATAGCTCTACTATTAAGTGGTTACAAATCCGCGTTAATTCTTTTATTTGGCTTGGTTAAAATTCAATAAGTCAATGGATTAGGTAGTAAAATACATTGTAAATAGTCATTATTTGATAGCGATCAAAGTATAGGCGTATGATTGACCTCTAATATCCGTTCTTTGTTTCAACTTATAAATTAAATTAATTCAAAACAAATTAACGATATTCATGACTTTCAGTACAAAGTTAAATTTAGGCTTTATTGTTAATTTAAGTGGTAATTAAAAAATTACTTGATAAAGAATTGAAACTTTTTTTGGGTATAAACTGCGACATACATGCTAATATCGTATGATCACTATTGATTGTGCATGCTATGTTGAACAATATTGCACACATGATATGCAAATGTAGATAACAGCAGACACTCACATGCAAGGCTGAATTTTCCAACAAAATTTATACGCATTGTATCAATGCCGCAAAGTAGCATTACAGTTTCAATCCGTTCCATTGATACATGATTATTAGATTAACTTCACAAAATACATGTTACTCCAATGAAATGGAAACTAGTCTTATATGAAAGCTATTTGTCAATCAATATTCACTACAAAAGATTTAATTTCTCTGCTTCATTTAACCATTTACATACTTTTGCAAAATAAGCAATTATTTGTTACAGTAATTTCTCATAGCATCTTGTTCGTTGGTGTACATCTCCGCATTATACTTTTTCTTAGCAAATCGTATGCAAGATTAATAGAATTGGAAAAGTGAACTATACATACAGTGAACGCTGCTATTCAATAGCAGTCAAATTGATGCCTGTGCATTAATAATTTCATATTTATGCATGGGCAATGCAGCCTATAATGAAGAATATTCCTGAGGCTTAGCAACACATATGAACTTACATTGGGCATATGATTGTAATACTTTACATTATTGGAAACAAAAGTCAGAATAGTCAGATCTGGAACTTCCAACCTCCTCTTTCATCTTGTTTCGTATTCAAAACTTTTGATGCCTGGCTTTCAAGAATTTGGCAAATCCAATGATTATATCCGAAAAATCTAATTCTTAGATTAGTTTTAATTTTTTTTATATAAATGGTCTTTCACTTTCAGTTTTACATTCAAATTTGTATGATTTACTACATTGAATAATGGTAGTTAGCCAACACCGCAAAACTGGAGAGCAATGTTGCTACTTCAACTTCAATGCCACAAGTTAGTTGTCACATGGATATAACATAAGTGTGACATTTCTAGATTCAAGTTCCGAAGAATTGAAGAATAGTGTGGTCAAGCATTATCGTTTCCATACAAACTGAAACAAAATTGACCACTTATATTATCTTAACGTTCTGACTGAATTTATTTCCACAAGATATTCTCTGTTGTTACCGTAGAAAGTGTTTGGCGTTATCTTTTAATAGATAGGTCTATTTAACCGGAGCTTATGCCTTAAGAAATTAAAATTTAACCAGCTTAGCGCACGGAGGTAGAAGCGGTGTAGTTTATGTGCCGTACATTACTAATGACAGCCACACTTGGCCGGTACACTTTGGTGAGTCTGAAAAAGTTTAAATACGCCTGTTGCTCTCTTTTTTGCAATGTCGTAAAGGAAAAGCCAACAGCAAAATGGCGCGTATTGTTATTATTGGTGGCACTGGTCATGTTGGGAGTTACTTGGTCCCCCGCTTAGTCGAGCTTGGCCATGGCGTCGTTAATGTAACTCGTGGTAGTGCGAAACCTTACTCGCAACATTACGCTTGGAATCAAATCGAAAATGTTGTTATTGATAAGAAGGCAGAAGAAAAGAAAGGACAATTTGGCAAGAAGATCGCTGAATTGAAGCCAGATATTGTGATCGACATGATTTCTTTCAAACTGTCGAGCATTCAACAGCTTGTTGAAGCGCTGCGTGGTAAAGTTGAACACTTTTTATTTTGCAGCTCAATCTGGGTTTATGGACGTTTCTTTGCAGTTCCTTCGACTGAAGCAGATCCTCCAAATCCAATAGATGATTACGGGCGTGGAAAGGCGGAAATTGAAGCATGGTTGACACGTGAAGCTCGTCTCAATGGCTTTCCCGCTACGTCTTTTCGTCCTGGTCACATTGTTGGTGAAGGTTGGAACCCTATCAATCCTCTTGGAAACGCGGATCCGGAGATTTTCTCGCTAATTTCACGAGGCGATGAGCTTGTCCTACCAAATCTTGGCCTTGAAACGGTGCATCATGTGCACGCCGATGATGTTGCGCAATGGGTGGTACTTGCTATCGAGAATCGGGCGGTGACGATTGGAGAAGTGTTCAATACAGTCTCTGAACAAGCAGTGACTTTGCGAGGGTATGCTGAAACTGTGTATCGCTGGTTTGGAAAGGAGCCACGCATCTCTTTCAAACCTTACGATGAATGGATTCTTGGCCTTGGAGATGGAACTAAAAACTCACGTGGACATGTCATTAGAAGTTCATGTCATTCGATCGAAAAAAGCCGCGTGCGTCTAGGCTATCATCCTCGTTACACTAGTTTGGAGGCAGTTTATGAATCAGTTCAAGCTTTAATAAAGAGTGGCGATATTACAGTCGAAAGTTCCATCAATTGAGGATTTTCTTAAATAGACTTTTTTTAAAAGTAATGGCAAATAATATACATTGAAGCAAGTGCTCTATTTTTGTGGATTTAAATTGCCAACGGTATCAAAAGCTTAGTTGAAAAGCATGAAAATAGAAAACATCACAAAGTAAATAGTGCTATTCTAGCTATACACAGTATATAAGCATGCTTAAAAATGCATAAATCTTGTTGTTATCATATAATTTATTTGATGACAAACGTACTTTTTTGTAGTTATTTGAAGGTTCTAATGCATTTCTTTGGGGAAAATTGCTCTCAAGGTTTTTTACCTAAATAGAAATCTTTACAGTATTCGACTACACTAAATCAAAAGTTGTGCTTCAAATGCTTGAGAAACCATGTGCTAAATGTATGATTGAAACAATTTACTGTCAACTCTTATCAATCATACATTACTGTATTAAATACATGCTAAAAATAAACTACCAAGTAATTTAAATACGACTTGCCTGTGACAAATATGGAACGTAAATGATTAGTTCAGTAACAAGGCAATATGTAAGATTTTTCTCAATAAGCTAAAAATTCCTGAATTAATATAACTAAGTTATTTAGTCTCTAATATGTTAATGACTTTATATATTATTTCAATGAACAATTTTGTGTTTAGTTAACATTTGTTAGAACTTTTCAAATTATAAATTAAATTAGGTTAAATCATATTAAACTTTTTCTGAAACTTCAAATTAATCATCAGATTGAACCTTATCAATTATCTTATGTCAATACAAATTGAATTACTCTATTCGATTACACACAGTTATCTAAAGTGTTGAACAAACAATAAGATGTCTTCTTTAAGAGTTACGCGTATGCATTAAATGCACTTACACTCTTATCTTTTAAATACAGATTTTAAAACTATACAGACTAATCTATAAAACAACAATTAAGATTCAAATAGACTCTTCTCAACTGCTATTTATATCACGACACTCGTCTATTTACTCACAAAACCCTGATGAGGGTTTCTTGTAAAATATAGTTATTACATATATGCTGTCATATATTTCACATTATCTACACTATGTGTCACATGATTAGTATCTGTTGAAAAATTGTATTTTCTAAGATTGCTTTACTCTTTTATAAAAATTTAGTCAGCTGATTTTATAATCTAAAACCGGAATACTGTTCATACACTAATTTATATTTTGTGTATAAAAGGCCTTTGCTTTACCTTTAACCTTACAATTCTTTAGTCTCTTAATCATTCAGAACATAGCTCTCAAAATATGTCTTTATAGCTAATAAAAAAATAAGTTAAATCTATCCAACTCGCTCTAAGTTTTATTCTAAGCCGATAGCAACAAAATTAATATTTTGCTTGGAAACATTCATCGAGTTGTCATCATCAAGTGACATTAAATTAGGTAGTCAAAATGTCAACCTTGCTTAAGTCTTGCATCTCCAACAATCGGGTAACTCCCTACCTGACTGCCATTTGTTACAACATTTCCTCCCCATTGCCTATCTCCCACTGATTACATACTGACAAGCTTTCGTGTCTATGACATTCATTACCGTTGAAAGTACTGTGCCATGATAATACAGTTTTTGCTTTGCAGCCGACCCAACCCATTGCCCAATGTTTACGTCATAAACACCTTTTTCACATTTTCGATGTAATCACACTTGGTGATTAGAGCTCTTCTAACCGCAAGTTTATATACGTTCTGTGACTTAAATGCTACCCCTTAGTCATCTTGGCATATATCAGAGGCTGTTGCAAACTCATCTTTTTTCAGCATGTATCATCACTGTCAGGACTCACATACATAACGTAATGACTCGCATAATTAGCTCTTGCCTCTAAAGTCGTGTTACCTGCAATGGCGCCTGTCGCATGAAAATGGTCTGCACTGTGGTCAATCTGTTGTCTGACCGGCTCAAAACCTAACTCACCGGACATCAACACCTCAATTAGTGTACCAAACTCTGTAACGTCGATAGGAAAACACGAATACCTAAATGCGGTAAACGAAAGTCTGTACCCGAACAGAGTATAGCATGGGCCCTTGCAGCATCGTACACATCTGTGTCAATCTCAGTGAGATTATTATACACGGCTAATCCGCCATTCTGGTCATCCCTCAATACAATTGTGACATTGGCATAACCGCTATTGTATAAGCAACCCAAGAAGTTAAGTGCGTCTACACTGGAAGTATTGTCTGTATCCATGTAAACCCAGCCTGCGGCTTTGGCAGCACTGACAAAAAGTAGCCCTGTAACTGCCAGTTAAAGAACCTTAAACATATATGATTCTTAAGATTCTATTTGAATATAAATTAACAGTAAATGGTTTTAACTCAAATGATAGAATTACTGTTTTTTATAATTTTGAACGGTTTGGTAAAATTAATCTCGTCTTGAAATCCGTTATTTTATATTAATTATGAGCTCATAAAGGAGTGGTTTGCAAGCTAAACCACAGTGGCTCCCCATATACAATATAAAAAACATTTTAGTTTACGGTAGCAGAATAGTTCATGATACTTGTGCTTGACTGCTAATCATATCATCAAAAAGTCATCTTTTGGATGAAATACGCTTTCAATGTCGGTATATATTTTTCAACATAGAGTTTTGAATGGTGCATGATTAACTCCAAAATTTAAAAAACAACATAAATGTATTCTGCATTATGGGCAACGACTTTAAAGGTTTTTTTGTCAATAAATAACAAAACTGTCTCAGCAATCACAAGAATTATCATAGCACGATTTAGTGGTACATGTATCAGAGCAACTCTCATAACCGTTTATTTTTTGGAAAAACATGGGCACATTCATATTCGATATCTTGAAAAGTTACCTAATAAAAACCTGTTTTGTTGTATCAGAACGACGAAAGACAAAAAGGTTTTTTGTTTTCCTCTTACTACTTATTTTTATTCTTCCCTTCCTTTAATGTTATTGAAAAAATAAATATTTAAAACTTTTGTTGAGTTTTGCTCTACATTGCTGTTCAAAAGAAACAACTGAAGAAGCGACACAGTTATTTACCTTATTTAAACTGCCTCTAACAATGAAAATAGTGCTGAGCAAACAACTGACTCTAGTTTTCATTAGGTTTTGTTTGGCTTTTGGCACAAATGATGCAAACCTTGTTAGCCATACTGTTTATTGTAACAGAAAGAACTTATGGTTTCAGTGTATGCTGACACAAGCAACCTGTGTACTGCAAAAATGATTTATTGAAACAAAAGTATCCAAACCGCAAATCATCATTCAAGGAAAAAAGCACAAGCCTTCAGTTAATCCTGGTCAAGTCAGACACTAAAAACCATGTATTTCCCAAACACAAGTTCAAAAAATTACAATTATCCCAAGCGTTAAAATATGATAAAATTTCCATATTATGTTTTGTCATTAACGATCACAAAACAGTTTTTTCCATTAATAATCAAACCAATTGTTGTTTTCAACTTCATTCTGCTGACACTCGCCCACATTGAACATCATTATCGTTTTTTGAGTTGTTTTCTAATCTCTGTTAAACAAAATAATGGATAACAGAATAGGCACAGGATAACCAATACCATTTGACAAATTAAAGATTCATAACTCGGAATATTTGTAAGACTTGCACCTCATGCGCATGTGCATCTTTCAAATATACTTTGTCTGTAAACTACAAGAACAAAATTTTAATCCAAAAATTGTGTAGATATGTTTCAGTGTGTTCATCTAAGAGCATATATGACTTCTTACTTGATGACAAAATTCAATGTTTGCTTTCAAAAACTGAAACATTTTTATAATGAGAATAATGGAGTGTGGCACCTTTTCATTATTGCGCTTTGTCAACAAATGTATCATTGGTACACAGTGGTGTGAAAAAATACTATGTCTCTTTATTTCTACACTAACAAACTTCCAATAATAATAATCATATCAAGCTGAAATCATTATCACAATCTTGGATGACAAGCATCTAAGGAATCTCAGCGATTTATTTATTCAAACTGTGAGATACAATTTTGGGGATGCACATTGTTGTTTGGGCTTGTAAAGACTTATTAAAATTGAGAGCTTGCTGCATGTAATTTTTGAATGCAAATTGTCCTTTCCAAAAAACTTAGTGTAGCTTAGATCACTAAAAATATGAATAATTTATAAGTTGTTAGGAACCAGCTACGAACGTTTTGTCACCGTTATCGAAATAAATCATTTGTGATTTAAGGCTACCCATCTGCAGATTTGCAACGTAAAGCTCAAATTTTTGCAAAACAGCTGGCTTTAAATTTGAAATTGCTAAATTTGTGTATTACATATGTTTTGGAGTACTTTTTAACATCAAAAACATAGTTTCAAAAAAAAAACAAATAGAGAAACAATGACATTAAGCCATATGTGTAAAATGTGAGTATTGCAAAGCATAAAAGCATTGACACCAAAAATGTTGCTTCAGTTGTCAACGTTGTTATTGCCAGCAAACCTATTTGCGCCATTTCTAGCATCTCTTTTATAGCTATAAGGAAGATTTGCTTTCTTGTCGAAACATTGTGAAAAAAATAATGCCATAATCGGCCTTAATATATCTTCGCTATTTGCTATTGTTCTACTAGTTAGGAATTGAGTGCTATCATCAAATTAATGTCTAAAAAAATAAACTACTTACTTAATCAATCTACTGATCTGAAAATTTACAGTACATTAAATTAAATTATTTTATTCTGGAATTAGGAATAGTTTTGAGTGCCACAAAAGCATGACAATAGAAAACATAGCTCGAACAGCGTCTTTAGATTTTTAGCTCACTTTTTGCATCTTTCAACTGCAAAAACAATATTCTCTTCTTCCTCATTTTGGCACAAATTATCATTCAAATAATAAACCTGGTGATCTATTGGTATCAAATCCAAATTTTTACTTATAGCTTCAAATTTATCTTCTACAATTGGTGCTTCCTTATTATCAACCTGCTTTTCTTTAGTTTCTATCTCATTTTGAATACTGGGAATACTGCTTAATGTTTCGTGCATCATTTTGATCTTTCTCCATCTAAACTGGCAGGCAGGCACAGTTCTGCCGGGAAACTGTGCTGCAATGTTTTCCCAGTTCATAAACGGGTTTTTCTTGCAATGTAGCAATAACTGGTCTTCTTCTTTAGTCCAAAACCTATATATTTTTGTCGTTTCTGAATTAAAATGTTGGGCCGGAAATGAATCCAGTAGATTATTATCATAATCAATGGCATAACCTGGTTGCTTCACCGGCTGTTCATAAAGTTGAACCATGGGTGACATCCTTCGGTAGTTTAAATTGTTTGGCAGTAGCAATAATGGAGGATATGTAGATTGTTGCTCCAAGCGATTTGGTGGCGACAGCAATCTTTTATGTTCTGGGTATATTGGATGGGGCAGGATGTCCGTATCAACTGATCCACATATTGGCGCTGTGTTGTAAAGCGGCAGTGGTGCTGGTGTCAAAAGCTGTGGTATTGATGGTCGCTCAACGGTAAGATACACTGGATGCACTGGATGAGTGTAGAGTCTGGAGGAATGCAAGTCACTCACTTCTGCAGGTGGCCTCAATGGTGGAATCAGTAACACGTGTGGAACTGTTCCAAACTTATTTGGTATTGGGTGATCTATTGGAACACTCACCCCTTTATTTGCCGTCGCTGGCCTTTTGCCATGAAGCTTTGTCTGTTCTGCTAATCTTGATGGATCAAGTGCTTCAGCCGACAACGTTTTAACAAAAGTACTGTTGGATGTGCTATTTGCCAAAGGGAACGTTGAATTTGGCTTCTCTTGTTGATACTGTGGTGGATTATTAGCGTCTGGAAGTGTCTTGTTTGTTTCGATTGATGACAATGCGCCTTTCATATCCTAACATGAAACTGGCACAAAGAAATGCGGGCTCTTTACTTGATATTCCCTAACAAGGTTGCGGTAAAACAAACTGTTTGAAGACCAATTTTCCGCATTCTTATCGTGTTTGGAAAACACACCACCAGATTTTATTGAACTAGGAATATGTCCGTCATACAATTGTGAAAACTGCTTGTTACTGGCATCCGAGGCCTTTGAGTGTGTCATAAAATTACTGTGATACTCTTTGCTGCTAGAAGTGTCTAGTATTTCTTAGACCTAGTGTTCAAAACATTGTATTGCTATCCAAAAAGTTGTATCACTTGGCTGCACTGTAATAGAAGTGCTACGCTAAACCGGTGATGCATAGAAAACACCTGTTTGCACATGCCTTTTTTTCACCGACCAAAGGAGCGGAATCCAATTGTAAAGCCTTTCTTCTTGGCATAACATTGCCCCATGTTTTACGCCGTTTGCACTGTTTAGTACTCAAACAATGTGCTGTATTGTGGTAATTTGCACTTGACGCCAAAAGCATATGCACTTTGTACCGTTTTATCCAGCATTTCCATATGCGTAAATGTTGGCCTGAAGATTATTTATTTGTAGTGGAAGCGGCGACATATAAGCAACAATGCTTGCAGGGTATTCTTCAACTGTTTTTGCCGCAAATTAGAGTCTTAAAGTAAACAAGCTTCTCTTTCTTGGAGTGCTAATTTAAACGTGAAAGCTGACTAGGTCTAAAATATGATTTGCCGCGATAGCAAACACTGTGACTGGAAGTGAGTATGAAATGTGTGCTTCGGCCCGTCGGCATGAAAATACCGCATCTCCAGTACACGCCTTAAATGGTGCTAAATGTATTTGCTCTTCATTTGAGATTCGGTTAGCTTTTTGCGTACAAACTTTTCTTTGTGCATTCTTAGGCCCTTTAATGCAGATAGAAAATATTCAATTCTATTTTTACATTTTTTGTTGCTGCAAGTTCTGGCACCTTACTTTGGGTTGCATGCAGGAGATTTCTCTCACGAACAGTGACAATTATCGATCTTTTCTTTTCTATTGAATAGCAACCGGCAACATGGTGTTTTACCAAAAGCCATCTTTTGTCTGAACTGAAATGTATGTGTGCAAAATTTACAATTTTTAATGTGGCTGCACGGGAAATTCCCTGATTATTCTTGTGCAGTTTGAGGATAAGTAAAAAATTCGCTAGCAGATTTCGGCTTACTTAACGGTTGTTTTCGGTGGCGATGAATGATCTCTTAGAGAGCTGCTACTGCGCTAAAAGTTAGCATGTAGATTAACAGTTTTTTACACGGCTCATCTATCTTTAGCATACTACGGAACCCCTGTACTGTTTTTTTTCTACTTTCTATATTGTTTGTTGGGGAAATAGCGCCTATAAATAATTCCAAAAACATCAACAGAGACAAGCATGTTGTATCCGCTAAAAATTTGGCCTATTCTCATACTTTGAATTTGTTTGAAATGCAAAGAGATAAAACCAACATAAGCTTTCATACTTCATTTATAAAACTACAAGAGAAGAACATTTACATTATTCGCACGTTGATACCACAAAAATTAAGATGTGATGTAGCTTAAAAGTATCTGAACTTAGTTTCACTTAATGACAAATTCTTTTCTCATACTAAGAAAACAATTTTTACATGGGAAATTCAATGTTGTAATCCACAGCTTAATCAAAAAAATTTTTAGAAGGGCCTTTTTTTAGTTCTTCATCTTTTCGATCATGGAAACAAATACACCAGACTACTCACCAAAATTTTGCGCAGTTCATCTAAAAGTTAAAAACCTGTTATGCTCCAATGGTTGTGTTTATTAATCCCCAGTAAGAAAATTTTATGACTTGTTTTTGTACATAAAGTCTTTAGTAACAATAAAAACAAAAAACTGGGCAAATCTTGGAATAAGAAGTAGACTTATTGATCGACTGACATTTTTTTTGAAAAAACAATGGTTTCACATAACAATCTATTAACCCTGATGAATCACGTCAAAATAAAACTTTTTGATAAATTAGTCCAAGAAAACAAAAAGGTTTTTATGGCCATAGTTGATCTGTTCACAGGATTAAACCTAATGAAATTAAACTGCTTGTTGTCTTTAGCGTTGATGTAAAGGCAGAAAATATTTTTTCAAATTCGTAAGCTTTATAATAAGCCAACACCAATGCAAGTGAAGACTGAAGCATTCTTATCATTTTTTTGCAGTGTAATAATTCATATTTTTTGTTGAACGCAACCAAAACCTTTTACACTCTGAAATCGACATTTCTGAGCATTTTCATTTATTTGGGTGCCATTTCCCAGCACGTCAAAAACACTGATGCCTTCGAATGCAAATTCATTTTTAAACAAACCGTTCAATTTATTCACTAAGTTGTGACTGGATCTCATTACTGTAGGCCAATTAATATTGGTATACTCTGCGCCTTTTTTCTGGCTACTAACCTCTTTTGGCATGCTGAACAATACTCTGCTTTTTTTAGTATAGGCCTTTGTGCTTTCAAACTCAATGAAAACTTTGAAATTCCTAGCTCCATCCCATTACTTAATATTGAATTATTGATAAAGTTTACAGTATTCTCCGGTTGCGTTCAATTCCATTGCCTTTATTACATTTACGTATTGTCAAATTGGCGTATCCCATTTATAATTCTTTCCGGATTTAAGCCATTGCTACGGAACCAAGTTGTGTAGACAATAGACTCGTCTATTTAATTAACCAAATTGTAGTTATGTACATTCAAAGTTTTTAGTCTGATCCGAAACCATATTTAGCTGCTCTATCACGAAACTAAGTACATTTATTCAGTTTCTATACATGAAAATGAACTTAAAAACGGAATTAAGAGGTATGTAAGTTTCTGTTCCGAGATTTTTTCTATAAAACACCTTTTCTTCCTATTTCTGAACATTTACAAACTAAAGAAAGGTTTTTGAGAAATTACAAAATAGCTGAGTTGAATGCAATGGCTGAATTTGATAAAGTTGAACCTGTTGAATTACCAAGCATTGTTAACAACTGTTATCAATATAAGGCGCTTAAATATAGTAATTATTCAACAGAGCTTTCATATGATGATGTCGAGATTCCAACTGAACTTCACGCTACGCAAGTGCTTGTCAAAACAAAAGCCACTTCGGTTAATCCGGTCGATATCTTAATAAAATCTTTTTCATACAGCTGTATTGGTGCCAAACGTAAAGGTTTTGGAGGTGATTTTGCTGGTATAGTTATCAAAAGAGGTACCAAATCCAAATTTAATCTTGGTGATAATATCTTTGGTACCATTTCACAGCCATTGAGTACCACTGGTTCATTTGGGGAATACTTTTTGTTTGACGAAACAAAGGCGATAATGGTTGATAAGATTCCAGAGGGTATGACTTATGCCCAAGCTGCATCACTATCAACTGTTTGCGGAACAGCTTTGCAAGCATTAAAAGAACATAGAGACCTTGAAGCCAAGAATGTACTTATCCTGGGAGCTGGTACCTCTGTTGGCTCATATGGTGTCCAATTTGCAAAGCACTATTTCAAAGCTGCTAAAGTTGTGGCCACTTGCTCTTATGCATCTTCCAAAAGGGTTAAAAGTTATGGCGCAGATTTTATTGTTGATTACACTAAAGGTGAGACTTCAAAAGTTAACGAAGTTTTAGAATTTGTGAAGGAAAATGGAAAGTTTGACATTATTTTGGATACTGTGCGAGATCCTTCATTTTACAGGTACTCTACTAAAATTTTGCATGGTTCAAATAAAGGAGGTGTTTATTCTCTAATTGGTGGCTCTTCCGTCATCGATTACAAAAATGTTAAATTTTTCCATCTTTTGCCTACATGGTCTTCTATTAATTACAGTCTTAAAGCTAAGTTATCTGGTGATATTGCAAGATTTGCCTTAATTTTTCTTCATGGCGACAAAGGTTTTGCACCAACCGTAGACAAATTGTTTCAAGCAGGTCAATTCCAGGTCATTATTGATTCAGAATACGATGGCTTGACACAATATAAAGATGCAATTGAGAAAGTTGCAGCTGGAAAAGCTAAAGGCAAAGTTGTGTGTTTATTTTAGCTTATACTGGGTATACATTTAATTGATTTTTTGAACTTTGCAACAAAAAGAGATTGTGGTCCTTTGTTAATTTTGTTAAAAATGCATTGTCAATAGAACAACAACAAGTGACATGATTTGGCTATGATTTGATTTACTAAATACATTTTCAATACCATGTCATCGATTCTGAATTGGATATGTGATCAAAGTCAATACTACTAAACGATATAATGTATTATCAGTTACAAAAAACACCTGTAATTTCTATAAGAAAAATTTGATGTTTATTAATCTAATGATTTATGTCATATGATAGTTGTCTTCAAGTATCAATGCTCAGCTTATTTTATGAGTAATTACAAAATAAGTGGGAATCAAGTATTGCTCAATTATCATAAGATATTCAATACTCAAGCGTAAACCGCAACATACATATCGCTAACGTAGAATCATTGACAAGCAACATTGAGTATTAAGTTAACTAAGTACTACTTATAACACGTTAGCGTACATAACAATAGAGAGTTACATGTAAGGTTGAATATATTAATACAATAAATGCATACTGCATTAATACTTCTGAGCAGCAGTATGCTTGAATCCGCTCCGTTGCTATCATGTCTATTGGATTAATTATAACTGACAACTTATGAAATAAATAAGGTTAAATCAAGTCGAATTTTATCTGAGACTTTAATTAATCAGAAGATTCAGCCTTATCAGCTATCTCAAGCCAATACAAATTGAATTACCTGATTCGATTACATACAGTTACCTAAAGTGTTGATCAGACAATAAGATGTCTTCTTTAAGAGTTATGCTCATCCATTAAATGCACTTCAACTCTGACCTACATTATCTTTTTTCTAGTTAGTATCAATTAGGAAATTGCATCTTTTGGGATTGCTTTACTCATTGTATTAAAGTTTCACTTGTCTAATTCAGATAGTCTAGAACCGGGATTACGATTCCTATTGTAATTTATGTTTTGTGTATAAAGGGCCTTTATTTTACCTTTTACATTAGAACTCTTTTATGGTCTTTTAATTATTCAGACCATAGTTTGAGAAAAACTACACGATAGTGGGTATACATATTTGCGAATTGGAAATGCTGCCCGCAAAGCCATAATAGGTTTATTCAATTATACGTTTACTTCAACAAATTTTTAGGCTAGTGATGGATTCGTTGATTTTAATTATATTTTTTGTCTATTGAAGATCATAGGCTCAACTTTTTGATTAAACCTGTCTGTATCTTCTTCAAGTATTCAAAATACTGCTCAGAAAATTGCTGCTGAAGTGCCTTTTTCAAGCTCTTTTTTTGATTGTATGCCATCAGCTGTAGCTTCTCAATTGCACTCTATTACTACAAAAGTTGCTTCTGGTAATACTAGCAGCAAACCGACCAAACCTGTAACTGATTATTTACTAAACCAAAAAGTAATATATCCACCACATGGATGCAGACTCATTACTTTCCCCGCTGCTAAAGCTTATTCATCTAGAAAGTTTGAATGATTCCAATTTACCTCTATCATTCCTGATACAACTGCTGATCAATCATCTTCTTCACTTATTTCGGCAATCAAAAATGCGAATCACTCTATACATTCTTTTATAGGTTTCCATAAGGCTTTAGTTTGCTGATAATACTACTCGCCTAAAAGGGAGCACTGGCATCGATGAAAATTTTGGTTTCATTAAGTTGTTACTCAAAGCACAACCTCTGCAATAGCTCAGCAACTATTATTTATTTTGCTGAGACTGTCTATTCAATTCCATTCTAATATGTAATACAACATTTATTTTTGGCTGAGTTATTTAGAGTGAATAGTTACTCATGGCATCATTGATATTAGTGATTTGAACTAAAAAATATAAACAAAAGTCAAAACAAAAGGTTTTAGGTGCATAATTAACATTTGTTAAGTAACAGTTTTGATATCGGAACTCAAGTCTAGCAAATTAAACAAACATGAGTCATTTTATAATTATCCTTGTTTTTTAACTAAAACTTCATGTAAACAATTTTGATAAACATAACAGTAAATGCCAATATCTTAAAGATTGCATCATATTTTTGCTTTTCGATTGTTTCTGTACATTTTTTTGCTTTATGATTAATAAACCTTTATGTATCTAGAAAAAACCTTTTTTTCCTCTAATTAAGGTTATTTTAGTATAACCGACAAATAACATTGGTACATAATTTATTAGCAATTTGAGTGAGGTTATCCTGTTTAATGACTACTTTTCACTCAGTCAGTTGCTAGACCCACTTCATTGACAACCAGGTTTAGCTGAAAAGTATTCTACAACTGAATTTCATAGGTATTGATGTTTGTCTTTGTAGATGCTCAAATGATTTTTCAGTTAAAAACAAGGATGCAAATACAAATTGTCAACCAGAAATTGTTCAAGGTAATTCAGAGCTAAGTTGTGTATACGATTTTTTTACTGTATCCTGAGCATGGTATTTCAACTGCAGCTTGGACCTATTTGCTAAATGGTAACGATTTGTCACCGATAGTTGGTAATTTAGAACGGTGAATTGAATTTTTTTTTGAATAACGGTCATATCACTTTATTCATACTGAAATTTATCAGACAATAAAACATGTCTTTGATTTGAACAATTAGAGCAATAAAATACCAAATACATGTGGCATGTAGCTACATTCAATAAACTTAAGGACAAATAAATAGCAACCTATTGAAATGAAGATACCATGTCGGGTGAAATCTTTGTAATTTTCAATGCATCAAGTTTCTTTTTTCACAAATTGAAGATATCTCAACTTTTGCAATATTGTTTGGTGCTGAACAAAAAACGAAAAAGAATGACTTAGCTGATTTTTAAACTATTAAAGCTCGTGTCTTTTTATAATTACCAATTTCAATTGACAATACAAAAGGTAAACTCAACGAAACGTTTTATCTTGAAATTGTAAACTTGATTTAAAAAAAGTTAAGACTAATTGCAAAGCGATCAATAACCAAAAATTCGGGTTGCTCAAAGAATAAAAAAAAGAGTTGCTACAGCTCTTATATAAAACTATTGAAACGTGACAGAAGTAGAAGTCAACAAAAAAACAGGAATTAGAACACACATCCTTTTTGCTATTTAAACTTCGGCTTTGTTTCTCTTTCCTTTGGCCTGGTTTTGTTGTTTAAAAATGGCTCCCCAACCATACTTGGACCTAGTTCTTAAATGTGCACCATATTTGCTAAAAATCCACGGAACAGGAATCATCGCAATGGAAATAAAGGCAAAAACAGAAACACCCCAGTACACGTGTAAGTTCTGCATCATTTGAACAGTAAAAAGTGGGAAAACAGAAGCGACAACGTATCTTAAAACGTTATTAGCAGCCAATGCAGATGCAACAGAAATTGGTGGATAAGCCATTGAAAAATAGGTTAAAATCGAAAAGAAAATCAATACCAAAGAAAATCCAAATAAAACACCAGACGCAATAGGAGCCATCCAATGAACACTTTCTCTTGAAGTCCAAGCTAACCAAAACAATGATGGTCCCATAGTGACCGAACCAACCATACATGGTAATAAACGAGATTCAGGGATTGGAGCAATTTTATTACCATCTTTATCTTTCATACCAATATAGCCATCGTCCCACCTCTTGAAAAAAATGTATCTATCCATCCAAACATAGAGAGCAGCACCTGATAGTAAACCTAATCCAACGCCTAAAAATGGTAAACCAGAAACACCTAATGACATTTTATAAATTCCACTAAATATGACAGGGAAGGCTTCAAAAAAACCAAACAAAACGGAAAAGACAAAGGCAGTATAAATTGAAAAAACTAAAACAATTGGTTCAACAAATAACATTTCAAGGGGCTTTGAAAGAGTAGTTAACAGCATGGAAGCTAAGAAGTCACCGGGAGCTAAGCCTGCTGCAATTTTTTTACCTCTTTTCTTCAATCTCTTTTTCATGATTATTGGCTTATAAGTCTCAGGCATGACATATAATGGGATGAACACAGTAGCAGCAAAAAATAAATTAACCCACATAACCCATTGTAAGCCACCAATAGTATTCGGGTTGTGACTTGCTTTATTTTCCGCAACAAAACCACCAATGATAGGACCAAGAACAGGACCCGCTAATGGGGCAAGACAAAAAGATGTCATTGCTAGCCCAATTTCCTGAGGTCTCCAAATATCAGTGATGGTTCCACCCGCAATTGCGAGGGCACCCGAAGAAGTTAAACCAGCAAAAAAACGCAATACCAAAACTTCTCTAATATGTCTAGAAAGACCAACGCCCATAATAAATAACATTGAGACAGGTAGAGAAACACAGTAGACGATTTTTCTACCGAATAATTCCGATAACGGAGCAGCATAAGTTGGCCCAAAGGCTAAACCTAACACATAAAGAGTTAAACCAGCAAGACCCAAAGTTTCTGAGATTTTCCATTTAAGCATCATCTCTGGAATTGCGGCAACATAAAGGGATGAACCAATAGTTATGACGAGGCAAAGGAAAGCTGTTGTCATAGTACAATACCAACGAAGCCACATTGGCCAATTATAGGGACAATCAGGATCATCAGGACCATCCCAGTCAACTGTACCTGGTTCATAACCAAGAAAATCAGCGTCATTTTCATCCGTAACATTTTTTTTTTCCTTTTCAATTATTTCCACCTCGGCAGTCTTTGGAGTGTTGGTTAACGTTCTAACAAAATTTGAAATATCTGTCGACCTTTTAATCAATTCATCTCGTAGTTCTCTCTGATATTCATCATTGATATCTATATCTTTAGCACTAGAACCTTCATAAACTGGTATTGCTTCTGGAACATACTCCGATGAAGCGTAATTTCCCTTGGAAGAGTGTGCATCGGCTTCTTCGAGTTCCGACACCATATTTGCTGGCAGTGTTAAAGTATTATAATTTCAAATGTTGACAAATAGTAAACAAGGGCAAAAAGAAAATGGTCCTTATATCAGAATGTCTCTCAATTATATAGGTAACACATAAAGGTTGGGGCGTTTTCCAAACAATAGGGTGACAGCAAAAGAGCAACTAAAATTTTGGAGGTTTTCTGCCCATTCTTTAAGATTTGGGCTGCTATTACTTAAAAAAAGATATAATGGCCACGTTACGAAGCGTCTTTCTCACATACAAAAGCGCAAACATATTATTTGTGACAATGTATCCCGCTACCCAAGAAAGCTTGGGTATGACCTCTTTTCGTCAGAGAGTATTCACCTTTTGCTGTTGCTTTTTGTAAAACAATCAGCAAATTGTAGCGGCAAAAACAGGTGCTATTCCGCTTCGCGATCCCACTACAATTGTGCAAGCACTGTGACACGGAGTTGGGACAACAATCTATTGCCTGATTGTTTGGATTAGTATTTCTTGAACTGTGTTCTGAACAGTTGAAAGAACATAGTAAGAAGTATACATTAAAGGCAAAACAAAAGCCTTTCATACACATAATATAAATTGAAAGATGAACCGTAATCCCGGTTCTAGACTCTCTGAATTAGTCAAGTGAAGCTTTAATACAATAAGTGAAGCAATTCTAAAGGACACAGTTTCTAGTTGATACTAACTAAATAAAAGAGAGTGTAGTTCAGATGTTGAAGTGCCTATAATGTATGAGTTTACCTTTTAGATAAGACACCTAGTTGCCTGCCCAACTCATTAGACAACTGTATGTAATCAAATCAGGTAATGCAATCTGTAATTGCATGAGATAATAGGGTTTTATTCGATGATTGGCTGGAGTCATGAGTAGATTTAACTTGATTCAACATAATTTGGTTCGTAATTGACGGTATATTTTTTCCTTCTGAACTCCACTTACTAGTTACTGGCTACATACATCGATCAACACATTATCCTAAGATAGAGTTCTGTAGTTATTTCCTCGTTTGAATGAGAGCGCGTTGCTCTATCCGGGCGTGTTGTCACAATCATGTCTGACCCTCTCTCACTCACTTTGAATAAAAAGAGTATCTTTCTCGTTAATTCACTTCTCTTTGCTTATGCACGCATGAATCGTCAAGTTTTCACAATAGCTTCGTTGCAGCAGAAGCAACCTCACCATGTGAATCATCTTATAACATGTTTTTCCGTACAGTGGTAAAGGTTGCAAGATGCACGCGCAGGATATATTTCAGACTTTGAATAGTGGTGGAAGTGTGGACTTGCAAGATCCTGCAGCTGCCCAATTGATGGACCATCGCGTTCCACTAAAGAAGCTCTTGTTTTATTGAATGCCTCATCCGATCCAGCAGAAATAAGGAAATTACTGTCGCACATAACAAATACTATTGACGACTCTGTCAACGTTTTTACTCCATTACACATCAACTATAGGAAGAACATCAGAATCGTAAAAATGTCTTTATAAACTTTGATTGTGTCTTCTTAGATCTTGGTGGCATAATCATTGAAGATGATGTCCTAATTGGGCCAAAGGCTAGCCTACTAACAGAGGGGCCTCCAATTTCTTCACAGAAAAGACATCTGCTAGTTGCTTCCCCCATCCACATTCATAAGAACGCATGGATTGGTGCAGGTGCCACGGTTTCAAACGGGGTCACCGTAGGCGAGAATTCTGTTGTAGCCGCAGGTGCAAACACAGTGGTAGGGGTGTTCCTGCAAAAGTGCTTAAGAAAATAGACAATCAAGTGTGACTCTTTACAGTTTTTGTGGAGGATTCAAGTGATCCATCCAAACTTTGTTTTATTGCCCTTTGGCGTAGGAGCAATAAAACTAATTGGCGTATTTACTATGCATTGATCTATCTCTTTTACCTTTTGATCACATCACTTCCTTCCTATTATTTCGTGTCTGAAGCGGCACAAACCACTTGAAGACAGATTCGCTAGTTTTGCCAAACATAGCACGAGAGGTCTGCACCTATATCATGCAAGGTGCTACACATATGTTTGATGTTTCAAGTTAGATCACCTTCATACACCATTGGCCGACCCTCTAACATTTACACAAGACCATCACACAACTTGCCCGAGTTCTTTTTATATTTTTCAGCCTTCACCATTTTCCCTCGAAGCAGCTGAACACAGTTAGAATTGTCACAATAAGTGGTGATCAATTATTGCTCAGTTAGTAATTAAGATACTCAATGTCGAAATATGAGCTGCAACATAGATGCGGCTAGCGTATGATCACAAATGTACAACATATACTAAATTAACCATGTAACTCATATAACATGTAAGTGTACATAACAATAGAGAGTTACATGCAACGTTGAATATCTTAATGCAATGTAGGCCTATTGTGTCACTACTTCTAAGCAGCAGTATGCTTCCAATCTTCTCCTTTGGCATCATGCCTAATGGATTAACACAACTAATGGGTATTCCTCCAATAGAACAAAAGCTAATTCTAACTTACACTATATTTATATAATCAATGTCTTACTATAACAGGAATTGCACATCCGAAATCACCCGTTTCATTTTGACTTTCCAACGATTGTGTACTTGTCCCAAATCCAGTCCTAACTGAATGCAGAACTATTGTGCAGACATGATAATCTGTGGTTTGAAATATATATACAGCCACATGCTCAGAAAGACTTTGGAAACGAAGGCTTCCATCTGTGGCCTGTTAACAGCTGATTTCATAAGACGTCGGATTGTTGCTCTGCTTTGAATTATTCAATCACCATGCTCAACACGCCAGAGAGAGTAACTGACCCGTTGTTTATGTTTTCAATTTGCCCGATGCATTACATGGTGTAGTCATCCCTTATGTCTAATGAGTAGCATGTTCTCAAGAAGGGTCCTGATCAAAATCGCATCTACTCGCAATCCAGGATATCAACCTAAATTTATGTTCACCCATTGAGCTTTAGAGCGCACAAGAGTACACTAGCATTAAATTTCCCTTATTATTAGGAGTTACGTAAATAATGTTGCTATGTTTACTTTGTCCAGCTTGATGGGCTCGAGAGCTGCAGGTGAAAACGTGAGTGGACCAAAATCATGCAGATTTACCACGCTACCATGACATGTAAGCTTATCTTTTTGTTTCTTAGCAAGATTTCTATCAGAAGTTACAATAGAGCTGATAGTCCGTGATAACCCACTTCAGCTAACCGCAATCACCCGTTAGAAGCTTAGCATTCTTCTCGGCCTAAATATGGAATGGCTATAAAAGACATCAAGCGATTCCAATGTCTCGCTAACACTTGTTAGTTTAACACACCAAGAGTATTCAGATTGCAGAACAGCTACCTAAAGCATAAAAAGCGCTGCTATGGACGGATTCCACACTACTGCATTGAAAAAGCATTTAGCTACAACGCTCTATTGTTGGTCTACCGCTGCCTGCCAAGGCGCAAGTCAAATGCTCCAACGCTGTACTTCTTGACGCCCAAAGCTAGGTTCTTATCTGTTGTTCTTATCTTATCGAAAAATTATTCTTCAACATCTCTGTAACAATACAAAATTTTACCCGCACGTTATCTCTCTAGTGGAGAAGATCAACGAAACTAAATAATAGAGATTCCAGGTGAAGAAATGAAGTATAAATGTAAAGCATTATCTTAGTCACTCCATTTAAAACATAAGGCATCTTGAGTAGCCAAAGAAATATAGAGCAAAATGAATCGTTTCACAAACTTTATGAAGGGATCATCACCCAAGGACCAAAGCACTGTTACAGTTGTGGAATCTGTTGACCACGAATCCAGAAGTGCTGCAAAGAAGAACTACACCATTGAAGTGGGCGAGTTTGATGAAGATGACGCCTCTGTTGAATTTGATGCTGGTGGTATTCAAAAGGGTCTCAAAGCAAGGCACATCCAGATCATTTCCCTTGCAGGTGCTATCGGCACTGGTCTTTTCATTGGCTCAGGTGCTGCCTTAGCTGTCTGTGGTCCTGCAGGTCTTCTCACTGGTTATCTTATTCTTTCCGTCACTGTGTGGCTGGTAATGAACCAGCTTGCCGAAATGGTTACCTTCATTCCAACTGCTGGTCAGACCACCTGTTACGCCCTTTGTAACAGGTACACGGGTAACCAATCACTTGCTTTTGCCACGGGTATGAACTTGTACTATGCACAGGCTCTTATTGTTCCTGCCGAGATCACTGCAGCTGCCTTTGTTATTGAATACTGGACTGAAAAAGTCAATGTTGCTGTGTGGATCGTCATCTTCTGGGTAACCATGTGCGCTTTGAATTACTGCGCTGTCAAGTACTTTGGGGAAATTGAGTTTTACATCGGTTCCATCAAAATCTTCACCTTAATCGGTTTACTCATTGTCGCCATCGTCATCTTTTTTGGTGGTGCTCCAGACTCTCATGGTGTTTTAGGATTTCACTATTGGAACAACCCAGGTGCCTTTGTTGAACATTTGGTTCCTGGAAATACAGGTAAGTTTCTTGCTTGCTGGACCTCCGTTATCAAATCTGCTTTTGCCTTCATCTTAAGTCCAGAATTAATCACTGCTTGTGCCTCCGAAACTCAAAATCCTAGATTTAATTTGCCAAAGGCTACGGATAGGTTCATTTACAGAATGATCTTCTTTTATGTCTTTGGTTCTCTTGCTATTGGTATCATGGTTGCCTCCAATGATAACAGGTTAATGAATGCCATTTCCTCTGGAGCTCAAGGTGCGGCCGCTTCCCCATTTGTTATTGGTATCCAAAATGCCGGTATCAAGGTTTTGAACCACATTGTAAACGCTGCTATTTTGACTTCTGCCTACTCATGTGGTAATGCACAATTTTACTCTGCTACTAGAACCTTACATTCCATGGCAATGCAAGGTCAGCTTCCTAAAATTTTTGCCAAAACCAACAGATTCGGTGTTCCATGGGCTGCTGCCACCTTGACAAATGCTATCAACCTCTTGGCCTTTTTGAACGTTTCAAACTCAGCTTCCGTGGTTTTCACCTGGTTGAGCAACATTTCTACTGTTTCTGGTTTCATTTCTTGGGTCTTAATTGGTATTACGTACATCCGATTCAGAAAAGCAATTGACTGTCATAACTTGAACGATAGGGTGATTTACAGAAAGAAGTTCCAGCTCATTGGTGCCTACTTTTCTGTGTTCTTCTTTTCTTTGGTTGCTCTCACTAATGGTTACGCTGTCTTTTTTGACTTTAACGCAAATGACTTCATTGCCGCTTACATCACCATCCCAATCGTTCTTGTTCTCTACCTTGGACATGCAATTTGGTTCAAAAACTGGCGTTTGTTTGCACCACCTGAAGAAATTGATTGTTTCACTGGATTGGCCTTTGTTGAAAAGGAACAAAGCGCTTATGTCCCACCAGTGGCTAAGAACTTCCTCTACAAAATCTGGTATTGGTTACTGTAAGTTCTTTTTTTATACCATTCATTTTCATGTTTATCTTTTTATCTTTTTGAATCGTTAGCATTCTTTGCTTGCCACTTGCACAACATATGT
Organism: Saturnispora quitensis; assembly: GCA_030581435.1. Taxonomy (NCBI): domain Eukaryota; kingdom Fungi; phylum Ascomycota; class Pichiomycetes; order Pichiales; family Pichiaceae; genus Saturnispora; species Saturnispora quitensis. The sequence goes on from JAKTTM010000045.1 coordinate 36,994, forward strand.
AGTGTCAACTTCCACGTTTTTCAATTTTGCTGAGCCGCTGCTTGCTCACTATTTTTCTTGAAATGATGGAATAAATATCAGACAAATAGTAGCTAATTAGATTCTTTATGAAATAAACTTAAAGTCGAACACTCACTTTGACGGTGATGGCTATTCTAAATCATCAGAAGCACAAAATTATTTGTAGTGGCACCTATGCTATTTAACTCAAAATGAGTGTTTATCTTAAAAGGCAGCAGTTTTGGTTGTTATTAATAATACGCTACTTATTAGTAATCAGGTTTTACTGTCATTAGTCATCAATGCTTGTTGCACGCTAATAGAAACTTATTCTTTTCCACATCTTTTTTTTAATTTTGTTTCCATTATGCTCGCTATCATATGGTGAACAGGTATTTGATTACTCCCCGATATCCTTGACGTGGTTTCATTTTTTTAGCGCTAAACAAGAAAAGTAATAAGTTTCTATTTGCGGTGCTTTACGATACCATGTTTAGCTTATGGATCAAGATTTGAATTTTAGTTTTCCTCAAACTTGTCATTCTCACCAAGCTGCGCTGTGGCCAAAACCAAGCAAGTGTAATTTAGTTTAGAAACGGGTATGTCCTCAAGACTACCAAAGTCGATAAAAGTGAGCTTTTTTCAATGAGCAGAAAAGAGAAAGTAATCAAATTTCATAATCATGGTTTTTACTATGTTTTAGAAGTAGTTTAGGCTCACGTTTTGTTCCCTTCAGCTCCTTCAGCAAAGAATGTTGCTTCATAAGCATTCCAACATGCAGTTTCTATGGATTTGGTTGATGTCCAATCTTGCCTGGTGCATTACAGTAATTACGCACATATCCTATTCATCTTTGCCTCAGATATCAGTAGACCATGCTGAGCCCAGGCAACTAAATACGGACGTTTTGTGAATATGCAAAGGCCCAAGCGGGACACTTATCCCACAAAAGCAGCGACAAATGTGTCTTCTACAATTTGCAGTGTATATACTGGGCCAACTAGATAATTCCCGTGGTATAAAGTGTACGATCAAGTCAAATTTATAGCCACTACTAAGGGTAAAGCCACAGGTTTTAGACTGGCAAAGCAATGTTGTCATTGTATTTGCCGTTACTAGATTATCGCTAGGGCGAAGCACAAGTCCAGCTTTTTCTAAGTGGTCGCTCTGCAAAATTGCTCTGGATTTGAGCTTGGACATGAACTTTTAAGCACTGCTGACGCGCATTCCGATTAACCACGATGTTGAATTTATAGGTCTAAAGCCAACAGTGTGAGTGGCTATCCATATAGGTTCTCGACACCAAGCTGGCAAGACACTTGTACTAATCCAACTGCTGTGTTTCTAGCTGGCACCGTATTTGCAGCAGCACGCCTGAATGACCTCATAACCGCGTTGATATCATATCACAGCAAGACAATAGCAATGGCGTCGCTCAACAGGGCAACAGAATGCATATTTAGGCCAACACAAAAAGCAATGCTGACGTTGTTGCTCATGAGAGCAGGGCCCTCCTTGTTAGGTGAAGACACGCTTTTCTCGTCACATGAGAGAACCAGACGTTTCCTGGTTGTCCAGTGGAAAGCTTTAACCTATGCCACTTTGCTTCCATTTATCCCCGTGTCAGGTCGCCGACGGAAGTATGGCATTGGTTAATCCAATATTCCGAATTTTGAGGCAGTGCAACTCTCCAGCGAAAATTTCTCCGTCAAACTCTGAGCGTAATACCTTTGGAGCCCTGTTCTACCTATCTTTGAGCACCTATGCAAAAAGCGTAGGCATGCAGAAGAGGGGCAACAACACTAGTATCAACCATTTGTCTGACAACATATTGCAGCGTCACCGCTTTTTACTGATGTAATTCCAGATGATGAATCTAGACTTTTTTCCGCTATCAACAATAGAGTATCACCCTCTTTTGCGCGCCTAATTCCAACTATGTGTTGTTAATGACTGCCATCGATGCAACATCTCCCCCGCCTTTTTCGTGTTACCGGGGTCCTGTATTTTATTCCGCTCTTCTTCGAGACAGGAAAAAAAGAACACGGCTGGACTATCTCCCCGCAAAATCATGCTCTCCCCGCAAAAATAAAACAGACGGTCCTTTGTCAAAGCCATGGAGAAACACGGCAGGAAGAACTTGAAACGAAAGCGATCGGACAGCCGTGCAAGCATGTTGGAGGCCGCACATGGTATTGTGTCGAACTTTACAGTGGTAGCGTGAACTCATCACAGGCACTTTAAAGCGCACAAGCTCTGTGGGTTTCCAGATCCAAAACAAGGATCAACTTTCATAACCTCTCATTGATGAATCCGGACCAGCGGTAAAACTGTATTTCCTTTCTGGACGGATAAACAATCAATCAGAAAGGTGTGCGGCTGGCGCGCTCTTAGATTGTCCAGGTACAAGTAAAATATTGCGGGGAGTTGTTTCTCCGTTTCCACTCTCAGCATTGTAGCAAAGATGAAGTCTAGTCTTCTTCAACAGAAAAATTTGACTATAAAACCAGGGTGTGTTCCCAGTAATATCCATCTTCCTATATCGTACTTTAGCTATCAAAAAACACAAACAATCAAAGCTATATTATGTCAACTAGCAATAGTGAAAGTGGATCAATTGTTGTTCCAGAAAAAACAAACGAAAAAACAAATGCTATCGAGTATATTGAAAGAGAGGATGCGCCTTTAACCTTAAGATCCTGGATCATCTGCTGTTTTGCGTCCTTTGGTGGTATTTTTTATGGTTACGATTCAGGTTACATCTCTGGTGTTATGGCGATGGATTTCTTTATCGAACAATTTACCGGTAAGACTAACGACGGTAGTGCCGACTTTTCGCTAAGCTCTTCTCAAAAATCTCTTATTACTTCTATTCTATCTGCTGGTACTTTCTTTGGTGCCATCATCGCCGGTGACTGCTCTGACTATTTCGGAAGAAGATACACTGTCATCGGTGGCTGTGGTATTTTTATGATTGGTGTTGTTCTTCAACTTGCTGCCTCGACCATTGCGCTTCTAGCAGTCGGACGTATCATTGCTGGTTTGGGTGTTGGTTTTGTCTCTGGTGTTATTGTTACTTACATGTCAGAAGTGGCTCCTAGAAAGGTTAGAGGCGCTATTGTTTCTGGTTACCAATTCTGTATTACTATTGGTCTTTTAATTGCTTCTGTTGTTAACTACGGAACCAAAAACATTGAAAACTCTGCTGCCTACAGAATTCCAATTGGTATTCAAATGCTTTGGGCCATCATTCTTGCTGTTGGTTTATTCTTTTTGCCAGAATCACCAAGATTTTTTGTTAAAAAAAATCAAATTGAAAAAGCAGCAGTTGTGCTATCAACTTTGAGGCAGCAACCAATTGACTCTGCTTATGTCCAAGAGGAACTCGCTGAAATTGTTGAAAGTTTCGAAAGAGAGTTAGCAATGTGTCCAAGTCAATCATACTTTGAAACTTGGAGAGCCTGCTTTACAGGTTCTCTCAAAGATCAATCATCAAACTTGAGAAGAACAATTTTGGGTACTTCGATTCAAATGATGCAACAATGTACAGGTATCAACTTCATCTTCTACTTTGGTACTACTTTTTTCAAGGAGTTGGGAACTATTAAAAACGAATTCTTGATTTCTATTATAACCACTATCGTTAACGTCTGCTCTACTCCTGTATCTTTTGTTGCAATTGAAAAAATGGGTAGAAGACCTTTGATGATTATTGGTGCTGCTGGTATGCTTGTGTGTGAGTTTATTGTTGCAATTGCTGGTACAATTGACGGCAAGAATCCAGCCACAGTGTCTGCTATGATTTCTTTCATTTGTATTTACATCTTCTTTTTTGCTTCTACCTGGGGTCCAGGTGCTTGGGTTGTTACTGGTGAAATGTTCCCATTACCAATTAGATCAAGAGGTATTGGTCTTTCAACTGCTTCTAACTGGTTATGGAACTGCATCATTGCCGTTATTACTCCATACATGGTTGGTACCGATCAAGGAAATCTTGGTGCAAAGGTATTCTTCATTTGGGGTTCCCTTTGTTCTTGTTGCTTAATCTATGCTGTTTTTTTGATTCCAGAGACCAAAGGTTTAACTTTGGAACAAGTTGATCTAATGCTTGCAGAAACAACACCATTGACTTCGAGTAAGTGGCAACCACACCACTTGGGTAATTACCAAGAATTTATGGACGCAAAAGCTGTTGCCACCTTTACTGAAGTGGCTGATGATAGGGTGTCCGTTTAAAATAAGCTTCTTATATTTTTATCTTCTTTATGATTAAAAAAACTTTTATGAAAATTCTAAGTTCAGCCATAGTTTTTGATTGGTATCTGAAATACTAACCTTTTGAGCATGGTTTGTTTGGCGATGTGGCTTAGTTTGGTGGTGATGTAATATCTTTTTCTTTCTTTTGCGTACATTTCATCTTATAAATAATCAGACTTTACTACCAAAATCAAATTATCATTTTGAAAACCTTGGTTATCTTGACTTCACTCTGATGACTGAACAGTAGTGGCAATATATGAAAAAAGCTCATGAGGCCCAATTGTAGTAGTATCTTGAGAAGCGGCGACGCATGATGCTGTCTTTCAAAACTGTAAATTTTCGGATCTTATTTGCGGGCCAATTAAGAACATCCACTGTCGCAGGGAATTAAGTCACACGGATGCAAAAGCTTTTCAATTAAAGTTTGCCAACTTTGTTGCTGAGCCCTTCCGCAAAACATATTTCAAAAATTTGGCGCGTAGTCACGTGCTGGATTTCAGAAGCTTTGGTCATATCAGGTGTGCTGTTTTTTACATGTGTTGCCAAATAAGCGTGAGTTGCATTGTGCAAATACAAAATTGATTCGGCCTTGGGGATCTTTCGCTTACTTTCGCGTTTGTGTTGACGCCAATTCAGTTGATGGCCCCGATACCAAAGCAATATTATTTTTTCTAGTCGCTTCAAATAGTTGTTCTTTGGCGCACTTCGTGTGATGCCATAATCAGAAAATTAGTGGTTTCAATAATACTTCACCGCGATTGAAGAACTAACATCTAAAATGAAACTTTTATGAGCGTAAGTCTGATTATATTAAGCAAAAGTGTAGAATTTATTTTGTGAAGTGATTGATATAGAACTAGCGCTGCTTGAGGAGCTTAAGGATCGTAAACGACGAATGATAACTTCAGCTAAATGTTCTTATTAGCTTCAAGTAGAGTGTGCCGGTTTGTAAAAAGGGCGTATTCCAAAAACACAATACTTTACCTTGATGGGCTCTATCAAAAATATGACTGTGGTTTGTCTGCAAATAATTTACAAGTGTAGCCTATCGTCATCAATTGTTCTAAAAAATCACATTATCACAGCGAACAGCTTTGGCCAGTCTTCTTTCGCAACAAACAAGTTCAAGTTGTAACTCTTTACAACGAGTGCAGAATTCGACTGGGCTCCTTTCAAAGAGAATTGAGCTTAAAGGTATGATCAGGGTGACTGTTTGAAAAACGCTTTCATCTGGGTTTACTATCAAGCTCGAAAAGGGCAATTTTGGGAATGCTTTTTTGAACATAGTATGTAAATATCCAAGAAAACTGAAAAACTTTGCTTCAAGACTGCTTCCAGTCCTCGCTTGCAACAACAGAACATCGACCTAAGATGCTGCATTCCAAAAATAGAAATCTCTTGATCTGCGATTTTAAAAAAAATGTCTCAAGTAGCCGAAATGTAGAAGGGCTAAAGTGAAGCTTCAGCCAATTAAAAGCTACTCCTGAAGAATTGGTCATAGGCACCCTTTCGAAAGTGTTTAACATCCGTCAACATGTACTGGATAACCCTATGGCCGTAATTGACGTTGGGATTAGACTTTTGTTGGCCTATGCTTGAATTTGAATTTCAAACCTCTGTACGCTGCACCTTGTACATCGGAGACTGCTGCTACTTCAAAATATGGGGTTGCCACAACATGAAGATTTACAGATTGTTACTTCAAGCAGCGAACTGGATTGAAAACAATAGCATTAACTTTTTTGGCAATAAAATCTTCTTGCAAGAATGTACGGAGCCGCCCGTACAATGCAGCCTGACTTGCATCTGCACCTCTCTGTCGGAGTTGTCAGGTTTCTAAAATTAAGAGTGTCAAAAGAAATTCTACTACATGTTCGCCTCATGCGGAAAACAATATTGTCCGAGATTGCGCTAAACGAGTTGGTAGGAAGTGTTTGCTAATTACAGTTGCCATATCGTTAGCTTTGGAACATCGCTGTGTTTCTGAATCTTTAAGCTATCGTACATCCTTGAAAATGATGTTTCAATGAATTCGTTTCTACTGTATCTTGCAGCTTTAGTTTTGATCCAATTTTCAGTGGACCACGCACCTACCGCAGATTCCACGAAAAGGCTGCCTCACTCAACTAACAGTGGAAAAAAAAATAAGACGCGCATTCTCGGAAAGTTTTGGAAGGATCGCCACAAAAATTTCACCAGCTTCTTGTTGGCAGTACGACGTCTGTTCGTGGCTTCTTTGCACTCTACATATGGACCTCCTTACTGAACAATCTTTTGTGAACAAAGACCAATAAATTTTTTTCTACAGCTCAACAGGATGAGAGAGAAAATACAAAGAGTGCCGCTACCGATACTTCTATTGTTTTTGGCATGGACTGATTTACAAATCAATGGAATTCTGCACGACTTGCTAAACGGAATTTCACCTGATTTCAGGTTTGAAATTGTTTATGGGTGTTGATGTAATGAAGTTCAGGAACAAAATCTTTTTCGCTATTAGCTTAGAGTTGGGCGTGCAAGTGAAACAAAAAGTTTCACTGCCCCTAAGAAATGGAAGCAAACAGGGGAAAAAAGCGTGGTTAGTTACCAACTGAGCTCAAAATTCTGCTTCTTCTGCTTCTGGAAACGTAAGATCTTCGCTCTGGAATCCAGCCCACTGTTTCCATTCCTTGTGATTTTTATAACAGTAACTCTCTAGTTAGGCATCTTGATAGAAGCGGATTCTTACTGGAAGCCATCTTTCGGATCGCAAAATGGGGCAGCTTCTCTCCAGCAACTCACAACTCAGATTAGTGTCACATCTTGTGACAATGTCACTTAGGCCAAACTTAGTGTGCACCTCAAAGGGTTTCAAGATCCGCTATTGTTTTAAGCGTCTCTGCATCCTGACATCATTATTTGATCAACAATAATGCATTACTTTGCATTTTAAAGAATGCTATAGTGCGCTTCTTGCAGTGGTAGACTAGAATTTTATTTATAAAGGCTTTATTGGTGTTCTTGTTACAATTTTTCCATTTGTTGGTCAAAGCAATGTATTTATCACACTTCTATTTGCTCAGCACATTTTTGTTGTGTTTCGGCAATACTGTATCAGCAGCAACTACTGGTACTATTTTCTCTACAGCAAGCGCCTGCAAGTTTTCAAATGTTGACTCAGGTAATGGTTTTATGCTAAAGTATTATGATTATCCATTAAGTGATAGTTCCATGTTCTCGAATACCAACTATCTTGCCACGGGTTATTTGTCACATACACCTCTTTCATCCACGACAGGTGTTACGGACGCTACAATTTGGATTACCAATGTTCCTTATTTATCTGATAGCCATATGACAGTTTATAACATGGATGTTTACTATGCTCATTTTCTTTTTGAATTTACTGGTTACTTTATTCGTATGTTATTTTTCAAAACGCAAGTTTGTCCTCTTCATCAACGTCTTAGCATAATCTAACATTAATCTTTTTCAACAGCACAAGTTACTGGATTATACACATTTCAGGCTACTCAAATTGATGATTCTGTCATGGTATGGATTGGAAGCGGGGCTTTCGATTGCTGTAATGGTAACACTCAAACGAATACGCCGGAAAACGCAGCAGATACTCCAGTGTTGTATTCTGTTAAGCCTGTTGGTGGTGCTGTTGCAAGTTCAACGTCGCTAGTTTATTTGGTTGCGGGTTATTATGTTCCTATGAGAATTGTTTACGTTAATTTTGCTCAGGCTGCCAAGTTTCGTTTTACGTTTTCAGATCCTAATGGAAATCAGATCAATAACTTCCATGACAATATTGCAGCTCCTGCAAATGGTTTATCACCAGAACAGTGTACTCCAGCCACAGTGACATTACCTGGTACAACAACAATTACTTCTGGTACAACTTCCACGACGTACACCACTACGTCTACAGCTACAAATGGCGCATATATCACGGAAGTCGTTATTGTCGTACCAACCACCCCATTCGGCACCGTCACCACTACTTCAGGTTTGACCGCTACAACATACACCACCACATTGACAGGTGAGGACGGTAATCCAACCTCCACAGAAGTCGTTATTGTCGTACCAACCACCCCATTTGGTACCGTCACCACTACTTCAGGTTTGACGTCTACAACATACACCACCACATTGACAGGCGATGACGGTAATCCAACTTCCACAGAGGTTGTCGTCGTTGTGCCAACCACGCCATTTGGTACCGTCACCACCACCTCAGGTTTGACAGCTACAACATATACCACCACATTGACAGGTGAGGACGGTAATCCAACCTCCACAGAAGTCGTTATTGTCGTACCAACCACCCCATTTGGTACCGTCACCACTACTTCAGGTTTGACGTCTACAACATACACCACCACATTGACAGGCGATGACGGTAATCCAACTTCCACAGAGGTTGTCGTCGTTGTGCCAACCACGCCATTTGGTACCGTCACCACCACCTCAGGTCTGACAGCTACAACATACACCACCACATTGACAGGCGATGACGGTAATCCAACTTCCACAGAGGTTGTCGTCGTCGTACCAACCACCCCATTCGGCACCGTCACCACCACCTCAGGTCTGACAGCTACAACATACACCACCACATTGACAGGCGATGACGGTAATCCAACTTCCACAGAGGTTGTCGTCGTTGTGCCAACCACGCCATTTGGT